>WBMW01000889.1:2332958-2507729 GCA_013396635.1 Penelope pileata
AACCTCCCCACCCCCCCCCCCCCCCCCAAAAAAAAAAGTAGAGAGCCATAAGAATAATACTTTTAATTAATATTAATACAGAAAGAACACATGGTACATTCCAGCAGCAGCTAATTCCTTTCTACCATTGGGGAAAAAAGTTAAGGCTAGTTCAGGGCAACCTGACACAATGGTTTGTTTCCCTATCTCGTTCTTGCAGACAGCACTCGTGAGTTTAAGAGACGATTTGTGCACAAAACATGAGATGCTTATTTAGCAAAACATCAAGAACAGAGAAAAACATGCTTTGTTACAGTGGTAAAAATACACAAAGCTTTCAAGCTGCTTTTTACACCATCTCGGTTCTGAAACCATGAAGTTCCAACCTGCAGCAAGCCGAGCCTTAGCTCTGTGTGACACAGCTGTCACTAGGGAGCACGGTGACCACGGTAATCGATTCAGTGGAGCATAAAGTGCACGAGAAAAGTAAGCGCATTGAAAGGAACCAACCGTTTGTATGAGTGCCTCCTGTTACACATCATAGTACTTGCTTAAAATAGAGATCATTCAAGCTATTTAGTAAAACACAATACTTTGTTTTCAAGAGCACAGTCAGTATCACAGATATTTGAAAACTCTTTACTGAACACAGATATTTTTGCATTTTTTTCTTTAACTCCAATTATCTCCTACACCAGAAGACATCAGCATTCTGATGTAGCCTACAGTGCTTTGGGTTGGTTTTTTTTTTTTGGTTTGTTTTTCTTGGTTTTGTTTTACAGCAATGTGTAACATATCACCTTTAATTAATATATTTTCTTTCTATTCCCTAGGTTCAAAATAAGCACTAAGTACTGCAATCTTTTTTTTCAAAAAAGAAAAAACAAAACCTGATGAGTAGGGTAGAGACTGCAAGTTGTGTAGGGGTGCATTTTTTGCTCCCCAGATATGAAAAGGTACTTGAATTGTTACAGGCCGTTAGGAACCACCTTCTGTACATGCTTTCCTACTCATAGGTTAAGACCATTGTTGGCAATAGTTGAGGTGAACCACAAAGCAATCATCCAAGTGCTATTATTAATTTATGGGTACATCCATCATATTTTTTTAAAAAGGAAAAAAAATAAAAATAAACGGGAGGTCCCAAAATGCATTAAATACATAAATGTTGGGTGTCAGTCACTGCAGCCTTTGGGCATGGCATCTAGCAGAAGTGGATGCATTACATGCAGGCTCTCTTCAAACTAGCTTATTCACTTCCCCTTCAGTATAACTTATTTTACAGGTTTCCATGACGTTTCCTTTACATTGCCAGATCACAGTGAGATGAAAAAAACCTGAAGCCAGGAAGCCAAGCAGTTCAGTTACAACCATCCATTTCAATTCACTTCTGCTGTTAAAATATGCATTCAAAAAAAAAAATGGATATTTGCAGTTATGAGTTATGAAAGAGTGGACTTGACTTTACCGCAGGATTATTCATCATCTAGGAAAATGTGATGAGTGCCAGGCCCAAGTCGCCCCTCTGCCAGAGCAGTTCAAAGGATGTTCCCTGGCTTCAGGCAGGAAGAGGTAAGGCTTACCCATAACTAATGCACATCAGTGTGGGGCGATGGAAGGTGGGGGGATGATACAAAAATAGGAGACTGTTGTTATGCCAAAGATAAGCATAGGGAAAACCAGAAAATAAATCTAGGGAGAAGAAAGAAATCCAGACATTCAGATTGGTCTCGTTTTCACAGAGGTTTGTGCTTGTTCGTTTTGTAAAGCCTTTTTATTTGTTTCCTGTTCAGAAGTCCCTCAGCAGTACTACTTGCAGTTACTTCCAGTCACTTGTGGGAGCTGGAGGCTGTGGCTGGACTTCTTCCAACACGCAGCCAACAGGATGGGTTACCAGACTTCTTACATGAGGTGAGCACAAGGTAAGTGTTATAAAGTAAATAAATACAAGTTGCCCAGTCTTTTTTTTTAACCTTATATGCCCTATGTGCTGCTTCTGTGGCATCTTTGTCAACACATCTTAGCATCTATAGCTGCTGTCCCAGGGCCAAGGAAAAGCCCACGGCCAATAGCCTCCTCTGCTGACAGATGCTTGTGCAATTCAGCACCTAAAGCCTCACTGGAATTTTTCAGGAGAAAAGGAGTTCAAAATCTCAAAGCAGTACTGAAACTAGAGAATCAGTATTTTGCCAAGGAGCACAAACTAGGTAAATAAGGCAAGGGGCCAAGGAAGCCAGGAGATTGTTAGAGGCAAAGCAGCAGTGACACGAAAAGAATGTCCTTGCGCTTCCGAGTGACAAATCCGAGCACGCTGCATGCAGCAGGCAAGGGAACAGACCAGCGCTCACAGCCCACTTTTGTTTTCCTTAGAGCTGACAAATCAGTCCTTCAAGCACTTTCATTCCTTGCTCTAGTACAACCCTGGAGTAGAGCACATCCCAAGCAGAGAGTTTAGTTTTCTCCAAGAAACACAAAGCAATATTTTTCTACAATGTAGGATCACTCTACATCATCTTTAAAACACTGGGTAAAGGGCCTTCTCCTGTGTTACGTTTTACCTACAGTCTTAATCCCAACAAGAAAATTTTCCATATAAAACATGAAGTTGAAAATGTACAGCTCATAAATATATATGCAATTTTTAACTTTGTACAACCAGATTTTACTGTGTACATATATATAGCATGTTTGCTAGTCCAAGTAGACAGCAGCAGCTAAAAAGCAATTGAAACAACAATATTATTTCATTGCAAACGGAAACCAACAGACTTCCAAATGTATTGTACACTTATACAGGTTTTGCAGCTCTTTGAGTGAGTTTTCATTAGGTACTTGGTATACAGTAAAACTCTGATCTACTTATATTTCTGGTTTCATTTTTCCCAGCAGAGATTTTTAATATTCATTAATGATCCTGAAATGAAGAATCAGATGTGTAATATATTCCTAGGTAGTAGCTTAAGGTACTGTAGAAAAGTCAGTTTTGTTCCACCAAGAACTAGAGGCCATTTCAGTAACATTCCCTGAGGCAATCCTTATTTCATCCTCCAGTCATTTGTATACAGCTGATGCTCTGTTCCAGTCTGCTTTCTTTATAAATGGACAGTTAGAAAAAGATATGTAACCTTGCATTGCTAATTCTGTTCAAGCAATTAAGCTTCCTCTCCCTATCCTCTTCTCTCCAAAAATCCCAACTTCCCAAACAGCAAATCAGTGTGCTTGACATTCAGAAGGCAGGAGCCAAAATATTTAAGTGGCCATTAATTTTTGAAGATGTAAATGTACGGACTGAAAAGAACGCAGAAGTAAACAGCTAACAGGACAGAATTAATATGCAGTGAACAACTGTTTAACATTTGTCTTATTAAAACTGAAGTTATTCTCTTGAAGAATCAATGATGCTAAAAAGGTCAAGGGTGGGGAGCAGCGCTGAGGGGGAGAGGGAGAGAAACAAGAATTATCATCCTTGATCCAGAGACACACACTGAGCAATAACACCATGTATCTTTACATTCTCAATGGACTAAGGATGTTACTCCTGATAACTCCACTTTTTTTTTTTAAATGTCCCTATTGAATGAATGCACTTAAAGCTTTAAGTTTTAGTAACTTCATTTAGACTTTGTTTATAAAACAAACACACACGAGCACACTTCCTAGAGTGCAAAATGCTTAAATACTTCAATTACAGAACTGCACATGTAGTTTTTGGAACAGTGATCCTCTTGTTCAGAGTCAACTTCTTCCCTGTCATCGCATCCATTGCCAGCAACGGTTGCATTAGAACTAACCAAAAATGCAGCAAATGCAATAGTAGAAATCTCTGTACTGCTTCTTCAGTTTTCCAGAGGACATTGTTCATTTGTATAAACTCATTGTTGGACTTTGATACATGCACATGTAAGCATCACAGAGCAGTCTTCGTGCACAACCCTGAATTTTTCTGGAATCCAGTGAGTGTAATTCTTCTAGAGACATTTTCAGGTATTCAGCAACTTCTGGACATGGGGTAACTTGTGGAATGTTAAAGCCATTCTGACCTCCTTTTACACATAAGGAAAGAAATAGAAATCGATTAGGATACCATCTACATACATTTATTCTTTGTAATATACTTTAATTATGACAGCATCACCAATTCTTGAAAATGTCTTCTAAAAAAGTAGAAGTGTCGTTCTGCACTTGTTCAGGGTACACAAGAAGGTATGAAAAGCATATTTGCTCAAAAGAAATTACAGTCACTATCAGAACATGTTGTGTCTCGAAAAATCTCAAGCCAATCAACTGACATTAGATTTAGCTTTTAAAGAATTACTGCATAATTTGTTCTGCACAAAGATTTCAAAGCATAATGATAAATAACACGAAGCACAATTACTTGCTTTTCTAATGGAACATCATTCATGTATGTGAAATATTTACCTGCGTAAGAAAAAAAATGGCAAGGTATTTATCTTCTTATTCAGAACTTGCTTTGCAAGCTCTGCTAACAGAAACAAAAACCCACCCAGGCACCACATGAGAACCAAACACGGGGTATACATTAACACTACAGCTTCCGCACAACTTCAGGAGAGTGACCTGAATACATGCTCCACCTTGCACGCTACTGAATGTGTTAATAAAATGGTATCAAATAACAGTAAAATGAATTATAAGCCAGGAGTGTCTGTATCTGACTGGCAAGACTAAAGGGGGAGTTTGCTCCTGGCCATTTTCAATGCAGTGATGAGCAAATACAAACACAAGTAGAGGCAGCCATGACACTGTTCCCCAGCAGACACTTTTTATAGCTTATAGCACCAGCTGAAGAAAAAAATTTGTGATAGAAAAAAATAAGATCAGCAGGATCTCATGTGATCCTGCATTCCTAAAATACAGTGGTTCTTAACAGACTGAAGTCATACACACTTTGAGCCCTTCCAAACAAAGCTTTAGTGCCTTGTTGGTGTTAAGAAGACCTTAATCCTGCAGCAGTTTCATTTTTGGCAGGAGGTAAGTTTTCTCCCCATCATCTCCCCCAAAAAAAATAAAAAGAAAAATCACACCGTGGAGGGACTCAAGAATTCTGCATGCAAAGAAATTATGTTCAGTCCGACACTTGATCGATTACTGTTTTTCAGAGGCATAAGAATCAAATACATTTAAACAGTAACACAGCAATGTTTAAGAGAACACTTGTTTTACTGACATTGGTGTTATTATAGGTAAGTTTTCCACAGCTAACTCTGAAGAGATTCAAAGGAGGGGCACAGCTTTTGCAATGTTATTTCTGTTTTTCCAAATACAACTACACTAAGTCTTTTCAGCAGTATTTGCACGCTATCTGCTAATCGTGTACAACCACTTAAATGAGACTGAATGAACGCATTCCCGCAACCTGGTATCTAAAATAGATTCTCTCTGCCAAACTTGCAGAGTAGAAAAAAGCATAAAAAGTCTTGCTGAAAGATTTCTGCAGTTAATTCCGTACCATCTACTTACTAGGGCATCAAACAACTGCAGTGAAAATCAGATTGCACAAATGAAGACTGCTGTGATATCAGTGTGCTGAGGAAAGGCTGGATCAAGATTAATGTGCCAGCATTAAACACTTCAAGTTAGTTAGATGACATTAGTATCCCCAAATGTTCGGAAATAGGCACTAAAATTTAGAACAGTAATACAAGTAAAAAGAAAAATTAGAGAAAATTAAAGAGAATAAATTGAAGATACGTACCATCCCGATCTGCCATGCTGTCAAAGAAAAGCCAGGAGGAGTCATCTCTCCCGTACTTGACGAAAGCTACGTAGTGGCTTGTTTCTATACAGAGGACAGCAAACAACTCCATCTTCTGGTACGGGATGCAGCCGTGTCGCCAGTCCCAGTCTGGCAGATCTTTAGGGAGTGACAATGGATTGAATTTATGACTCTGTCTCCTGGGATGAAGATGAACCTACAATTGAGGTAATATTTCAGAAGAGAAAAAGCAACGCACGATTATTTGTTTCAGTGGCAGACAAAACTAAGAACAGTACTGCAGAACTGAAGATTAATGGTATCAGAGAAAGAACTGCAATAACAGTAGCAAATATTTTTTTTTCCCCATCAGTGTAGTTCAGTATTTCCCAGGAAAAAGTCAAATCTAAGGATAGAACGTAAGTGAGATTTAATGCAAGAACTTTCTACTGTGCTCAAGACTTGCATGAAGCCGTCAAATTCAAGGCTTGAAAGTTACCAAACAGCTCTAAACATCACATGGTTCTGTGTCATGAACTTAGCAATTCAAACAAGGTAGCATGTATGCAAACTTATGTTTTAAGGAACGCTGGGAACAAATTCCAAGCTGCCTGCTCTTACTACTTCTCCAGTGCACTCAGTAGTGAATTCTGCGTTTGCCACATTTTTAGTAAATAAATTCTTTAGGAATATATGACAGGGTCTGGCGGAGTTCCTGACTGATTTGCTACAAAGGCTACACCGCTACCTGGCAGGGCAGTTAACAGCGGTGCTCGCTGCACTCCTCTTGTTACAGCACACACCCTTTGGGGAAAAGATAACAACTTACTTGAGTATTGCAGGTTTTGCAGAACTGCTTGATTTTCCCAGCAGAAATATCAGTATCTTCATAACATTCTCTGCACTCATACATAGCAAGCCCTCCACAGATACGGCACTGCCTGGGAGCTGCATTTTTAAACAAGACATTAGTCTACCATCTGGTAGGGGGGTTTTTTTAGTTTTCTAAGAGGAGGAGTATGGACAAGACAGAGGATTATTACTTTACATGGAGAAAATGCATATTATAAGAAGCTTAAAGCAGAATTGCTAATCAAAGCAGAAATATACCACTGCATTTAATTTCTTCCCTTTCACATAATATTGAAGAAGAAGAAAAGGTTGCAAGAATGCTAAGTTGCAAACAGAGGATGATAAAAATGAAGTTCTGTCAGCTGGATGAACAAGTTGAAAACAAGCTTTTCTATTAAGACAGTTTTCTCATCATATTGGTCTTAGCCTCTACACCTGTCAACATCAGCAAAGACATGCATAACGTACATACTGATGGCTATGGCAGTGAAAGAAAACATCCTAACAGCTTCAGAACAAGATGATTATTTTAATAGACTTTAGCAGTTGTATTAATTCTTGTATTAAATTTGGAACCAGATGTCTTTCCTTAGATAGATAATGCAATGATAAACTCAGTGGTGACAAGTGTCAGAGATTCATGTCTGAAAATAAAAATGGAAAACTGAGATTCTAGCTAAACATGCACCATGACTGCATGCTACAGGTTTACATGCTGGTCAGTTCTGAACAAAGCCACTTCTTAAAAACTGCCTGATGTACTTACTTCCATTGTTGTTAGTCACTTTCAAAAACTCACTTTCCTTATACAACACAATACTATGTACTTACTGTCTTCAAGTAAATCTGTTATATTTAGCTCCAAGGATGGAAAAATTTTGTTGAACATTTTGAAGTCTTTTCCAAATCGAGGCATCTGGATAATCAGACAAGAGGGTGCCTAGGTAAAAAGTTAGAAAATAACGCAATGAGTTTGAAAAAGATGATAGTTATCTAACTTTAGAGATATTACTTCAAATGCTATAAATGTATTTGTTGTTAGGATTTGCAGCCCATTGTCTTCAAAATCAAAAAAAAAAAAGTAAAGTGAGACAAAATTAAGTCTTTGGGGAAAAAAAAAAAAAAAAAAAAAAGACACTACAGCTAAAAACCGTGAAACTAGCATCTAATTCCCTATCAGATGTCCTAAGTTCCAGTAATGCTCAGGCATGAAGTACTGGACTACAGCCCCTTGCAAAAGTGTTCGTTTGTTTGATTGATTGTTTTTTTGAAGTCTTCCCTTTTTAAAGCTTTTTACAAACATAAAGACCAATATTTTGAGATTCCTACAAGACAACATTCTGACAGTAACCGAAAAGTTTTGTTTTAGTAATTCTTTGGCAAACAGATCAAAGTAATTTTGGTAAAGGCCACACATCATTAAGTCAACTATAAAATATTTTTGTAATGTAGGCAACCTGTACCACTCCCAATTCCAACACGTCTGGGTTTATTCACACCAAATCCCACTTTTGTCCCATTACTGAATGGGTAAATAGCTAGGCATCATCAGTTCTAGCAAAGCAACAGTTGCCACCAACCTCTGCAAACTTCAAGTTGCTGTTGATGAATGACCACTCCAGTAACTGCTGAATTGTTGGGACTCCAACTTTCTCATTTTTGTCCATAAAAATTTGATAGAAATAGCAGTCTTGCACTTTCTGACCTGCTGACCTAGAAACAGATTTCAGAGGGGAAAAGAAAAAAATAAAATCTACCATAACAGCAGCTGCACTTGGCAAAGAAAACATTAACTACAAGAAAATAGTCTATACAACATCCTCTCTACTTTGAGATTTAGTATGCTTTAAAAAAAAAAAATGCCAGCAACAACAAAAAGCCTTAACTAACAGGCAAACATTAGATGGGAACTGACCGTAGAAAGACTTACTTAGAAACAAACGCAGCATGTTTTAATAACATGCCTATGTATTACTGAACCACCAACTCAAAAATACTTCCTAAGCATGTACCCTGAAGCCAGCACACTAAAGCAGCTTTCACTGGAGAGACAAGTACAGAGCTTCAGTAATAAAACATTGAAAGGAAAGAAAGTTCTGTGTCTTCCCAATATTCCCAATCAGGTTTAATAAAGCTTACTGTGTTTAATGAAATATTTCACTTAAATAAAGGAGACATTTACACTGCTTAACTGGATACACCTACAGTGGAAATCTCACAAAGATGGCTAGTGTCTTCCTGTACAGTTAACAGAACTCTTCAAAAGAGGAAGCCAGACTTGGGGGCTGCCCAGGTCTTATTGATACAATTCCTGGGATGAGGAGGGACTGAAAAGCTATGGGAAGTGCAACATTGCTGCTGCAACACAACAAGGAACCTGAGAATATCAGGTGCCAGCTAGCAGAATGTCAGCAATGGGCAACAATCCCTACCGCTCCTGATCTCAGTTCTGACAGCTGAATCCTTGTAGTGCTACAGTCAGCGTGAATAACAGACTGAATAACCAGTTATGCCAGTGAATAACTGGCATAACTGCCAGTATCTGTTACATTTTCAGAAGTAAGAGAAGGAAAACTTGATCAAAGTAAGCCACTGAAATATTTTCATTAGTGCTGAATAAGAAATGCAAATCAGATTTCATGGCTCAAGCACTGACTCGGGAATCTCTGCAGCTTGTCCCAAAAATAAGTAGCTATAAGCTGTAGGCCACATTAAGAAGGTGCTCCTACACTAGCCCCTCTCCAACATAACATAACGCATAACTAGAAAGGCTTTCACAGAGACAGCTCTGGGACAGGGGACGTTTGTCCAGTACTCACGAGAATGTTGAGTTTTTGCAACAACAGGTTAGTAGGGAAAAAACACCCTACCAAAAATGGTAGGGAACACTGTCAAGTTTCTCCATATAACTTTGTCACATTTAATCTTATTAGCAATAATAATCACAAGTCAAAGATCTCTAAGAGCTGTCTCAGGAAGAAAGGCAGCAGCCACGTCCTCCCCGTCAGCCTCTACAGACGGATGAGTTCAAAGAGACTCACCTTATTTTCAACAGTGGCTCAACTCTCAGAATATGGTGAAATAAAATATTCAAAAATTCTTCTGGATCTGGGGAAAAAATAAAGTCTTGTTAACATGTAAAAACAGATGCAGTATTTAAGAATGACTTGAAAGTTTCAAAACTCTAAGCAAGAAAAATATAAAGGTTCATTTGTACAATTTCATTACATTTCACAGTAAGATTATGACAAACTGAACATGTTCATGGCACAAATCTCTATTTACTCTCTTGGTGTCATACGGCCCTAATAAACGACATAAGCCCAGTAGGCTAACAAGGTTTTCCAGCACAGACTGAAAAGATGCTCCGTATTTCACAGGAATCATCCGGCACCACACATTTTTTTCCAGGAGAAATAAAAGCTCTCCAAATACAACAGAGAAGTTGCAGAGGAGAGGTGAAGAGACATGGCAGTAACGCTTGCATGAGAACACACAGCAGTACAAAGTTCATCAAACCTAGAGAATGAGCTCTCTAATCAAGAACACAGCCAGAACTAGCTTCCCAGAGGTCTGCTCTCCCCCCAGCAGCATTTTCTGTCATATTTCTCTTCCTGCCACTAACTGCAATAAATACTGGTTTTCAGCATTGAGCATTTTCAAAGAACTCAGTGTTCTCCCACGCAAAACCAAAACAGACCCATAATAAAATGTTAATTAGTCATTATATGTAGCAGAAGATCAAAAGGTTGATATTTGATTTTCCTAATGTTACATATTTTATTTCTTAAAATACGAAATAACCACTGTGACCATGAAATGTTGTGGTTGAAAGATCAAAGGAAGCAAAGTGACATTTTGAAAGAGGACAGAGACCACAACCTTATCACAGTCTTCATTTCTGAGATCTCCCTTAACTCCTAGAAGGGAGTTTTTCTCTTTCCATAGAAACGTGGTCACAGGAAAGCAACAAAGAAAAGAGATCCAGTCGGCAAAAGACTGGGTGCAGAAACCATTAAGCTAGGGGGGTTCCTTACAGAACTGAGGAAGCAAAAAAAAAAAAAAACACCTTCTTACCACCCAGTGGTCACTCCAATCTATGAGTATTACAGATATTACTGCCACAGAAAAAATTGTCCTTTATTTTGGTATCATAATATATGCATTTAAGCTCCTTTGTAGTACAAATCTTAAAGAACGGAAAACCTTCCCAGTTACCTTTTTCCTCTGAAGTGAATCCTGATGCAGCCTCAACTTTTTCAAGTATTTTCCTCAGCTTCATTATTTTTGTAGCACATACATATCCATATCTAAGATAAAGGAGTTTAATTAGCTATTAGCTAGTTTGTAATCAAGTCACAAGAGCAGAAAAACTGCTTTAAAACAAATACTGAAACACAGGCTTGCAGATCATTCTGTAACTGTGCAGTTCCTCAAAGCTATGTATCCACTCCTCACACTTATCTAATTCTCAGTTTTCTAAACACACTATAAATTTAGTGCAATGCTCAATGTTCCTTAACTGTTGTTAAGAGATTTTTTTAAACATTAACGTATATTTATCAACGCTTTTGTACAAGTTTTACAACAGCTTTATGCTGATTCTATTTCCAAATAGAGACTAACATATACAGACTAATGTATTTTAATCATTACACTATGTATAACTATTTCCAGTTGGCACTGATGAAGCTTACCATGAAGAACAAGTAGAAATATTAATCAGCAAAACCAAATCAGATTGGCAGCAGCAGCCAGGAGAACTCTGCAGGTTTGCAACAGGAAAGCATACACAGCAGGCTGTATTATAAAATTTATATTAGACCAGTTTATGCCTACTTACATTCTAAGAGGATTCACAATCTCTGTTCGCAATAGCTCCTGAGTCTCACTGTAGTACTCTACGTCGTTCTTTTCTTTAGGTCTGAGTAACACTGTGTCCAAAACAGAGCTAAAAGAAAACAAGCTGCCAAGGAGAAAAAAAAAACACACAAAAGGAAGGTTGTTTTGATTCTGAAGATAGAACCATTCATATGCATAAGCAATGTAAGACAAGCCAAGCAAAGCTACAGGAAGAATTAAAGAACTAAACAAGCTCAAAACGAGATAATTATGGACATGAGACAGCACAGTTGTACAAAGCAGTAAAGGTCCACACTAACCCCGTATCTTCACTCCAGCAGAACACAAAACCAGTTACCAGGGCAGGATTCTGCAAGCAGGTTAAAAGAGATTCTGTCTGGCCCTGTCCCACCCCAAGCACTCTTCCACCCTTCAACAGTCCAGGGACTCGCTCGGTCAAGAACAGCAGAAATACATAAGGCCAGTACAATTTGGACATGGGGACGGCTGATTAGCGCTTCAAGTTAAGCAGCAAGTTCTGCAGGACTTGTTCAAATTTAAAGAGCACAGTAATGTGTTGGAAGATTGCAGTATGTGACTTTGTAAGCTGCACAGTAATAAAACCAGACAACCATTACAACAAAGGCTGTGTGCTCTGTGTTTCCAGCATACCTCCCACTAACCCATGCCTTGGGATGCCACTATGCAAATTATGAACTTACCAGAATAAGGTGGAGTCTAAGTAACAGGAGTTGTAATGACCCTGGATACCTTTCTTCTTTCCAATCATTGTCTCTAAACCTTCTTTTTCCATTTTTGGAGGAGTGTTTTCTTCTACCACTTCACTTAAGTAACCTCCAAAGGCTGAAATTTTTTTTCAAAAGACACTTTAAAGCCTCCAGTTTTATCCCCCTTGAGATTTTCCTATTAATGTTTTACATCAAACTGCTGCCTTAGTGCAAGCATTCCTTTTCTGGACTAGAAAAGCATTTTATTATAGCTGAAACTCCTCCAGAAAGTGAAGGCCTCACATTCCACACACAATGCACACGAGTGCTTCAGAAAGCCTGCAGCACTGAATTAATTTTTCCAGTAGGAATGAAATTCTCAGTTTAAATGCTATGTTCACATCATCTTACTAATACCAAGAAACTTTATCCTTTGCTGTTGTCCCAGGCAAAATGACATGGCCCAATAAAACTACGAAAATTAGGGAAAAAAATTAGTTTTTCCACCACTAATTTTCATCATAAAAATACACGTTTTTCTTTTAGTATATAGAAAAATAGATCATTTGACAGGAGGATAACTTATTTCTGATAATGCAATCCCATGTTGCCGAAGTTGCAAACATCATTTTCAGCAAGACTGCTTTACAATTTCTATAATAAAAGCTGTACAGCATAACAAATTCCTAAGTTTTACGAAATTTCCTTGAATAAAAGAAGATTGTCTTGCTTTAAAGTAGAAACAAGCCAGAGAAGTATTACGTCCTGTACAGACTGATTTCTACTCATGAATCTCATTTAAGCAACACCTGCAGAGATCTCCAAGTGTTCAATGAGCCCCAAACCCACGTCAGTTCCCAGCTGATAAATAAGTAATAAGCAGAAGCTCGGTACCTAGAGAGTTGCAGCGTTCGATCTGATTGGAAACAGGCTGCAGTGATGCAAACCTGGAATCTGGTCTGCAGCTCTTCAGCTTAACAAAAAGAGCCTTCTTTGGAGCACAGGTGAAGTATCGAGTTCCTTTGAATGTTCCATCTGTACAACCTGCACATTCATCTTCCTGAAAATTAAAGTGAGAATTCACTATTTTTTCTTATTTCTACAATTCTGTAACAACATTTTTGATAAAAACATCTATCCACAAAAATCACCCTTCAGTACTCTGAAGCTTGATATAAATGTTACTGATTTTCAGAATACAAAGCTTCAGCTGCAGTTATTTAACTGGATTTATTGCACAAATTAAGAATTGTACTTTTTCTTCATGCTTCACCTTTCACTCCATCCAAATAAAACAAAAATTCCATCAGAAAATACTTGGGGGAGGTGGGAGACGAGCAAAAATTACACCTACTCAACTTTAAGAGCTTGACTAAGCTCGCCACTTAACGCAGACCCCCTCTGTCGTAGGAAAAGCACGGGTGCACCACCGAGCATCTTTCAGAACTCAATTAAGATCACTAAGCAATGGGAGAGTGGCTACTTCCAGGATCACTGTGGACTGCACAGGGAAACTACCTGCTTCAAAACACACAGCATGTACCTCAAGGAAAGACAACATAAGGTGGGTCTGAAGGATGGCAAGTTACCATCAGTAAATATCTTTGATAACACGAGTTAAGGTGTTGTGCTGCTTACCAAGACCTGCTTGGGTCTAACGCAGAAATGCATGGCAAATGTGTCCAAGAAGTCAGTTTAACAAAAACCATTTTAAAGATGCAGTCTGAGAACACCTGCGGCAAACTCAGATTGAGCTTCACCCAAAGAAGCCACAAGAGCAGAATTTTTCCAACAGCTGAAATACCAGCCACATTCTCACTTACTTTGCTAAAGCTGTTTGGTGTTTTACACAACTGTACACTTTATGTGACATTGTATCAAAAATTATCTCAAAATAAAGAACCCCATGTCTCCAGCAGTTTAGGGATGGAACTCACTAGGTCAGCTTGATGTCTAGACTCAATGACCTTGAAGGTCTTTTCCAACCTAGGTGACTCTGTGTACCAATCAGCATGATGGCAGCAATTGTGAACTCATCAGGGCTGGTCGGAACACGCAGCACACAGCTGTCAAACCAAGACTACAGCTACCGTCAATTTCCAAAATCAGCATTACAACTCCACCGATGGACTCTGACACTGGCTGCTTGCTGGTATGCCACACACACGCTAAAGACTCTTACACTTGGGACATTTTACACAGAATTGTATTTCAAAGAACTCTTCAATAGTGTGGGGCTTTTTTATTATTATTTTTTTTGCACCACTGACAATCTCAGTAAGTAAATGGACAAAGGACATTCCTTTAAAGCAAGTAAGTGCCCTACAAAACAGGTTAGTCACCTACAGTCCTTTTAATTTAATTACCCTTAGAGCCTATTAACAGAACAAGGCCTAGGGCAGCCACCAAAGTCAGAGGCCATCCAAGACCTTAGCTATGTTACAAGGAGCTCACTTTAGACAAATTCCTCCAGACTGACTACTATTGCAAGGTATACAGGCACCAACTGTTAAAAAGAAAACAGGTAATTGACATTAACTTTTCAGATGATATTTACCAGTTCCAGTCCAGCTAATACTTCATTCACCCCAGGGGGTTGGCCAATCCAGCGGATTACTCCATAGAAAGGGGGATTTTCTTTAACTTCAGCCAAGGAACCTGCTTCGAGACCATGCGAGTTACCGACAGGGCCCGCTGTTGATGGACTTTCCTGGTTAGCTGCAGTATTCACATCACCAATGACTGACTGAACAGATAAAGACAGAGGACTGTGTCCAATAGCACCATTAGTACTTGATGCTTTTGTCAAGCTAAAAGGGAGGGAGTGGAATCTGTTTTCTGTAGACACAGAGTTTGTTAAAGGTGGCTGCAGTGGTGGTGAAGAATGCCCAAATCCAGGAGATGAATCAGTAAGTGATTTTGCAGGGTCTTCAGCAACTGTTAAGAATCAAAAACAAGATGTTAACTCGGGTTTTGTTTTGAGGGTCCAACTCCCTGCACCAAAGGGGAGACTTAGCTGTCAAATCAATAAATGCGTCTGCAACTACATCTGATTTCATGGCGCCCTGCATAGGAAGCAGTAACAGCGGGGGGCACGCAGGAAGATGTCACTTGGCAACACTGGAGACACAGAACTGCATGAGGAGAAGCTACTGTGGCCCTACCACTTTTATCACACAATCAACAGAAACAAGCAGCACAAAGATGTTAACCAGAAATTACAGGAAGGTTTAGAATTAATGTTTTTTTATACCCCAAGTCAGAATTGATGCCTGAATACAAGTTAACAGCTCCAAGGATTATTGCTGTAGGGGGCCAAACTAGGAAGAAGTCACTGAGAACTGCAGAGAGAGCTTGGCACACTGTTAGAGAAATGAGTAACTGTTGTGGACGTGATTTGCAACTGGAAAAGTGTTTTTTCCCCTTGGCTGCACCGCAACATATTTTGGTTCTAGTACACGGAATCTATCTCCAGTCCTTGGAGAATAAAGGATTTCAATGAACCATGACTAATGTAGTGCTTAATTAATGAGATCACAACTAGATGTAACGACACATGTTTTGCATCTTCTCTCTCTATGTGCTCTCCACCACACAATGGGTATTTACAGAGCAAAAGCCTCTTCTTCACTTTTTCTACCCATACTATTTTCTTAATAGAGGTTAACATCCAAAAAAATTACAGAAAAATTAATCTTCTACTGTCACACTCCTTTTTTAGTTAAGGTACTTATCTTGTTTATTTATGTTAGTTACATTACAATAAAGTAATTCAAAAACATATTTCCACACTTAACATCTGCTAGGCCACCACAAACAATTTTAAGCCATCTTCTTCTACAGTTCACAGAATGCAGGGCCTACTTCTGCTACAGGTCTCCACTGTAAATTATCATTACTGGTTTAGTATTTACTGCTCCAGCCAGCCACGCTTCAGGAAAAGTTAACCAGGAAAAGAAAAACATGCATTAGAGCTGGAAGTAAATCAAGATCCACTGATGCTCTGGGTACATGCACCCAGACTTGTGAGAATTCAGAGAGATTTTACAAAAATAAAATACTCAGGTGCATGCATACATATACATATATATGCACACATACACATATATAGTCAGATTTTTTTTTCCTCTACTTCAAGGCTGATCAGCTAGCATGGCAGCGTTACAGATCTAAGGGAACTGCAATATTAAGAACAAAGAGACACGACATACAGTCACTGCATAAACTTGGCTATAAAGGAGTATCTCATCTTCCTGCTAAGCTGTGCCTCAGCTCTTACTTTGCCTCCAACACACGTGCGTTCCCACAGTGCTGCACACACTTCCAAAATGTAATCTACATGCAGGATAAAAACAGACTGTCAATTAAGACAGTGTATTTTCACTGGGGTTCCAAGACGCTTTAAGACAGAGCATGTCCTCCTCTAAGACAATGTATTCCAACTGTTTTGATTAAAATTCGTAATTGTTTCATGTAAAGAACATACCAACTTTTTTGAAATAAAACATGCGCCTTCATGAAGGGCCATCATCTCATTACCTTCATCAATATACCAAGGGGGTTTTGTCTTTGCTTGAGGCTGAGAATCAACTGATGAGCCATTTAATGTGTAGAAGACTTCAGATCTGTTTCTACTTCCAGGTTCAGAGGTAGATCCTAGAAAAGAATGCATGTTGTACTGACGAGATTCATTGCCATTTACAGTTGGCTGGCTTAAGCGATGAAAGAGAGCATAGTTTGTTACTGTGCTTTCAAGACAACAGAACTGCCTTTCCACAAAGCAGCAAACTCTTGCATCAAAAATAACAGTTCTAAGCCTGCAAACCAGGTAGCAGTTTACCCCAAATTAATTAATCTCCCAAACTGAAAACTCAAGTTAGGAATCTGAAAAGGCAGAAAACAGCCCACAAGCACTAATTTTTCATTACTATGAGTTATGAATATAAGAAAGCAGGATAAGAAACAGTTTACAGTGAGCGTTTTTTAAATCTCTGCTTTTAAAGCAAAAAAAAAACAAAACAAAAAAAAACCTCAGAATAAGCAAATGAATTACTGAGGGAATTCCACACAGCTCTAATGTGTGTGACACACAACTGCAGTTCCTTCAGTGAAGGCCATCTGTCAGCATATGATGCCAGGCAGCACAAAAGCTTACAGAATATACATGCTGTCATTAGTGAAAACAGCCCAAAACAGACAGCAGAATTAAGACGACACCGCACTCTGATGTATGCCTTTTAAAATATATATATATATATATGTATATGTTATTTCCCTTTTATTCTTTTTCCCTTGGGAAAAAAAAAATCTAGCCAAAACCAGAGTCAAAAGAAGTCTGTATTTTATAAAATTTCATTTTGGTTTTGAATCACAGCAAATTTAACAAATTCACTGTTAAGCAGATCTGCTCCAGAGTTAAATATTTGGAAGTTTCTAAAGCAAAACAAAGACAACTGCAAACTATTTAAAAACAAACCAACCACACTTTCAGAAAAGGAGAATGCAGGCCTGAACTGGGCTGCGAGGTAACATGCCCTTGAACTTTGTTAAGCCTCAAACTGGTTTTTGAGTATTCTAGACTTCTGCTTGTATCTTAGCAAAAGCACTTGTCAGAAAACGATCAACTACCTTTACCACGAAAATTAGGTTCATGAAAGTATTCTACGCATTCGCTACTTCAGAGAAATTTAACTTGATAAGTAACTGCAAAAACAAATGAACTGTAAAGTCACGTTTTTCCCTAAACAATAGAAATTTGTAACTTACATAAACAAATGACTTCTCATACGTACCTGTTGCCTTTGGCTTACTGTGGTTGAACAAGCTTTTGTCACCACCACCTCTGGAGGTATAGGCAAGCTTGGGAGGTCTCCTGTCTTGTGACACAGTTTCTAAGACGCAGTACATGAATGGAATGTTAGTTTTCCTTTTGCATGCTTTTACTATGTCAAAGAAGAATTGAACTTGAAATATGACTGAATCAAGGTTTGGCATCTTAGGGTTTAAATTGAGGGGGTAAAACCCTGTTTGGTACACAAGCAACATTTTCTGTCTGTTTGTAGGATTTGCTTCCATCACATCAGCCATTAAAGTCTACCTGTATTTACTGAACATACCAAACACACTGACTTCAGGTTCTTCAATGCACATTTCATGCTTACGCTATGGAAAACAATTGCATGAAGTTCTCAACTTTTTTTTCCCTTACAAACAGAACTGCAGCAACGGGCCTTTGAATTCTCCAGAGAAAACAGGGCCCAAAACCACACATCTCAACGAGCCAACAAGTAGGAGGTGAAGTTAAGAAAAGCTGGCCAGACTGAAGAGAGGAGGGACAACAGCTGCAGACTGCAGGTTGTACAGAACCACACTCTCATTAGTACCTGATTTCAGACAGAGCACAAATAAATAACATGAAACTTTTTTCTTTCTTCAGAAGAGGAATCATGGGATTGTAGTGGTTACTAGGTAACTGAATTACGGGAATAGTGAATTTTTGCACAGTCTTGCTATGAATTTTTCAGAAACTTTTCAAGCATTTCCTCTCAGAAGACAAAACTAATGCTAACAATACATTTCAACCAAAGGAAGAAAAGTTTAATGGTCCAAAGTACTCAAATTCTTTGAGTAAGCTGACAACCATTCAAGAACATTTCTGCTGTAGACTCTCATACACTTAGCACGCTGATATTGTGAATACTACACAGTTTGACATGAACAGTGCTCAATACTAGAACGGCTTCCACCAGTGAGATTGCCGCCAAAAGGAGGATGAAACTGAAGAGAACACAGAAAATGAAACTAATTCAAGTGAATTCAGGATACAGGAACTTCACAGTATTGTTTTAATCATGTAACTGTGCCTAGGCTGAGATGTTATCAGTTTGCCTTGTGACTAAGGAAGCAGAGCATACCTGGTATAACGTCATTGATATGCAAAAGAAGGGTGCTTTCAACACTTGCAAAACTGCATAGCTGTATCCCATTGTATCTTCCATCCCAGTTTCCAATAGGATTATCCTAAAAATAGAAACACAAGAAAAAGTTTCATCACACAGAACGCGCCTTTAGGAATGTGTTTGACTATTTATGTTAGAAACAAAAATTAAAAGTTTGACAGCAATTATTTTGTTCCGTAGAAACTTTGTATTTAGAACTGAGTCAAACATAAATCTTTACAGACAAACATCTCTGTTCTCTTCTGAACTATTTCCTATTTTAACAATCATTCCTCTACTAAAACCGATTATTTATACACAAGTTAGAACTGTTCCAGTGCCAGTAAGTAACAGGTGCAGCAATCAAGGAAATGGAAGCACCTGATCTAAAAAAAACACCCTTGAACTGCCAAAAATTTTGAAGTAGCTCATTTTAAGAAATTCAAGTTGCTAAAAGAATTTTAACGACAAACTTCACGTTTTCTAGAAATGTCAACTTTTGTACTTAAAGCTCAATATTTAAACTAGAATACAAACAAAAAAAAGTGACATAAAACATTTAAAAAAACTAACAAATAAAAAGGAACGCAGCCTGATTATTGTTTTCAGATGCAGAACAAAGCCAGTCTCACAGGACAAACACTCAGCGCCGTTACTTGAGGACTGACATCGAACACTGCAAGTGGCTCAGTGGAGGCTCCTCAGTGCACCAGAGGTATTTGTCCTGACCCATTTAGCACCAAATAGGACGTTATTTACCTACTGACAAAAAGCAGTCGTTATCAAGAGGCATTTTTGAACACCAGTGTTTATTTCCCATTTTAGGTCAGCCTCCACTGAAGCAGCTTGTGGATAATGTTTCTTCTTCTAAGTTGCATGTAATTTACTAGCTAACACACATGCAAAAGTTATTAAAGTCAGATTGTTTTCTTACCATGTCCACTCCAACAACGTATCCTAAACTTTCGTTTCCTGGTAAGACATCACAGAATATAACTGTCCCATACTCTATACTCTCTCCTATCTTCAGAGAAACCCTGGAGTTGATCTCCAGAGGAGGAAGTTCTACCTGCATTGCGTCAACTGGAGCTGCATAGTCACTTTCCAGTTCATTGTCATCATCTTCCACCAGCTCCAGTTTGTCCAAAGCAACAAAAACCCCACAATCCTCATCACATCTGAAAAGTTGCTTGCCTTGGTACTGCCCATCAGTAAAGCCCTGGCCACGACCTTCTTCCTGAGTGTCAGAGGAGGAAGAAAAGGAGAAAAAAAAAAGAGCAGTGTATTTGTGCAGATGCTGGCCACTTCAAAAGCAGCAATTGATCCATCAATCTGGAGAAAACACATCATGAATTAGCCTGAGGAACTATCATTGTACTTGGAGAAAAAGTCAGAATTTATGGCAAATATAAACGCTGTCTATCTTAAGGGAATGTAAGATGTCACTAAATCAGAGAGCAGGTGCAGGCAGAAAGCTTTTTACTTGGACAAGCACATTTTCCTCAGCTGCAGATTTTCCTTCTATCATCAAACTTTTGCCAGATCAAGGCAAGAGTACTTCATACTAGACACAAATGTTAAGAATCCAAATAAAGAGAGATGATTTTCACAGGTACTCAAAATACTCAAAAAAAATCTGAGTCAGATATTTGCCATGATGCAAATGTAAGTCACTCTTCCTAGACTGGAAGAGTCAGAATACGTTCAAGTCTTTTTGCCAGCCGCTGCATCTTCACTAAATCTGCAGCGCGCGTGGCTGATGTGGCATGCTGTGATCTCACAGGTACTTAGTAATGATGTTTATCAAAAGACCAAAGATTACACACTTTGGTGTTTGGGGGAAGAGACAAAACTTCTAGATTCTGTTATGACTGCCTCGTTAAAAAGCATTTTCAGTTCATCTTACAAAGCACATACGGTGCTCCCCCGCAGCAGGAAACTTACCAGCAGCTCTACTCCAAAGTATATCCCCGTGAGGGACCTTTCTTGCAGCAAAGGTCCTCTGAAACGAACAACTCCAGGAAATTTCTCATCTCCTGACCTCAGCTGTACTCTGACAGGGGAGCCGATGTCTATTTGGATGCCTTTAGTTAACCTGCTTTTGCTTTTAAACAAGCTGTACCTTTCCTCACAGTTAGTGATGGCCAAAAGCAATTCCGCCAGCTTCTCGTTTATTTCGATCACATCCTTCTCATCCACAAACAGGATCGCATGGGGCTGTTCCAGAATCTTTAATCCAATCTGTAGTTTCTTGCCTTTGCAAGGAATATTTCTGGAGTGTCCCAAGGAAGAACGGTCCTGAAAGAACTGCCCAATGCTACCTTTGGGCACTTTCAGGAGCTTCTGAGTCTGCTTGTCTATGACGCTGCATTCCTGGAGGAGCAAGTAGAAGATGCGCTCTTCCCAGTACGACGAACTCCCTTTTTCTTGACTCCATAAACCTGAATTCATTGTGATTGAAACTTCAGAAGTTGCGCAGAAGTTTTCAAGAAAAAAGAAAACAAGCTGTTGGTGTACGTACACCGATCTTCAAAAATTCTACTGGAAGGTCCACGCTTTGTGAAACAACTCAGCTTTCATTTTGCAAAGAACCAAACCCAGAGCAGAAGGCCTAGGACAAATAAAAGTAAAGGCAAATATAAGTTGGGGAAATGCTGCTAGTCTTGAGTAAAAGAGCAAAAAACCATTTAAATGTGAGACCACAACCACTCCTCCTACAGAGCAAAAACACTTCAGGAAAATCCAAGGCAGCAAAAGCAGTCTCTGAACAGCCACACTACTGCTGGCCACACACACACACACACACACAAAGAAAAAATTCTTAATTTCAGACAAACTGGAAGAAATAACCTGCTCAAGTTCACAAAGAAGAGGCCATGGAAGCTTCCTGCTACAAAGATCTTTTCTTGTGCTCGGTGACTGCTCCTTTCTGACCAAGCTCACTGCACCTGTCATCGCAGGTAACACTTTGTTTCAGCACAGTGGAAAATTGCGTCAATGTAAGAGGTGAACAGAAAATGGAAATTTTACCCCTTTGTAACAGTCATTTCTTTAAGCCATAGAAACAGGCAGTTCCAGTAGGCAATAACCAACGGATGAAAGCAAAGTTGTGTCAGCACTGAAACATTCAATTCTGCAGAAAAATCTAGAGGCTTCCCTTGTCATCGTGTTAGGGAAGTAATTCACTTAAAGTAGGAAATATGTCGGTTAATAAAGTACGCTAGAAGAAAACACCTTAATTGAATATCATCCTCAGAATTACAGTTTGCAATCAATAAACTTAGACAAAAGTATCCAAAATACTTCATTGGTCATCGTAGCAGCAATACCACTCATACACATAGGTCGCTCCAAAAGTAACGCCTCCTGCTTATTTCCATGGAAACTGCAACAGATACCAAGAGCACAATAACACTGTTTGATAGAGCAAATTCTCAGCTACAAAACACTCTTTTTCAACACAGCCACCACCATTGGCTCTGCACTTTCACCATCCATGAACAAGAGCTGCATGCCACGCTCGTAACAATCTGCACCAGCAGAGGCGACCACTGTCACTGTCACCACTGCTGAAACGCACCCCCACCCCTCACTGTGCTCACAGCCACTGCATGCTCGCCAAAAACATCCAGCAAATCTCCTTGAATGGAATGTCAGTGGGTGCCATTTTTCCCACATGAAGGAATTCAGTCCCACCCCTTTGCTCCATCTGCACTCCCATGTCAGGCACCATTGTGTCAGTGCCCCTCTGCTGCCATCTGTCACACGGCAACAACATGGAACGGGATATTGGTGGGAAGGTTCCACCTCTGCTGCCATCCCACCAACATCCACCTCTGACCTCATGGGCCAACAGAATAAAAATTGGAGGCATTACTTTTGGAGCAGCCCCCGTACACGTGTGCCTACATTTAAGAGCATATTGGATGCGTGGAAAAAAATCTGCAATACCTTCACAGGACTTTGCTTTCCTCTGAAGAGTGAGAAGGGTCCCACAGAAGCCACAGACACCTCCGCCCACCCAGTGCCCTGGCACTGCTCTGAGGGCACAGCCACCGCGCTCAGGTGAGGGAGCAGCTCGGTGACCACCCACAGATTTAATTCCTCATGCCTCCTCTTGCTATCTTCTTCCTCTGTAACCTTTTCTCCACTGGCATACCAAGACCACAAAGTCTATTGCTATTTCCCCTACTCAGTTTGATCCCAGCTTCAGAAGCTACCAGAACACAAAGCCATCTAGCAGTACTATAATTATTTAAAAAAAAAAAAAGAAGAGTACTAAGTTATTTTACCCAATGAAGAGCAGTAACAGCCACGGAGAACTTCCAGTGGGAGCAGGGCAGCACCCTCCTGTTGCTCAGAGCCCGCGCAGCACCGCAGCCCCTGGGCCATGCACCCTGGGCCATGCACTCCGTGCTCAGGGACACTGCCCCCGGCCACCAGCGTCACTGCCACACTCGGGCACCACTGCTGAAACAGCTTGCAGAAATGTATGCATTTTTAAAAGGTTGCCACTCAAAATAATTTCCATCTAGATGACAGCATCTCACTGAAAAGAAGCCTGGCACACAGTTTGTCAATTTTTTTACAAGCTAAAAAATACATATTTTTCTTCACTTTTTATCTGATACACATGATCATCAACAAAGATTACAGCCCGCTTAACAAAAAATCCAACATCAGAATCAGAGTGAAACAGTAACTCTACAGAAGAAGTGCTGAAGGCAACAGCAGGATCCTGTTTTCTCTGAAAGGTACCTGGGTGGCCACGAGTGCTTCTAAGGCTACTCAGACAGCACAACCCAGCTCCATCTGAGCTCTGCCCAGCCCACACCCCCCCTGTTTCCCCAGGCAGCAATACACTCTGTCCTGTTCTTTACAGTTCCACTCTGTGCTCCCAGGGGCTGATGCACGCTCCCCACCCAGCACTGCCCGCAGCCAGCCACTGCCCCATGCACAGCCACGAGCACCGCCGGTGTTCTGAGAGTCGGGGTCCTTGCTTCACTTCCAGTAACAATTTCAGCAGGAGCACGTATGCACAGACACAGCGCACTGACAGAGCTCTGCTCGAGAGCTGAACGAGAGCTGAGGAAGGCACAGGGCAGAGCTCTGCCTGCAGCCACCGACCCCCAGCGCTGTGCTGCGTGCAGAGGTCCGCTGCAGTGTTACATAACCTGAACACAGCGGTACAGAACTCGGGGGGAACGCACACCCACAGCTGCGATCAGATCGCAGAGTACCGCTGTGCTGTGCCCAGTCCGTACAGCCCCGCCATGCCCAGGGACGGCACAGCGCAGCTGAACGCAGTGCCAGGAAGTTTTCCCTTATGACAAACTTTGTTATCGCCATACAGAACATCTTCAGAACTTGCTTGCTGCTTTCCCACGCCAAACGAAACACACTTTATAGAAAAACTGGCAAATTGGCACTTTAACGGCACTGAAAAGCTCGCTGAAAATACATATACACCAAAATGCGTTTATAAATTTAATTTTGTAAACAGCCACAAGAACGATCTTCACGGAGCGGGCATCGCCGCGAGCGAAGCAGCGCCCATCGGCACGGCAACGGCGGGGCCGAGCCTCGGGGCAGGGCGGCAGAAGCGCAGCACGGCGGCAGAAG
Source organism: Penelope pileata (assembly GCA_013396635.1). NCBI lineage: Eukaryota > Metazoa > Chordata > Aves > Galliformes > Cracidae > Penelope > Penelope pileata. Next base: position 2,357,639 of record WBMW01000889.1, read on the forward strand.
CGCAGCACGGCATCCCCGGGAGCGCCGCAGGAACGGAGCAGCGGCCCCGAAGCAGCGCTCCGTCGCACAGCCGCACGCAGCCGCTCACCGCCGTGAAGGAGCTCGTGACCGCCGAGAGAAAACGCAGCTCCAAGGGCGGCGGCAGCCCCGCNTTCCCGAGGGCCCGAGCGACTGCGCCCGCCCGTGCACTCCTCACCTGCGCGTCCCGTCCCCGCCTCACGACGCCGCGGCCCAGCCCGCCGCCCGCAGCCCCATCCTCGGCGCGGAGCTCCGGCCGGCGTAACGCAGCCTTCTGCGCCGCCGGGCCCGCCCCGCACCTCCGCGCAGCCAATCAGAGAGCGATGGCCCCGCCGCTTCGTAGCGCTATTGGTGGAGAGCGCCGCCCGTTGACGGGGCGACTCGGGGCTTTCCACTCCATCAAGGTTGCGTGAGCCGCGGGGGAGGAGGCGAGGAGGTCGGGAAGGGGCGTTTGAGCCCTGGAGAGCGCTGATTGGCCCTCCGGAGCGCGGAGGCGGGAGAGGGTGGGACGTCGGAAGGAGCTGATTGGGTGATGCCAGTGAGCTGCTGCCCGCCCATTGGCGGCGCGGGCAGGCCCCGGATGCTCCTGGCGCAATGGCTGCGCGCGCTGTGGGCGGGTAGTGGGCTGCGCGCGCAGGTGGAGGCGCGCGGGCGGCTGTGACCGGCCTCGGGGTGCCGCTGCTGCCGCTGAAGGGGTGCGCGCAGCGCCGCTGGGTGCGGGGCTAACAAAGGGTGTAGCCGCACGCAGCGGCGTGCCGGTGTTCGCCGCCACGCGGCAGCGGTGCCGCACGCACACAGGGACCTTCGGGAACGGAGGAGCCGTGCGCTCCTGGGAGAAAAGCTGCCCCGCGGGAGCGCTGTGTTAGCGGCTGCGGTCAGCGCCGGGCGGCTCCAGGGGTGAACAGCCATGTCGGACGGGATTCCCATAACTGTCTCGTGTGTTAAGCTGGCACCGCAAATAGCACTGCGAGCGCTCCTCGGAAACGCGAGGCTCCGGGGATAGGCGCCCGCACGGCCCCGTGCCGCGGGGCGAGGCATCGGCCCCGTGCATGGAGCACCTCACAGCCCTCAGCCCAGCGTCCTGTGTGCATGGAGCACCTCACAGCCCTCAGCCCAGCGTCCTGTGTGCAGGGAGCACCTCACAGCCCTCAGCCCAGCGTCCTGTGTGCAGGGAACACCACAGCCCTCAGCCCAGCGTACACCCCTCACAGCACAGTGCTCACGAGCACCAGCACCAACCCGAGCACAGAGTAAACGTTAGAAGAATAAATAGCAAAGATGCTAAGGTCTATACATTACGTTTCCTTCTCTGTGCAGGAGACACAGCAGAACCCGGCCATGCCCGGCTGGCCCTCAGGGTGTCTGGCTGCAGCTGCACTTCCCCAGCTGCTCTCTCCACCTCTGCACAGGGATCCCTACAGTCGCTGTAAATATTTGGCTACGTATAAATGACACGTGGGATGTGACACTATTAAGTACCCCACACTCATATTCAAGAAGAAAAGCTGACAAATGTTTTAGGAATAACATGCCAAAATACCAGCTAGGAATGACTACGCATGGCGTGCCTTGTAGCTCAAAAACAAACATTCAGAAAACACTTATCTAGTCCATGTAATCACACACTCGACTCTCATTTTATCAGCAGGGAAAATGACCAACGTGCACCATTTCAGAAAGTCTGTCAGTGTGCAGAGACAGAACAGTGCCTGCGAACCTTCACCCGAGTTAACATCCTGCTGACCCACTGGGCCTGCCCTGCAGCTCCATGTCACTGGCAGACCACAGATGGAAGGCAGACCCAGCCTGTTATTTGCTCTAAAGCTCCTTCATACTCCTTTAGAAGTATAAAGAAGCGGTGAGGTGGTTAACAGGACTTTGGCAGTGTAAAATGGGCCTGTTGCATTTCTTTCATGTTAGAAACCCTGTCTGCGACACCAGCACAAGACACTTGCCAGTAAGGGGCAAGATATTTCTTTTGATCCGCACTCTTGATGAAAGAAACATGTTTTGTAATAACAAAGTATGGCAAACAAATTTCACTTTCAAAAGACACAACACCATTCAATTATACATTATATAAATAACGTGGAATGGTATTTTGTACTGTGCCAGGATGGTAGCACACTGTACATTTACCAGTACCCAAAGTGCTGAATGTTCATGCAGAACAGATGATTATTTCTCCTAATTCAAACATGGAAATGATAGGTATTTATGCAGCTGCATTAAAAAGAGAGGAAAAGTTCCTGTAGAAGCATCCAAGACAACATTACAGCCCTTTCTAAACATTAGTTGTGTGGTAAAAGAGGACTTGGATAAATACGTTAGGTATTTCTGCTTCCCTTTTTTTTTTTTTTNCATTGCCCACAGTTCTAATGAATGATTTGGTAGAATAAACAAGGATTAGTTACATAGCTTGGAGCCTGAGAGGAAGAAGCAGCACAGGCCCTAGGAGGTCGTCTGAAGCTGTATTTCATAGGGCTGGAGCTGAAGAGGTTTTGTAATAAGATGTTACAGGCACGTTCTTTAAGTAGAATAGGAGTTCGCAATGCCCATTACAACAGGAAAAATCTGGCAGTAAACTACAGTTCCTATGTAACACTGGTTTATCTCCCTATTTTTCAAGCTGATCCAAGCTTTAAATATTTTCTCTGTCTGGATTTGTATAATCTATCAGGTTAGGAAAACGTTAACTGCCCAAATCAAGGCAGGATGTTTTACAGTGCTGTAGCAGCCTCTTCTGGGTATTTAACCACAGAAGCATGAACACTGGTCTTTCAGTGTAGGCATCCTTAACGCAGCATCGCAAGGCTAGCTCACCTGGTGTCCAGTTACCCAGCTTTAGACATAAACTGTGAGGTAGCTCTTCCTAAAATGAGTCCTTCCATCTTAAATATGCAGAGGACATAACTCCTATGACAACCACTTTTATGCACTGCAGTTATTACAATTTCAACCTTGCCCGGCTCCTATGTTATTGCAGAATATTCTCTTTCCATATCCCTCAGTAAATGCATTTTAATACTGCACTCTTTATGTATGCCAGACAAAGTCAGTGCTTGCACAGAATACAGACTGAGCAGGCCAGCGCGTGAGGATCCATTTGCCATCCCTGAATGTGACAGAACATACTTTTTCTCTACAGTTTGCCATACTTTTATGAATAGTCACGTAAATATACAGTGTAAGAGCACTTACCCATCTCAGAATGGTACGCTGCCATCGTGGAAGTTCCCCTTTGCTGATGCTTAATCCTTTACACAGTATTTGACTGCTGGAAGCAAAACTGGAAATAAAAAGAGAAAGCTATTAGTTATGCATTCTGTTAGCAAACACCACTGTATATTGTAGATTTTTTTGAATGTGCTCATCAAGCAGACATTCAGAAAAGTAAAGTACTGCCAGATGAGCAGCAGTTTGTGCTGAGGAAGGGCCAGGGGTTGCCTGGACCAAGTGCAAGCATATGGGAGCAGCATGTGGAGGAGCAGCCAGGTAAACTGCTGTGAGTGTCACTGGGGTCCTGGGGACGTTTCCTAACCACCCATCCAGCAGCCAGCTGTAAGCACAACAGCTGGCCCTGTGAGGGCAAGCAGGATTCCTGCAGAATGCCTTTGATTTGTCAGCTATTTCATATCAGTCAGCCGTGCTCATAATAGCAGATCTGGCATCTTGTTAATCATCCACATTAATTTGACTAGGAGATACTTACTCTGAAATAATTAAACATAGAGGTCATTACTAATATACTGAAAAACATACTTTCTCCTTTTCCTTCAGCTTTATCAAGACCAGGACAATAGCACAAAGCATCACAAAATACTACATTGCTTTTTGGCAACACATAAATTAACAGATTCTGAATTCAAAGCTCAGATACATCTGTGAACTGTCAGCATGAGTGAAATGCACTGAAATCTCTCTTGGTTTTTATTCGCAATTGTAACCAAACCCATAAATCTAACTTTAAAGGAATGAGACTTGAGCCAGAAACCCATGCCTTGTCTGCACTTGAAAGGGTTGGCTGGTACAGCTACACCTTAGAGCTGCCTTGGCAAGCACCAATTTCTTTTCTGGTGTAACTTAAATCACTTTCTGCATGGAACACACTAAATGGGCTGAGGACTGCCAGTATAATGGCAACTACACAAGGGGTCTTGCCAGTATGGCTGGAGCTGCATAGGAGTGATTTTTCATCATGCTGACAGCTATTTTGGCAAAACTTCTACGTTTAGACAGGGTCCAAGTTAAAGTTGGCATTGTTTTATGTTGTGAATAAAGCTGAAGAGAGGCATTGTCAGTTTCTGGCCCTGATCTTACATTATTTGAAATTGTTTGTTCTAAAGGAATGTGTGGGGCAAGATCCATGTGGTTCTTTGGATGTTTGCCTCCCACATTTGTGCTGCATTAAAATCTCTTGGTTTTTCAGTGAGTGAGCTTTGGCAACAGGGAAACCTACATTACTAAAAAGATAGCATCCATATTATTTACCCCAGAAATAGCTATCCCAACACTTTAAAGCAAATTTCCAAAGTGGACTACAAAAGGAAGCATCTTAGCCAGTGGACACGTGGATTAATGCATCATTCTTCTTCACTTTGTCCTCAGCTCAACAAAGAATTTAAGTACAGGATTAATTTCAGGCACACACACAAGTTCATTTCAAGTTTAGTAGTCATGTCAAATATGATAATGCTCCTTGCTGAACTTCAATTAAGCAGATACTTGAAATTAATCGTATGTTTAAGCACTGTGCAGAATCAGGATTTCTGTCAGAAGTGCAATTTTACATAGAACAAGGCTATTTATTGTGGTACCATCTGCATTTTCTTTCCTGAACCGGATGTTAAGTCTGTATTTTAAAGATGTCCTACGGGGCATATTTTTCCACATAAGTGCATTTACATATTCGACTCATTTTTCCTAATCTCTTATTTGCTAAGTGTGGTTTTTTTTTTTTTTTTTGGTTTCAGAAATCCATATGGTCAAGTTCTCATTGGTTTTGTAATTGCATTGACTGTTGAGCCCTTTCCCCTGCCAGGCTCTGCGTTTGCACGCGGAGTACTGATGGGGCTTGCAGACCTGCCCCCGTGCCTGGAGCTGCGCCGCTGCATCTTGTCTGCAGGCAGCAGCCGGGCTGCTCAAGGCTGATAGGAAATTTCATGCGCCAAACCAGCAAGCCAATTGGACGAGGAAGTCTGATTTAATCAAGACTTCTTCCTTCCTTTTTGTAAAATACAGAATGCGCCTGTTCAAAGCACACACAGACATATTTTCCTGTGTTGTGAAAATGCAAAGCAGGCCTCTCCTGACTTCATACAGACTGCACATGCACCACAGCTAAATCTCCTCGGCGTTCCCCAGGTGAGCATTCTGTGCACTTCGGTTTCTGCCTTTCCTTGCAACTCAGCTTGAGTGGCATTTACTCTGACAGAGAGCAGGCCCAGCGTCTGGTCAAAGTAGAATTGTGTCATTTGTTGCAGGTTTCCTTGTATTTGTTTCTTTATTTTCACATTAAAAGAAGAAAAATAAGTAGTTGCTTAGTTAAAACAGCTTACAATGACTTTTAGGGGTGAAAGTGAAACAAAATGTCTCTGTGACGTACAAGTAGTTGCCAAGGCAGATAGGTGAAGACTTGCATATTGTTGTATTTCTCTGACAAATCATATTTTGAAGTGATATACACACGTATTTAACTTTTTTATATATAAGGATACGTATCTTGAATATAGGCGCAGTTGTGCTTATCGGGTTATACAAATTCATAACGAAGAAAAAAAATTCTCCTTTCATTTTGTTTGGCCATTTTCAGACTCCTCATTTAATGTGGTTATCTAAGATTATCTTTACATTAAAAACAAATATTTGAAAGTTTATAGCCTTGGTACAAACTGTCACAATGATCAGAAGGGCTGAGCAGCTAGAAATAAATGGCTACTCGTGTTCCAAAAGGAGATCTTGAAAAGGACTGGAACAGTGAGAGCTTTCACCTCCTAGTCCAGAGTCCGAGAGTAAAGGTTTCATGTTGCTCTTAATAATGAGAAGGGCAGCATGTATGTTCTGGCTTAGCCAAGGCAGGCAAAGGAAAGGCTGCTATTAGAGGAAAGCACTTCCATTATTTCCAGTGGGGAAAGTAGTTGCTTTTCCTTTTACAGCCTTGCAGTTTGCCAGAAATCAGTCAGCCTGCTGAAGGAGTTGCCTCACCTCTGTATCCGGCGTTGCTCAACTGTGTGGTGGACAAGTAGTGGCAAAATAATGTTGTAACACCTCTGTCCTAAACCCTCTCCTTACTTAATAACCTCTCCTTGTGCGTTATTTTTACATTTATAGCAAGGAGGACAGGATTTTTTTAGAGTACGTTTTCATGTTATTTGATTTTCATCCCGTGAATGAGTTATGAGCAACACTTCTCTCATGCTAACTGAACACAGCACCCTGGCAAAGTTGTTAGGATGCTCTTAAAACTTTCTGAACTGCTGGCAGAACACAATGATGTTTTAAGTAGTTATGTAACGACCAAAAAAAAAAAAAAGTCTTAAGACTATATTTACGTGGAAGAATAACCAATCCACTCTATGGAGTAGGAGTAGATTTTGTTAAGCATTTTATGAGTATCTGGCAAAATATGTCTCAGCAGGACAGACCTACAAACCTACCAGAAGCACAGTGTGTGGGCTAAAAGAAAAGTAAAGGGAGAACACAGTGCATAATAATTGGAAAAAACCTGATCGCCTTCTACCTAGCCACTGTCAGGTTCGGTTGTTTCACTCTCAACACGCAGAGACAAGTCTCTGGAGAGAACTTGAAACTGTGAAATAAAACAAAAATATTATACTGTTTCAGATACCACCTTATTTTTTGCCTTACAGGCCAGCATAATGATTAAGAACAGATGGCAAGTTTTGAAGTCTTGAGATCAGTAATTTCTAGCAATATAAGAGAGAGCAAGGCTGCTAGTTATACCAATGATCTCCAAGATCTGAGTTCAACTGACCAAATACTCATGAGGTTGAGGGCGAAGGACAAAGAAAAGAAATCGCTCCACACTGAAATTTATGTTCTTCACTGGTTCACCTTTAGGTTTTATGAAAAAACAGTTGCCCCCTCCTACGTGTTCAGAGACCAATGAGCAAGTCAATAAAAAAAAATTACCAAACCGGGTCCTCTAAAGGCATGCTACTAAGAAACGTCTCATTTCTTATAACTTTTCATGACAGCTTTGCAATGGACCAGGACCCGCACTGCACAGCAGAAAGGGAGCTGTTGGAAGCTGTACGCGGGATTACTACATTTTCTATCACAGCTCCTCCTGATGAAGAAAAAAATCAACCCAAAGCTGAAATTTCATGTGAAGTGAGCAAAGAAAATCCAGAAAAAGACCACCTCCAAGGTTGATGCCATCCTTTCATTTTACTTTTCATGTAGCTATTGATCCTTTGTATAAAAAAAAAACCTTTGCTTTATTTACTACTATAGTAGTCCAGATTTACATTGCTGTACTCCACTGAAAATAACTGTAGATTAAACTTGAATAATAACGTAGCAATAGTGAAACATGCACATCCTGGTGCATATGCACACACACACAGAGTTTTCCTTCTAAGTTCCTTGCTCCTAAAATGCACTCCAGATTTAATTTACACACCGGAGACCAAAACAGTGTTCAGAAGTCTCAGGAGTGCACTTTCCATACATCACAAAATCTGAATTTCTTTCACTACCAGCAAGGACACCAGGAACTTGATTTATACCCATCTGAAGCAGTAGTCTCTCACATGCCCTATGAAGAGGCAGCACTGGACTTTTACTATGCCTAAGATTACTGTCATGTGTTGTTAAATAAAATGTTAAATATAATCCATAACACATGCAATTCCATCAAGATTTTCAGCCTCTGCGAAACTGTCGTAAACAGCATCTCTCTCTCCAGAAATAATGCATTGTAGAGATTGAGCCAAACCCCAAAGGCATTGATAATTGAAACTGTATGACCAAACAATTAACAGCATGTAAAAATTGGACCACTGAGGAAGTGCTTCAGTGCCTTTACATTTCTATTTCTGCATCAAGCAGTTATCCTCCTATTCCTCTGTGGTCATTCGTTTCCATTGTCTGAATGCTGGGTAAATTGCAGACTGACAGCAGCTGACTGCATTGACAGAGACATTGCTGACACAAAATTGAGAGTGCTGTGTCCATTGAAATACAAGTATTCCATTTCTTTTACCTACTTTGCTAGTCTGTATGCCACCTGACGAAAGCTGTTGTCACCATATTTCAAAAGACAGAAATCACCCTTTTGAAAAGCTATGTCAAATTCCCCTGTAAGCAAACACTTCCACCAGTTGACCTACATTTTCACATGTGCATATATGGTGGGGATTTTTTGCTTGTGTATGTGACTGTACGTGGGTGGAGAGGAAGGGAGGTGTACAAATAAATATCACTGTGACATCACTTCAGCTACAGAAGAAAAGAAGGATGTGAGAATTCCTCCCTCAGCTGAGCTGGTTATCTGAGTCTCTCCTTTATGGCTAGGATACTGATGTTATCTCAGCTTTCACCTGCACAGCCCCAATATTTGAATGTGGTCAGTATTTGAATATATGTCTGAATTGGCAGCTGTGTTGTTTTATCTCCTTATTGTAGCAATGAGAAACACCTTAGCCTCATCTTCTCTTAGCCTGGAGAGCCACCTGACTCAGAAGACCACACTGGGGTTCTTAGGGCTGCTTGTGGGCTGCTGAGGCATGCCTCCTGCTCACACTGCGCCTGGGGTTACCACCTAGATAGACAACACTTCTCATCAGTGGTTTCCATGGTAAGAAATTCAAATTCTGCAGCCAATTTAGTGTCTCTCAAATTTCAGAGCACAATAGTTTTCCTCAGAGAATCTGGAGCTATTCTTTATTAGCAGTGAAATCATTTATTTTATCATGCTTTAGGATTAGCTGTTACAGTGACAGAAATTCTAAGCTCTGCTTTCACAATAAATGTGTAAAAGTTTTCCTTCTGAATGCAACGGTTATAATCTTAACTAGTGAATATATTGTTTTCAGATTCCAGTGCATCCCTGAGTCCCAACTCTTCAATGACCACTAAGGAGCTTCAGGAGTACTGGAGGAATGAGAAAAGCCAGTGCAGACAGGTCAAACTCCTTTTTGAAATCCCATCAACCAGAATTGTTGAGCACCACTTATCTAAATATGTGGTAAGTGAAAAAATGAATATGTAAGAAAATCATTAATTTTTATTCACTCTGCAGGGGTCTGCACAGCACGCAGCGTGCTTCTCTACATGAAAGCCTCACCAACGGCCAAGTTTTGCAAGCCCTGATCATACCAAGTAGAGCCTCTTTTCACTGTTCACATAGACATAACTGGTGGAATCTGCCCCAAAAAGCACTCTGACAATCGGTTCATAAAACCTGCAGCGGTAGAAAAGTGATATCAAGCAAATTAGTAGCTCGAATACCCTTTACACCTAGAGGCTTGCCAACCTTAAAGAAATTCACACAGGCATAAAAGTATCGATGTGGTTACACTTGCACTGAGCTAGAGTGCTCTAACAGTTACATTACATTAGTTCCACATTGGGGATTTATGTTAGTACAAGTGCAAAACTCTTTGCTGTTGACAAAGTTTAAGATATCCTCCAGCTAGAACTCTTCTGGGATGGTTCCTCTTCCCTGCCTAGGGCAGCATTAAATGGCATATTTGTCTCATTTTTAAGGTGAGGCATGGGTGTGAGGGACAGGAACAAAGAACCAATTGGATTTTTTGATATCTTTTCTCACAGCGTTGAGACTTGTTTTTTCTAATTCTGCTCCTGGACTTCTGGAGGACTGAGCTAGGGCAAGTCGCTTTCAGTACTCTAGCTGGTGAAATTCATACAGGGATGTTTTCCTTATTGGCAACAGCCTCTGAGATCTGTAGATAAGAAACACGCTAACAATCATACTGGTGTTGCCGATGCCGGGTGATGCAGCTCGGTAGAATTTGGAGCAGGTAAACATTCTAGAGACTGCCCTAAGATCTTGTTGCATGCTCTAGACACCTACTTAGATCCTACTGTCTTGCACAGACTGAAGAGTATCCAGCTTGTTGAATAATTAAAAAATATTTTGGTACAGCTGTATGAGGACGCAGTTATCATTTTGTGTACATGCAGGTAGTTAAACCTAGCTGTAAGTGACAAGCCTAGGGAAAATTATTTACGTTACAACAAAATTGAGCCAATTTAAGCAACAGTTTAATTAAATGGCATTTCTCCCCTTTCTCATGCACTCTCCACAAATAAAAAAACAAGTACTTGTAAATTATTAACTTAGCTGCCCTTGATAAAATGATAACAAAAAAAATTGCTCTTATGACTGCTTTGGATGTGTTTCGAGAGTATACACACTTTTCAGCAGGGAGCAGGGCAAAATATAGGTAAATGTCACAGTGCCTACAAATGAAGAGAGATCAGAGAAGTAAGTTCGAATGTACAGACCTTTCAAGGAGTGCCTGTAAAGATCATTTATGAAGATTAAAACAGAGAATTTCTCTTTAAAGAAAATCAAGGAATAGAATCAGAAATACACTAGTGCTCGTACTGTTTTGTACCCTTCTATACCAGCACAGAAAGCAACTGGTATGCATTAAACTGCTCCAGTTCCTGTATAATTCAGTGGCAATAGGGGGAAGCTGAATGCGAACATGATCATCAGTCAAAAGCCAGCAAGGCCAACAGTCCTGGCCCTTAGCCGGTGCACAGTGACACAGTTAAGCTGGCCTCACTGGAGCTCCACTGGTTTATGCATATCAGATACTTGGCCCTTCCTCAACATTGCTGTGCTTGGATCAGGACCAAAGGAGTATGTATTTGTGCAACACATAACACTCAGTGTTATTTGCAGCTATTTTTCTAATATCACATTCATTAGTTATTCTGACACCAGCAAAGAGCTACAGATGACATACACTTCAGTACTGGTAATGTGGGACAGTGTTGCTGTTAGTGAATGATTTTGGCTAGCAATCACAGATTTTTGTAGAAGTGTCACTTTTTGAATTATTTACATGCTAAGTGAGTTTGAATTACAGGACAATGATTTAGAGAGAAAGAGAGACCTGAGAGTTGCTCCATCTTATTTTTGCACGCAGCAAATATTACTGCCAAAAATTCCTTCTTGTTTCCCAGCATCAATAACGCCCCCATATCCCTAGAAATGTCTGATACAAGCCAGATCTGAGTATTACAACTAATGTAAAATACATTCAATATTAAGTCTGGAAAATCCATCAGTCCACTGACGATGACTGACTGCAGCAGCCGTGGCTGTTACAAGCAAAGTATACCTACAGAAACACTCTGTAGGTGGATTTTATGCAGTTCAGTCTGCTAGGTCACCATCCTCAGCGCTTTGCAGGATAGGATCTGTTAGTGCTTTGTTTATCTACAACTCACCCACATGCAAAGGCCAAATATGGTAGCAAAAATCCCAAACAGCTGGAGGTGGGGATTATTAACCTGATGGCTACAGATCTCAAAGATCAGCCCTACACTGAGTGTACTCTGCAATCCTAACCAGCAACTAACTTAGCAGCTCCACAGCAATCCAGAGGAGCATACAAAATTACCTGCATAAAATTGATGCAGGAAGGTTTCATCTGGTGCAATATACAAGCACAGGGTCTTTTCAAAGCAATAACAGACCCACAGCATGGCTGCGCTAGGGTTAGAACGGTCCTTCGCATATTTATTTTTCTGTTTTCTTGTGTTTAGGTGTATAAAATCATAATTTTGCAAACGGGAAGCTTTGATGGCAACAAGTCTGTAATTGAACGGCGTTATTCCGATTTTGAGAAACTGCACAGAAGTCTTCTGGAAGACTTCAGTGAAGAAATGGAAGATGTGACCTTTCCCAAAAAAGCCGTAACGGGAAACTTCACAGTAGAAATAATCAATGAGAGAAAATTAGCCTTTAAGGACTACCTGAGGCTTCTATATTCTATGAAATATATCAGAAGATCAAAAAAATTTATCGACTTTTTAACAAAGCCAGAGCTTCAGGAAGCATATGGTTGCCTGCGAGGCGGCCAGTACAACAAGGCTTTGGAAATCCTTTTAGAAGTCATCGGCCTGCAGGAGAGGCTGACAAGAGGCAACCCTGTCTTAATTGTCCCTACCCTCTGTGCTATTGTGGTGTGCCACAAGGACCTGGGAAACTCAGCAAGTGCCTTTGAGTATGGAGAAAAAGCTCTGTCATACCTCTCTGTGCGTAACAGCCACAGGTACTATATCCCATTGTTAGAAGCAATGATCACTTTAGCATATGAGCTTGGCAAGGATTTTCTGTCTTTGCAAGAGAAACTGGAAGAATGGAAGGCAAAAAAAGATCCTGTACGGGTTTTTTCCCTGAAAGAGCTTGCAGTTCGGGAGTATGTAAAATGAATGCAAGAAGCAATTTATTCAAGAGCAAAGCTGCCTGCTCCTTTTCCTCAACAGAACATCTTGAAAGAGTAATAACTGGAAATTACCTGATAGGATAACATAACTTTAAATAAATAGAAGAAAAATATATATATCTTTCCACACTAGCATGTCTTAGAAAATATTATATTTACTCTAGAGATACAAGGAGCACCTAAGCTTATTAAGACTTCTGGAAATAAACTTGTAACAAATCTTTTATAGTTTGCTTATTTTGAGCGTAGCCCATTTTGTGTGGATAGTCAGAATAGGAAAATACAATGATGAATAAAGCACTTAAGAATCTGCAGACTCAACAGTATTGCTTGTTTATGGGGAAATTACGTCTTTTCAGGAAGAAAAATGTCTTCTCAGTTAACACAATCTAAAGGATGTATCTTCAGACACTGGATGTAGTTTTTTACTCCTCCAGCTGAAGGCCTATCAAACAGCACTTGGCCATTTCTGAGAATGCTAGGGTTGGTCCTGTTCCTACCCAAGTCAGCTTCTCTGGGGGGAGGACCTGAGGGAAGGTAGGAGCAGAAAAAATACCAACAATGGCCATTCCATCAGATGTGAGGAAAGGCTTATTCTTGTTTGGGGCTCTGACATGAGTACAAAATTCATACCCCATGCAATACATACATAATGGAAAGGAACCATAGAAGGGTGCTGTTGAGGAGAACATCTAGCTAAAACAACAGCAGTATTTAATTCTGATTATCAAGCTATGAGACACGTGGTTAACGGACAATCTATCCTAAGCATGTGCTTTTCTGTTGTCTTTCAGAGGTTTATGTAAATTGGGCATTGCCTTAGTTTTTCAGCCTGGTTACCATGCAGCTACCATTTCAGTAGCTCTACAGTATTACATCCAATCCTTTGAGGGACCCCATCCATATATATGAATACTACACTTGCTTAGTTCTAATGCTCTTGTGAAAGCTTCCTAACAGCTGGAAATGTCTGTTTTCTTGTTTCTGTGGTTGTCCTCCACACTTGTCCCTCCCATACACTAGCAGTAATCTGATAAACCAGTTCTCATAAATATTGTAAGTAACAGGTCATTATTTTCTGCAGAATGTCATCTGCTGAGTTGTTTTACAAACACACAAGCAAGATCACCTCAGATAAGTTCTTAGCAATCCCAGGCAAAGTATTAGAAGGTCTAACGATGGACATACACAAAAAGTTCAAACTCACACGACCGGTGCCAGCAACCTCTCAGCCAAGTATTGGTCCTCCAGTGAGTTGCAGCTCTCAAAGAGAGATGTTCTCTCCTCCAGTGCTGACCATTACGTGATCCCAGAGCAATCCCACCCAGGGCCCACCCCTTCCCATCACGTGGGGAGCACAGGTGCAAACAATTTCCCTGTGCTCACCAGGCAACCACAGCCCTCCTCCAGGTGCTCCATCACAAGTTCAGGCCCTGAGCAACAGTTTCCCTACATGAATACTTCTCAGTCTGTCCTCCAGGTATGAATACCACAATTACATCGTCTATAAATTAGGAATAACTGTATTAAGTTGCCTCCCAGACACATTAAAGAATCAGCTAATTGAAACTGCGCTGAACCTGAAAAACATTGCTGTGCATTGTTACAAGAAGAATGGCTTGGAAAAATACAGAACAATAGCAGGGTATAGAGCGGAAAGTTAATATTTTAAGCACTTATTAACAACGAGGCATTTACTCAAAATGTGTGGAGTATTTATGTTATTTGACATACGTTATGATGTTTTTCTAGTTATGCCAAAAGTAAGAGAATTAAGAGTAATTAACTGAGAGACTTAAGGGCTAATCTTCCCAGAACATACTGTATTGCAGAATAGTTAAGATGGACCAAAGGTAACCCCTTCTTACGGGATCCTGAGTCAGTGACAAAGCAGTTCTGAGAGCCACGTGTCTGCAGCCTGCATCGTACTCAGGCAGCTTGGAGCGGAGACAAGAATGAAGCATGGCCATGATACTGTTCCACCTCCACAGCAATTATGCAATGGAGGACCAAAACAATGGAAAAAAATAGTTTTCCCCCTTCTGCTCACTCCACTCATTGTTTGCAGCATCACATGCTGTCTGGCAGGGACAAGTGCCAGGAAAGCAGCACCTCAGAGAGATCTTACTTAGCCTTTACTTGTGGTAACGCTGTAACTTTCCATCTCTGTGGGATTCACTGATCTAAAGCTAACCAATTTTTGTTGGCATGGCAGCGAACACCAGTATTGCTTTGCCCTCTCCTATTAAGCTATGTTTTACTTACATTTTATCGGTACTTTCCCATATATCATTTTCCCCATTTTACAGCTTGGGGAATTGTGGTACAAAAAGAGAAGTGATTTTCTCAAAGTCTTGTACAGCGGTCTGGAGACAACACTGCTTGTCTGGATAAATAGCTAAGCCTTACTGGTTTTACAGCTTTGCAAGAGATGTGTCCTGGTTGCATGTTCTTAAATTCAGCTTGCATGGTCAACAACAGCCCAGCTGTATACGTGAGACAATTGCACATGATGTCTGGGGAAGAAGAAATACTTGGGTAAATCTGACTGGTACATTTGAAAAAGCAGTAGGTGAATAAGTAAAATATTTTATCTGCTGTTTTATAAAAATAGCAGAAGAGAAAACCTTCTGTAAGAGGTTTTAATAAAATATACAGAATAAGTTTAAAATATATAAAAAATGTATATTCAATATTTTCCACAAGAAACAGAAAAATATTTTCAAATACATTTTCCAGTGCTACGCAATACTTAAAACTGATCTCTTTCCCCTGCTCCTGTGGTCTAAACCAGAAGAAAGAGATGTGCAGTGGAGTACCATAGATGTTAGCAATCCATTATTATCTGCCTTCCCCAACATTCAGCTGAAGCAAACAGCACACAATGCACCAGAGCTTTCCAGTATGCTCATGCTCTTCTCATTATTATTGACATTTAGCTCTCAAGTATACAGAAGATAACAATCCAAATATAAATTCACATTTCTTTTTTTTCCAAAAGAAAAGGTCAAAAAAAAAAAAAAAAAAGATATTGCCCAACCAACATCTGCCTAGCATATTTAACAAACCACAGGCTGCATACACACAAGCTAGAATAAAATTTAAATAAAATCTGGGCAGATCAACTCCAAAAGTCCATGGAGAGTTGTACTACAATCTATTGAGCTTTGCCCCATTTCCATATCAATTATTATATCATTTGGGGCATTAAGTAGATAATGCTGTTTACACAACTTTCTAAAATAACTAAAGAAGCCCATGAGGATGCCTAGTTACTTATGAAACATATGCAGACAAGATGCTCTCTGTGCAATGCAGCATCTTGTTTACAGGGAATCCTGTGATCTTTATCACATACTTGTTATTAACTGCTGTTATCTGCTGCATCACTGGAGGATAATATTTGCTTTTCTGAATCTTAATAAGGCTAAATACATTTATTGAATTCAACAGATATGTACAAGCAGCATGGGAGTCCAGTTCAGGACACGAGCTGAAATCTAGAAAGGTTCTGTGGCTCAGACAGCAGCTGAGCAAATCAAATCAAGAATGTTTATTTTCTTATTAGATCAAAGGCAAGAGCTAGATATGTTGAAAAACTAAACACAGTTGTAGTGGTGTAAAATACTGAATGTCAGCTCCCATCTGCATGAGGTGAGAACCCCAAAGAACCAACCCGTTTGCATTACGATCACATTACAACATACGTTCATCACACTTTGAGGGTACGTATTTGCTTTATATACGGGTACACAAGACACTGATTTCATGTCAGAGCAGTGACAGTTGAGAGCAACTGCACTGGAGTAAGTTATAAAGTAATGGAGAGCAGAATAAGGTCGACTGTATAAACACGGGCACAATCTCTGTACACGATGAGTGGGTGGATGGACAGTTGAATCCATGAGCGAATGGAGCAAACAGATTTGGCTGTTTTGATGCTTAATAAATGTTTCTCAAATGTTTTAAGAAACTTGGATAAAAACTACTTGTACAAGGACCACATGGTTATGTATACATAGTCTAAAATATACAACCATGTTTTATTAGTAATACACATCTGTAAGCCTGTGATTACTCAAGCAAGGAAAGAGATGGATGGACTTCTCTAATCAACTAATTTCTCTAAACAACTGTGATCTAAATATTTTTTCATTCCAAACAGTGTTAGAGTAGACTCAAACTATGATAATCAAAAGAAAATCCCAAATAATTTTACTGAAAATACAGAATTTAAATCCTAACGTTTTTCTTCAGTTTCAAATTTCTGCAACTTGCCTCCTCCCTGCCAACCGGCTGCGGTGCCACTAGATGGAGCTGCAGCATTTGCCGGAGAGAAGGACCTCTGCAAGCAAGTGAACGAAAAATGAACTTTTTTAAAAAAAGGATTGAACTATTTGAAATTAAAAAAATACTCTGAAGTGTAACATTTACATTATAATGTGATTATATATATATATATATATATATATCAATTCCATTATGTGCTCAGACTATAGTGCCTAGCTCCCCAGCTGTCCTTCAGGACAATTTAACATACCCCTTTATCAGCCAGCTAGCTCTATGAGCTGGTAGAAAGCTGAAAGAGAAAATGTTCTTGCAGGCTTTTAGACCTGGTGAGTTCAAAGCCAGAGTCACTGCAGCGCCTCAGTTCCTACAGTACCTTTTCCTTCTGATCAAAAGGAACCAAGTAAAACTTGCAACTCTTAAAAGAACTATCAAATAATGGGGGGAGGGAAGTAAAAATAAATGAACCCATAACGCCTTCTGAACAGTGCTGGGGAAAGCTTATTGACTCCATTTTAGATAGCTGCACTCCCAGAGGGAAAATGAGCACCAAGCACATTGTGATTCTGAGTACTGTACGATATATAAAGCTCCAATGATTTATTTCTATATAGGCATAAATATTATCCCAGGCAGTACGCATACACCACCTTATTTCGTCTTGAGCATGGTCCCCTTGTTGATAACACAGAAGGTGAAGTCATGAAGATTAACCTCAGGCTGCAGTCACCAGTCATCTCCTGCATGTATGCTTTAAGTAACAGAACAAATGTTTTTGGAAGCAGCTCCTGAAAAACACAATAGATCTGGCCATGGGCCTACAGCTCCCTGTGTTGTGCTGGGATCTTTTCAGGTTGCTGGGATCTCCCCACACTGCATGCCAGACCAGAGTTTGAGAGCAGCCTCCCCATGAATGGAGACTTCTATTCTCCAAAAGGTTTCTGCCGAGGCTGCCAGCTTTCAAAAGTGCTTGGGAAACAGCGTGAGGGAGCTGGACAGTCTAGCAGCAGTGAAAGGCAGGAAGACTATGCCAAAATCTGTGAAAGAATACTCTCAGGAGGTGAAATCTTTGAAGGGGGTCTCCCTCCTTCCTATTCAGCTTCTTCCAGAAATCCTGGAAGGAAAAAAAAAAGAGAGACAGAGAGAGAGAAAAAAAGATGCTATCTCCGAAGATGAGACACGGATTTGGCTGTTTCTGTCACTGCACCTTACCTCCAGGAACAGCAGCTTAATGTGTGCTGAGTTAGCAGGGGGGGGATTTCCGTGGGCTCAGTAACAATATACAGTGCTTTTATAGTGCTTGCCATGTTCAGAACATTTTATAAATACCAGGCCAGATTAATCCAGGCTTTAAATCTGCATAAACCCTGGCAGAGGGCTCTGGTGCCCATGAGATTATGAAGTCTGCCATGAAACTAACTTGTGATGATCAAAAGAAGAGGCTCAGAGGAGGCACAGCCAGGAAGAGAAGTGTGTTATTTGGGAATCATGAAGAGAAAAAAGAAATCTGGGAAGAAGCAAACAAATGGGTCAGCAAGGAGTGGAGCTCGGTCCCATAAGAGATGGCTGCATTCTTAGGGCTGAGGTTGGCAAACTTTGGGAAAGGAAAGGCATGAGATTCTTTTCATCTCCACCGGAGAACAAAGGGTCACGAGGATTTTTAAGGTAAAACATTAATTCAGAGAGACAGGAAGAAGAAGGGGATTTGGTTTATGCACATACATCTCTCTTTATCTTGAGGAGCTATCAGTGAGGATACTTGGTTACAAGTAAACAAACAATGGTATAAATTATGTAGTCTTCACAAGCAGCAGTGAACCCTACTGGCTTGTTCCTTGATTAATATGCTCCCTGTTCATCTGACTTGTCCACATAGCAACTGTAAGAAGCTTGATTTATACTGGATCATTAGAATATATTTTAAATATTATATTTTGAATCTATTTAAAATTATGATTTGCCCTGCTGTGAGGTAGCTTAATGATAACTGACCTAATTTGCTGTATAAATCTCTTGTATAGGAAAGTAATTCACTTCTCTTTGTAAAAAGGATGTGCTCTCAAACAGCCTTCATCTGCTGCCACCACCCCAAACCCTTCAGATGCCTACTTTAAGAGGCAGAGAACGAAGCCAGTGCAAGGCAGACCCTTTATCTGATCTCAGTGTGTTTTCCTTATATCTCCCACCCTGTAGCATGCCACTGACACTAGCAATAGAGAAGACGAGGAAGCAGTAAACAATTAAAAGAAACCACCAACAAGGGGAATACCAGGCAAAGAACAATTACACAGCTAATCATAGGGAAAGGAAGCACGTGGAAGATGTTGTCAGTCCAGAGGCCCAGTCTTTCTGCTGGATGTGTTTACAGCTGCTATTTGCATCTCTCTCATGTCACCATGCAGCTCAACAGACCTCAACTGCCCCACAAGCTGTAATTCACCTCACTGCAAAGGGTTGGCTGCAGCAGCACAGGCTCCAGAGACACCCCTAACTGCCTAATTTCCCTGCGCTGTTGATCTTTCCTCAGACCCAGATAGGATTTATTCACTGGTTGCTGCCACCTGAATGTACACCCTCTCCATATTTTGTTGGCTTATATTTTTTATTAAATTCTTGATTTCAAAAAAAGCACACGAGATCTAAAAATCTCAGCATAAGATCAAGTGTTCTGACACGCATGCTTGCAGTCCCCCTATCACATTCCACCCATTGGCCCTTTACATCCCTGCTTGCAGCAGGTCTCAGTGCAAGCTGAGGCCATGAAGTGTTGACATGCACATCTCTGCAGCACTGCGGAAAACACACCTCGCTCACACAACGTTACCAACAGCTACAGGCACTTACATCTCCTTCCACAGTTGTAGTTACAAATATGACATTTTTTTTCCCCTCAAGATTTTGTCATTCCTTGAAACAAACGCCAGACTTCACATACTGCCCTTCCTAACCATGTAGCTATACGATTTCTCTCCTGTTGCTCACTGCTATTTAAGCCCTCAGTCTCCTGCTGCAGCTGGGGGCTGCCACAGCCCAGTGTCTGATGGGCTTCATCTCACTGCTCTGGAAGCAGCAAGGGCAAGTCATGGGGACAGCACTGCCACCCATCTGACACCACCTTTGCTGCAGGCAGACCTGTCACACACATGCATGACCATCACTGAATTTACTGGTTCAGGTCTCTAAACATCACCTCTCTTCTCATTCCAGCAGGCCCAATGCATTGTCAGGCCCTGCAATTTCCTTCCACAAAGGAGAACTGGTGATGATCAAGCTGCTACCTTCAACTTTTTTTTTTCTAATTTAGAATAAAAGGGTTAGAAGAAAGTCTTATGACAATGAGAAAGATTAACACACTAGCGTGTTTTTCATTAGGATCACTAGATGTGGGGAAGGATCTAACTTTCAGACTCATTCCACAGCACCTCACCCTGTGTCAGCCTGTCCCTCCTAGCAACTTCTGGCAACAGTCTTTTTTTCAGTCCTGTATAAAACCCCCCAGTGTTTGCTTTATCTCCAAGCTCCTTGTTTCAACAAAAAAATCATCTTGGAGCCACAATTTGGGTCACTCGACTATTTATTCCCCTCACCATCTTCCCAGCACCTGACCGAGGCCAGGTATCATAAGGGATGGTATGGCTTACAAGGAATGGTGTGGTTTTCTTGTTTGCTTATCAGAAGCAGCATGTGTTAGAGCAGTGTGTACACACATGGAGATCTGATAACCCAGCTATATATAACCTCACCTGCCACCTCCAGGTCACTTGCAGCAGTCATGCCATTCATTCTGGTCAGTATTGCAAGAGCAGCACATTGCTCTGCTTGGAGCATCACACTCCAAGGCTGTTACAGAGGAAAATACTAAATCAGTTTCTCCTCTTTTACTCTGGTGTCCCTCTGCCTGTTTTAATTTTGAACTGAATACATGTATTTGCACCTTCTACTTACTAGTCTTACCAGTTTTTAAAATGAACTTTTCCAGTATTTGTATGTAGTTCATTTTGTGTGTGTAGCTAATTTTAGGTTGATCAGAAAGCGCTCTGGGGATGCTTGCATAAAAGGTGCTGTAGAAATGTACTACACTGCATCACATCCAAATCAAATGCAACATAGTTAAAAATTAGCTGTGGTAGTAAGTAATGCTACAGAGACAAGGATGACACAGTCTGTTCTAGAAGAAAATGGCTCAATATTTGCAGTCTTTGTATTCTCCCAGTTAAAGACAAGGGCCTTCAAGATCAATTCAAAGCTACTGCTTTGAGATGTGAGCTGCTCACATGCAGGAGTCAGGAAGGGATTTATAAGCAGTGGGCAACTGAGCTCCAGCCACACACAAACACCCTGGTGGAACTAGACTGCAGAGCACTCAATAGCTGTGGGTAGGAGGGTATTCTTTCTCTTTGCTCACTGCCCTGTTGGCAATAACACAAAGAGGGCAATATGCTGGGTGAGTCAGTACCCAGGGAAATCTTGTTCTCCATCATTTCCAAGGAGTGAAGGAATGGCACTCTGAGATCAGAGTTAAGCAGCCAGGTACACACAAATAATTGCAAGTGTTGCAGTTCCTATATGCAGTCTTCTCAAACACACATTGATTCACCACAGAATACCTCCAAAAGAAAGGGAATTCTTAAGGTTTTTCAACATCCTCCCCTGAGAACAAGGTTGTTTTTTTCCCCCTCCAATCCATTGTGCCACTGCTACAACCTTATTTTTATTTTTAAAGTTTCTCATTGAATCACAGAATCCCACTGTTACATAGCTCACCCTTTGCAGATATTTTCCAATTGATCTAATCTATCCATCGCCTGTTTTTTTTTTTTTAAAAAAAAAAAAACCTGCAAAAACAAAAAACAACCCTAGGATGCATGTAGAATGTAGCATCATTAACAATTCTTTAATATATACAAGCAAATCTGGCAACTTTAAATCATGTTACTTCTTTGAAACATGCCACAGACTGTCTTTTCCACTTTCTACTTAGTGAATCTTCATAGGGTTTTTAATACTCTTTCTACTTTTGCCATGATCAAAGGAATTGCTCTCCGTTTGCTTGTTCCTCTGATAAGTGATAAAAGATGTCAGTGAGACTAATGAGAACTGCCTCCAGCTTCCTTCATAAAGCCCTGTAGAAAAGAAATCACAATGCATCGTCAAACCTGCTAGTCTTTTAGGAAATAAAGTGTGGAAAAATACCAGGCACAAAGACAACAGGGGGATGGGAGTGGGGGAGGAAGGGGAAAAAAGCTTTTAAAAGAAAAAAAAAAAAAAACAGGATAGTGATGAGTAAGTAAAAGTATTACTCCCATAAATAACCTGTATTGGGGCAAATCCTGCAACAACTACACATGAAAATGTGGAGCTCCAGTGCTTTAATGCAATACTGTTTGCTTTCTCTCTCTCTCTCACCATTGCACTATCTGAAAAGGCAACAGGGGTGCTAAAACCAGAATCCAAACCCAGGTTAGGCCTTTACCCTCTGATGCTGAATGCCAGTTTACTTTTTCAGGACTTGCCAGAACAAAACTCTTTTCAGCTTCAAAGTGAATTTTGCTTGCTGACACCAAGACCTCCCTTCCAGCAACTGAGGGCAGTCAGCAGCACATCCTGACCCTAAAAGCAAGGATGAATTTCCTCACACTGAAAGCAACTGAAATAAATATTGGATATGAGATGAAGACCAGTCCCAAACAAGCAGCAGGACTTTAATTCATGCTATGAAGAGCTGTTCAACCTTCTGAGCAAATTTCTCTCCCAGCGGCTGTTTGTAGCCTGCTCCTGCAGCATTGCTGACCAGTATCTCATCAGCAGGAGCTGCTTGTATGCATCTCCTCTAACCCAGATAATGGTCAAATGCAAATAGATGGGTATCTTAACTGAGGTAGAACAGGCAGTCTCAGTTCTTCAAATTAAACAGCAAATTCAAAGCTGTGTGCAAATCAAGCAGCAGGCTCCTTTCCTACACACCTCCTCCACCCAAAGCACCCTCACCTTCACCACCTCCACAGCAGACCCCAGGAGAACACGTCCTTCTTTGCCAAGGCAGATGCAAATATGCCAGTGGCAGGGGCACTGTGATTTTTCCTGTGACTAACCTGTGCAACCAGAGATGTGATAGCACATCAAATCCTGGTTAAAAAAACCCACTGGGCTAGCTCAAAAAGTTCTCTGAAGGCTCAGAGCAGCCTGTGAGAGGATTGCAACCTTTGAGTCAGCAAGCAGAAAACTTAGATTTATTTTTGCCTTGCATTGATATTTCTCAGCTTATTTTAAAAGAAGCTGATTATCCCAGGCTGGTAGCTATTAAAACATGTTGATTTATGACCAAGTATAGCCATATTGTGACCACATATGTAGTTTTGTAACTATACCTGTCTATTAAAGTAACCATAGAACATAAATCTGCAAAAACATGTATCAATATTTAGAATCCACGCAAATTATTGCAGGTGTTCTCATGGGGAAAGTGTAAAGTTATCAAAATATATTTGACATTTAAAACTTGTTCTAATCAATAGAATGACACTAAGCATCTTGCAATGGTTGTTTCACCATCATGTCATTTGAGATCCTAAAACTAGTAGGTCTTGTCTTACACCTCATTTCTAACCACTCTGCTTCTTTCAAGTGATCTGAATGCCAGCTGGAGGTAAATGGATATTCTATTCCAAGGAAAAAGTTTAATATTACTGTATTTCAGGAAAATAACTGAAGGATACACAGTAAAGACAAATATCTCCAATTTTCCCATGTTGACCTTAGTCACTGAATGAAATTAAGTGAATAAATGAAATCTACAGAACTATTTTTCTGCACCACTAATGAGTAGTGATTCACTGGCCCAACGTGAGAACTGACAGCAAACCACATTTTTTTCTTTAAACATTGAATGATTAAACACATCAGAATAAATTGGACTTAATATAGGTTTAAAACTTAATTTTAAATGGTTTTACTCAAGAAAGATTTTTTTTAAGCCTAAATTAAAAATCCAATTTATTTTTTAAGTCATTGATTTTTATCCATCCTGCTGTTCCTCTTCATTAAAGGAAGAATGACTCTGATGCCTCAACAGAGCAGAAAACTGATCTTTCTCCTGGGGCTCTGTTTTCCCCTTTATACTAATATTAAATATGAAGGGTCTACAGAATCTTAAATAAGAAAATGAATTCTTAGGCTGGATAGGGGAAGGGATTAAGCCAGGGATGTAGCCTAGGGGAGAGCGGAGATGCAGGAACAGAAGCTGCCCTGGAGGAAGGGGGAGGGGGGGGAGGGGGGTCTCTGTCTTGTTCCCTTCATTGGGCTGAGCCAAACCAACTCCAGACAACACCAGCCCTGGCTGTGGTCCATGCCTCTGAAATCACAATCACACAAACTCTTAAGGTCATGTTCTTCTCATTAAACAGTACAATTTGTAATAACTTGAATACAATTTATAAGATTAACCACCAAAAAGAAAAGATGGTTTTTGGTTTTGATTCTGTCTGGATTACTGTTATCTGTTTTTTTATCTGATTACTGTTACTGAGAAAGAGTCAGAGTGCACTAATTAGCATCAGAATAAACTGATATTTGAATTGAATTCACTTTCTGACCATATCAAGAATCATTGGCTGGGGAAAATGCACAGTTCTGTGCTCTTTATTTCAAGCTCACAAGCGCTACCCTTACAGCTTTCCTTCGTGCAAAATACCTACAGAGAAACAGTGCTTTCTATTTTCTAAACAGATATTTTATGTTTTCCCATGCAAACTGTCCATTTCATATATTTTACTAAAGAAACAGCATGGTCTCCAGAACTGCAGGGCACATTTTTGGCCTACTTTTACAAATCTCAGTTGGTGAGGACATTAACATCAACTTGCTGGAAGAGCTTACAACACACTGGAGTTTCAGCAACACAAGCTGATGGAACCTGCCAGTCCTGCTCCAGAGCAGAGGAATATCTCAAACTCCAAAGGTATTCCAAAGGCCTACAGAAGAGTTAGCATCTAGTGGGAGGTGTCCTTGCCCATAGCAGGGGGGTTGGAACAAGATGGTCTCTAAGGTCCCTTCCAACCCAAACCATTCTATGATAACTTTGAGGTTTGCAGCCTGCAAAGACTGGAACTCAAACTGTTTCTAAAGCACTGAAAAATAAAACTAAGAAAGGGCTCTTTGCTGATCTTTTAAGGTGGTGGAAAAAATACTGATTTGGTTTTAGGGCCATCTCAAGAAGATGTAGGTCTTCACTTGATATTTAGCTCTACTTCATTTGTCAAAGCTTTCCAGGGCATATCAAAAGAGCCTTGACACTGTTTGATGAAAATGCATGTATAATTTCCATTCCTACACAGCAAAACTGACTGTCAGAGATGCATCAGGGAAGAAAGAATCTGTAAATTAAGGTAATGGCAATAAGAATGGTGTTCTTCAGAGAATGAAGAGAGCACTGCGTTTAGGTAGCTTCCTATCTGTCAAGCACTCAGATACCCAAGTGCTTTCTGATGTCTAGAAGGCAACCACATGTTGGTCCACTGACTTACAGCCCCTCTACATTTCAGTAATTCTGTTGCCTATGGGCTGCAGTATTCAGAAATAGACAATTCTTTTTAGAAAACTTCATTTCTACAGGAAGAAAGGATGAAGTCTTCAATATCTGCTAGCCAAGATAATTTCTTTGTTCTGTGCAGCTAACCTGCAGCCTTTTGCTGCTCCAGTTCCCATCGATCAGCACTCTTTCCCAAGTGAGCAGCTCCCCTGTGAAACTACCACAACAGCAGCAGTCTCCTGGCTACCTTGACTATCTGCCTTCCACTGGGAAAGAAAAGCACATGAGGAACTGCACAGAATTCTTAAAAAGGGTGCTTATGCAAAAGATAGATGAAAGAAGAAATGAAAGAAAGAAGATGAAGAGGAAAGGAAAAGAGTCAAGTCTAGAGAGGCTTAAAATGGAGGAGGAAGGGAAGAATTTAGAATAAGAAAACGCTGACAATTGAAATTTATCAAATGAAGTTCAAAGCGAAAAAAGAGAAATACCCGAAGTAAACAAAAGGGAAAAATAAGAAAATAAAGGAGGAGAATAACTTAAGATGTGCACATCTCATATATTGCAGAATGCTAGAGGGAAATCTGGAATGGCTTTCTCAAAGTTGCACTGTGAATCAAAAAGGTTATGTTGATCTTTGCTTGTTTTCAGCAAGACAATCATTATTCCTCAAAAAATGAGTGGAAACTTCCCACTTCCTCACAAACCACAGGGATTTTCTATTTGAAAATGAAATTTTAAAGTAAAAAGCATACTGCAGCTCCACATCAAAATATTTCAGACAGCCCTAAGAACAACACTGACATTTCTTGGTTAAAAGAAAACCAAATTTTACAGGTTTGCTCAGAAATTGTTCAAAGTTTATAGGGAGAGATGGGAGCTTTCCAAAGCTGTTATCCACACATAAGCGATCTGAAGGCAGCTGAATGGCCACACTTCAAACCTAGCAGAAATCAGATCCTACATCTCTGTGCCATCTGCCTAGGACGCTTCCATTATTTTTCATTCGGTAACAGCACCTTCCTTCATTAATTTTTGCAAAAAGCATTCTTAAAAGCTATTTCAGAATCTATATTAACAAGAGAAAAACATTGAGGAATTGCTGCAGTGACATCTACCAGTGTTTTTCCAGGGGAATCAGCCAATTTTAATTTTGTTGTATGTGTGGGAAATATCTAAGCCAAAGCACCTCTTTATACTTGACAATTTATTATAGTATTTCTCCCACTTAGTAGGCTTTTCAGTATGCATAAAAGAGAAGGGATTTACCTGTGTTATTTTCAGGATATAGAGGCAAGGAGTTCAAGGAAACATTAGCAGAGAGGGCTTGTAGAAGGAATGCCATAGAAATGCTTATTCTTGTTATAAGTTACATTTTAGGGCTGTCAGCCAGACTTCTTGTAATAAATTTAGGCTTTCATAAACAGGAAACCTCAGGAAAAGCTCATTTGAATGAACTGAAGTTGTGAACTAACGTTCCCAGGTGCCTTCACACAGACACGCTCAGGGGTTGAACATGTCAGAGAGCAGCACACTGCGAGGACATCCAGGGTATGGCTGTCAGATACTGCAGCTTCTCAAGTTCCCATTTTTCAGCAATGTAATTCAAATTTGAACTCATACTGCTTTTAGCATCTTCAACACTCCAGCTTCACTTGAATTTTACTCACTTTTAAGTATTTCTATGAAGACTTGCCCTTGAAAGACCCACAGTAATGAAGTTGTTTTTCCTTAGTGCTACATGGAAATCAGGGGTAACATCCAGTTATTAAAAAATAAAAATCAAGAATGCAAGATCTGGGAGGTGAACTCCTTGTCCCTTCTCTCCTAAAAATGAAGATGAGAGAAAATATCTGGTTTACAGCTGCACTGACAGACGCATGGATACATAGACCACTATGTACACAGGTATGCAAGGACAGTATCAGCTGTATCTGGCTGTGGATCTGGTCAATGTACTCCTATGTACGGTCTCCTTCCTGTTCAATCCCTACAGCTTACCAACCCTGAATATCATTTTAGAAATCTGAATGCTGTAGCCCTGTACAGTCCTGCAGAGCCACACACAGAGGCAAACACCCTCTCTCATACCATTTCCCTGCTGATCTCCTTATGTCACATATTCAGTTGCTTCCCCACTCCACAGCACCCAAACCCATTCCACAACGTCTGCTTTCATAATACCATTCTTAATCATCAGGCACAGTTCATAGTCCTTGCTACTCGATTTGTAATTTTGCATTTGGTCACATCACAAAGCATTCTGTTCTTCTGGTTCCAATCGTACTTTGCAGCCCAAGTCACCCAGAAGGACAAGTTTGCCCTTGGTTGGCATTCTGTCAGTGTTACAGTAGTGACACCATAGCAGAAAAATACTAATTTGTGCCAGGCTTCAGGTGGATATACATCCCATTCCAGGACACCATTATTTGAAATATTCTTTTTGAGAGCTATTGAGACAAATTATTCTGTTCTTAGCTATTTAATGCTTGCCATACTGAGAAAGTTCAATGTTCTTTATGTAAGTCATAAGACTTGCAGAAGCCTTAATATATTCCTTATCTGATTAATTTCATTAACAAAACTTCTCATTTTCTCAGGGAGTAAAGTTCAGCTTGTTTGAGAAGTCCTATTTCCCCTGTGTTCCTGTTGTTCATTGGCACTGTTGCTCTCACCATTGGTACTGTTACTCTCACCATTACTATTACTTTGTACAAGAAATGCTAGGATATCAATTTTAGCAGCCTACAACAATCATAGGAATTAAATCACTGATTTTTCAGTTCAGGTGGGAGCCTGGTCACTTCTGAGAAGAACCGTGGTAAAACAAAGGACAATTTATAGCCACCAGAACTTCTCACCACGTTATAACCCAAACTGCCTTGGCAGGAGGCAACTGAATCCAAAAGAAAACCTAGAAGGGATTCTTTTATTGCCTGTTCTCACTCATGTAAGCAGCTCTCATTTCTGTCTTCAGTACACTGGGAAGCAAAAGTACGGTGAATCAATCCATGCATTACAAAGTAATTACAGAAAGTATTATTAAAAACTTGTCTTCACTGAATTTTATCTTTATATGAAAAAGAACCTATCCTGGACCAGACTCAATCTTTATGTAAATAGGCATATTTACATTCACTTCACTAGATTATATTTAAATAGGCATATTTTCATCCACTTCACTGGGCTACTACATACGCATAAGCAGGTGCAGGAAGCAGCCTGCAGTATATTTTTATTTCAGATATTTAAATTTCAACCTATAACTTCAAAATTATCATTACAGAGTAAAGAATTTTTAGAGTGTGCTGCAGAAACCAAAGTTATGAAGCACAGAGACCAGAAGGATATTTAGGCCAGCATTTCCTTTTCTTTTCAGGGTAGCATTCTGAGACAAGCAGCATGCAGATACAGCCGTCTCCCACTCATAGAACACTTGTGGGGAGAGGTAGCTGGGGGGACTATCTGCACAAATCGAGGAGATCGTAATTTACCAGTTTTTGAGTACATAGAAAATATATTCTGAGTCTAAATGTCCATCCATAACATTTATAATCAAAAAATTCTACCCTAAAACTTTTTAAAAGCTGTTTTTAACTAAAGTACCACTTAGTTGCGCTTAGTGCTGTTCAGCTCAACAGCAAAACTGATTCCAACATAGCAGGGACAATTCTCAGCAAGCTTTCCAAAGGGAAGTTTTCTTCCTATTAGCAAAACAACGTCAGCTGTAAGAACTAGGTCTTCTTACTCTCCATCATCCTTAGAGCAAGACAGAATAAGCTTTCTGAATGCAAACTTACTGTGCAGAAGCTCTAGAGAAGAAAGACACTCAACAGCGAGGCAAAAACTAGGTGTTCTATGAAGTTTCTATGAAGTGCTTCTTGTCCATCTACACCTTAAACATCAATTCCTGCAGAAAAATTAATACCCTGCATCTGGCAAAGTAGGGTGCTTTGAGCAATTTGGAGCAAAAAGGTCATTATAGCTTTAAGCTCATTATATAAAATAGAGAAATTTTTAAATTTATAAACAATACACTCAGAGAAGAGAGCAAATTATTAAATATTGGAAACAGATGGGGAAATGTCAGACCATGGTTACTTGTATTTCCCACATTTTACAGCTGGTTTGCAAGTATGAAGCATGCTAAGCTTTAAGCCATGGAGATCAAATGATCACAGTGGACCAGATTCTGTGCCTTTTATTCATACTATTTACTCTGCATTTAATTCAAGTGGTGTTTTACCTGAAAGCTATACCTTCTTGTGCAAAGTGCTTTCACTTAAAGATTTTAAAACCTCCTTAAGATGGTTCAGGAACTAAACAAAAGTTTCTCACCTCCTTCAGAGCCTTTAATGGTATGTCAAAGAGAGAAGGATTGTCCATAGCATTCCTAGCCCATCAAAAACCCTTCATCTTCCCCTAGAGAAACTGGTAGTTACAGCAGGTGCTGTCCTCTTCCCCTACAGGCTTTGATGTACCTTAGTCTCTTCAAGATTCTAAGCCTTAGAAAATATGTAAGGCATCTTTATTTCTTTGGATAAGAAAAAAACAGGATCTGTATAGTACTAAGAGCATTTTCCTTGTTTAGCTGTTGTAAACAGTCCCTGTTTAACCCCCACCCCCACCAGCAAACAGCTGGTGTCATTACATTTAAAACAAAAAAAAAAGTCAAGTTGATAGACACAGCCAAACACTGAGTGCTCCTTTTAACCTGAAACTCTGCCTGTGGGCCATATCATCCTAGAAACCCTTTGATACAAGATAGGAACTAATGCTAGGGGCGGATCCAGAACTGCACACAGGTACCTGCTGACTTGCCAAGTCGTGGGTTTTAAGTCTCCTAGCCTGCTCCTGGCACCTCTTGTCAGTCACTGACAGGAAGATCTTCCTCTGTGAAGGGCGATTTGCACAGCAGGGAACCTGCAAAGCAGCTGCCACAGGTACTGTAAAGAAAATATAAGAAGCAAATGATATAAAAAATGAAATGGAAAAGGGAACAAGAGAAGGAGGGGAGGAATTTGCTCTTATGAAAAATGTGGCATGGAACAAAAAGGAGTGAAGAGAAGGAAGACGGGAAAATTTCATGATCTTGGAGCACAATGGATACAGCTGGTAAAAGATATTAAATGCTACATAGCAAAGAAAGATATGAGTGCATACAGAAGACCCTGGTGTGCCTGTATGCATCAGAGCTACACGTGAACAAGCTGCCTGGACATCCTACCAAGCAGCTGGCCCGGGGACTCCTGTGCTCAGTATAGGAGCAGAGCTCAAGCCATGGCAGACCCTGCTTTAAAGTCTTGTGGACTACAGTGTAACATCTGGTGCTTCTGACACAAAGGCAGCATCCTGCACACCACTCTCGCCATCTCGAGATGCTCTGGAGGACATTTCTGTGGCAAGTAGAGAAACTGTTGGCACATCTGCTCTACTCCCCTCAGAGGCAGGGCTGAATTCTTTAAGAGATGCAAAACTTCAGCTTCAGTTTGTCACATATAGGAAGGAGGAGAAAATTGCACATTTAGTCTTTATAAATCACCTACATAATACCAAACAGGATTGGTGTAGGTGTTCTGCTTTACGGATAAATATTTACTTGGCCCTGCTAGCTGGGATGCTCACAGCCATGAGTTGTGAGATGCCTGGAAATCCAACCCAAGTATGTTTGCAGGAGATGAAGCAGACTCTCACCAGCTCCTGGGAAAGCAAGCACCAGTGTGTGACCTGTGGCTACAGCACACAGGTGTGCAGTTAGCACAGTATAACGTTATGTTTGAGACAATTGTGTTCCATAAGATGATGAAAGAGACGAGCAAGAAGACACCCATGGCTTATGGCTGTGAAGGGGAAGAGGCAACTGAAAGGCACACCAGCCTGGTACAAGGAGGAGGGATCAGGAAGCACTATGAAATGGCTCATTTGTGTCTCTCAGTCACAGCTACCTCCTCCCAATCAAAGAAGCAGTAAGGATTGTTTTCACCTACATTTCTAGTTACTTTCAGGAGGGAGCTATAATCACACAGGACAATGTATATCCAAAAGCATAACTCCAGAGAGAACCTGAAGGTAAACCAGGCCTTCAGTCCAACAGTGCATAGATTTTGATATATCAAGACCAAGATCCAGCCTTGACATTTACAGTTTTAAAATCCAAAGTTCTGGCTCAGGTCAGAGCTCCTGCTTCAGGCATGCCAAACTGCAGGCAGATTAAAAGATTTTTCAGTTTTAGCTAGAAATTTAAGCAAAGAACAAATTGTTAATCACTAGTGGAGAAATCAGTTAATACAAACCCAGTATTTTAAATACAGAGACCATTCACTTTTTTTAGTCTGTCTATTCCAAGGTGTCTCCAGAAATGCGCACTAACATTTTGAACTTGAGAATGTGTAATTTTGCACAACTGCAGCTGTGTTCTAGCACTTCAAACAATTCATCTAAACTGCTACAATTGGAAAGCTCTAGTTCTCCAAATCAGCTGGGAAGGATTTCATAGCAGTGTTATCAAACTTGTTAAAATTAGTCACAACTGTAATTAACAACATGCACAGGAGCAGCCATAGGAAAAACAGACCTCTGAAAAGTATTTTCAGAGGCAAAACTATGTATTAATCCCTTGTGATAATGGGATAAGGCTTCAAATTCACAGGCAGTACTATAGGTCTTTCAAACCATGAAAAGGAACACACCTGTAGCTAAGTGAGAAAGTTAATAAGCT
Organism: Penelope pileata; assembly: GCA_013396635.1. Classification (NCBI taxonomy): domain Eukaryota; kingdom Metazoa; phylum Chordata; class Aves; order Galliformes; family Cracidae; genus Penelope; species Penelope pileata. The sequence continues at coordinate 2,389,638 of WBMW01000889.1, forward strand.
ACATGTGAAGGACATCATTAATACGAAGTTTAGTAACAATATCAATTTTTTTTTTTATATCAAATTCTGGGTAGAACTACATCTGAGAGTCTTATGCCCCAGTAACATTTCATCTTTGAGCTCAGGACCATAATTCTTGCTGTCACACGACAATATTTCCTTTTAGTATGGGAAATAAATGTAACTGGGCTGACAGCTTTGACCATAAGTGCACTGACAAGGCATGCACTTGTGCATTGCAAGAAGCAGTCAGAAATACAGCATTCACCTGTCTGCATGTACTTTGCAGTACATAAGTAACTATGGAATACCCAAAAATTACAATAAAGGCAATGCTGAGTGACTATCATCTGTAAGGGAAAGGGTACTGGAGCTGAAATGATTCATTAAAATTAGGTTGATTGCTGAGCTCTATGAAATGCCTTTAACTGAAGCATTCAAAACTGACCAAAAAGGAAGCAAAACATAAAATGGAGATGGAATACAATCCGTCCCCGGTTGTTGTGGCGACAAAGAAAAGCAGACACTCCAGGAGAGAGAGAAAGGGCCCATAATAGCACCAAGCCAGCATCCTCCCATCCCCCACCAAGCATTATTCTAAAGCAGGAATTTCAGTGCTCAGATCCATATTTTCATTAGGACCAAGAGTGCTTGGCTGCACACATTTCAAACCCACTCAGACTTGTGGGTTTAAAAATGTGCTCTTGTAAGCAAGCCTTCTGCATTCCACAGAGAAGCAGAACTCTCACATTTCCAGCACCACTGGAGGCTGAAGCTGACCTGGTAAATCTATTTATTGTCATAGCTGCGTACCAAAGGGTACGCATGGCACTTCCCTTGTGCCAGCATCACTTGGCACCTCATGGAACCAACAAAGTAAGTTATCAAAAAGAGTGAGTCTGATAGCAAAAGCTTCCACAAGAAGAACCTTGTATTTGAAAAATGGAGTGAGAGAATATCTGGAATGCGCTTTATTTCTTCATTGACTTGCTCTTTAGCCAAGCCCCAAATGAATACATATGTAGGTGGGGCACCAAAGCGAGTTGTTTTGTGCCATAAAACCAGAATAGTATTTGCTACAAAACAACACTCACAGGTTTCCTTTACTACCAAAGCCACTTCCAGCAGGAAGAGACCTTTCCAAGGCTGAATTCAGAGTAGAAAGGTGTTGATCTCTTTTCAGACCAGATCCTCAGCTGCTGCACATTGACATAGAGCTGTTGATTAAGTTGTTTGCAGCTTGGTCTTCCATTGAATGAAAGAAACATTTGATAAGATGCAGGTGAGCCACTAGAATAGCACCTGCTAGCCCTCTAAAAGCAGGTGTTGGGGGCTGTGTTTTTTGTTTTAGTTTTTTTTCTTTTTTTAAAGCTAAGAGGAGGAAAGGTCAGTACAGGCCTGTTAATCTGAAAACCTTGAAGAATACAATTTTTAGTTAATCCTATGGGATCAGACACCTTCTTTCACCAGGATTATTATTCCTCCATTTCTTAACTCAAGAATTAAGGTAAAGTACTTGGCAAAATTTTAGAAATTGTATTTACAATCTTTGCGTTTCACACAGTTTATCCTTGAACAGAAACGTCATGTCAGCTTCTGAGCTCCAGAAAGTCTGCCTTAAGAGACATCAATTTTCACCCAGATGTCTGTGTGATTTGGGGAAGGTTTTCCAGATAACGTGAAGCCATTTTTCTTCCATTTTGCTAATTATATTAATTCCCCTGTCCTTACTTCATCTAACTTAGAAAAGCAGAACTAATCGTAGTTTACAGTTTCAGTATGATGATTTCACCCAAATGCCATTTCCCATAGTTTGTTAGCTCAGATTATGAAATGCACAGGAGTCTGCAGGGCCCATTATTCTCCAGCTAAGCTCAAGTATTTCAGATTTATACTCTATTGGGTTTGCAAACAGCAAGACTAAGACATTTCTATAACCTTCCTATTTTTAATGGCATATTGACTTAAGCGCTAGCACAGAAGAGAACATTACAGAAGGCAACACCTTTCTAAAAGACAATTTGCATTAGGGTTTTACTACTGGTTGGCATCTTGCTGGATGGCAACATTAAGGAGATCATGTCTGGCCCCAGTGCCATGGCTATATTTATATCTACTTCCCATGTTCTTCCAGGCATCTGCATTTAGATTGTGTGTGAAATCCTGGCCCTCTTAATCAACATCATAATTCCCATCAGCTTTGACAGGGTCTGGATTTCTCCCTGTGAATGCCTAAATCAAGTCCCCTGATTTAATTTCAGGTTATGAAGTGCCTGAAACACAATCATTGTCTGCTAATTAACAATGGCAATGGTGACTGTCCCTGGAACAAGGCTCCTGCAGCCTTCCATCCTTAACACACTGGCTAAATAGCATGTTGCAACCCCTATTACTTTCCGCTAATGCATTGCCTCCCACAGATAACCTATGGGATTATTCATGCTTTAAAATTAAAAGTTTAAGTGATGAAAGCCCAGGTTCACGCTTATACATAGCTTTTGCTTTACCAATTATTTGATAGCTTTCTGTTGAATCAATCTAGAATGCTGTTGCCATGAATAGCTCCTGCTATAAATTAATAGAAATCAATAGAATAACAAGAAAAGCAACCTTTGTGTGGTAATTTATCATTCAACTGCTACAAGAAGTCAAGAAAAAGAGTTGAATAGGCCTGAACAGGCACTTGAAAAATAGATCAGCATGAAGGCAGACACAAGGGATGGGGAAGCAGAATAAACACAGGAAACAACTTGGAGAGAGACCGTATCGGAAGACCCCCTACCAAGTCTCAATAGTCATGTACAGGTCCAACTCAAGATTACAAATGGTGTCACAGACTGTGAAGGGCCCAATCCCTTTGTGTACAAAAATCCATGGCCATGGAGACCCACATTTCTTTCACAGGCCTTTTGAGAACTGTGGCTGAGGCATCTCATTTGAGCCACCCAGCCAGGAAGCATTAGTTCCCCCTACTGCCATGCTGCAAGGAGTGAGATATCACTATTTACAATCACTGCTCTCAATTCTCTGTAGCCCTCACGAAGCTCACATAGAAAAATCATGAAGTAAAGCTTACAACGTATTTGTAAGACATTCCTCCTCTGCTCTGTGTTAGTCTACATAGATTAAAAGTTCTTTCAAGAACATATTGTTCATTTTTATTGCTATCCAGAGCCCACAATACCAAGGTTTTAAGAACATCAGGGCTTCTGCACCTTCTAAGCAGACAGATATACTACTGCAGCTGAATATTGCAAGTGTGGTTTTAGCCAAAAATCTGAAAGTGCCAGCTAAAAAAGAAACAGCATTTTGCAAATGAAGCAGTGAAATCGCTTCAGATAGATTTTTAGCAATCCCAGGCAAAGTACCAGAGGGTTTAATAATACACATAAACAGAATTTTCACAAAAAGCTCTGACTCACGTGACAGATAATCAGCAATCCCCACACTGAGATAATGCTCTCTAAGAAATAGCTGGTCTCTGAAAAAGAGATACACTCCTCTCCATGGCTGGCCCTTAAATGAGCCCAGGGCAGCCCCACCCAGGGCCCACCCCCTCCCATCACCTGGGGAGCACAGGTGCAAACAGTTTGCCTGTGCTCCCCAGGCAGCCACTGCCCTCCTCCCGGTGCCCAATCACAGATTCAGACCATGACCTAGCATTTCTCCTACAAAGGGCAAAAAGAAAAGGCAAAATAAACCAGGTCAAAACACAAGGACATACAAACTTAAAAGAGAGCATTTTTTGAAGAATGCTCTTGTGCACAGCTGGATTGTCCAAAGCAACAGTAATGCTGAGGCAGTGACTTCACTCCAGACTCAATGCTGTGGAGAAATCGTAATGGGACATCCCTGCCCTCGAACCTGTGACCAAGCAGGGCTCTCCCAGGTGCTTGCATGATTCCTTCTGCCTCCCAAAGCACACGTTCACCAGGGCACAGGTTGCACTGAGCACACTGCAGTCCGAGCTAGAAGCTACACGTGTTGGTCTGCTGTCAAAAAATATCCCATCTGCTATGAGTCTTTTAAATTCTTCTCTTTTTGAAAGAAAAATGCACTCTGAAAGTGAGGAAAGAGACCAAAACACAACAGGTTCCCTCAGGGCTCCACTGTGCCACTCTAACAGTGGAATGTCCATCACCACAACAGCGCAGAGCAAGTGAGAACTTGACATTCCTACAATATAATTTGGTCTCCCTTTGTATCGCTGACCACAGAAAAGAATGGAAATGATTTGATGGATCTTTCCCTGCTATTCAATATTTTTTTGGATGTGCAAAACACAATCTGGTCATTTTTAAAAGAAATTCCAAAAAATTGAGAGACGTCTGTACAGAACAATAGCAAGTCTCTTTGACTTAGTATTGTCATATCCAGATAGATTATTACTAATCACATAATATTTTATTTAATGCTTCAGTTCCTTGCTTATATGTTTCAGCTTTCAATGAAAAAAAAAAAAAAACAATTTGTATGCCTTCTTCTTGCAAGGCAGAACATAAACCTCTATAAGAAGAAAGTAATGAGGAATTCAATGACTTTTCTAAATGTCCTGACTTTAAACCTCTTGATTTCTGTGGCCCAACCACTCTTGAATGCTCCGACTTTAAATTCAGAGACTTTTAGTATCACATACTTGATGTAGCTATGTGCTGTGACTTATGACTGACTATACAACACCTGTTCTAGTGTCACGTATATTATACTATCAGTGATGCAAAATGATCGTATTTATGTGCTTCATTGCATGCAACACACAAGATAGACATTCAAACAATGTTCTAACCAAGTTTTCAGGCTGGTTGTAAGTTTGCATCGGAGCAAAGAACACTAATGCTATTACAGATAATTCATTTATTGGATAAATTCATAGGCTGGAGAAAAACTGCACCTGAAAATACCAGTGTTGGTAAATAATTGCAATATTTGGGCATCTAGAAGGCTTGAGGTTGAAATATATCATGAATTACATTTGTAAGAGTTTTACTTGGTAGTAAAGAAAGGCTTAACATCCTTATCTCCTTCCTCACCCTTCAGAAAATAGTCCTGAATGCTGGGAAGAAGCAGTGACTTCTTTGGGACACCTCGTAGTTCTGAATTTAACAAGGTGTATTTCTGGTACACCACTTAAAAGAGAGGTCTGCCTTCACTATTGCATAGATCAAAAATACAAAGCAAGATTGATCAATATTTGGGGCATTTTGCCTTCCTGAGAATCAGCGGGTGTAACTCTGAGGAAGAACAAATGCCCCAAAAGCAGATCAGCCTGTTTCCAGTTTCTTCTCTGATACAAAAATTAGGCAGAATACACTATAATTGCATTTTTGTTTTTCAGGATGCCAGGAAATACCTTGCAGATATCATGATAGCTCTACCTGTGTACACAGATCTGTACCCTTTCTTTCTTTCTTTTTTTTTTTTTTTCTTTTTTAAGGTTTAGCGACATCTGTAGCTAACAGACTTGAAACCACAGATATTTGTCCAAACTGCTCCGTAGCATTCTCGTCTCAAGTGTAATATGGTGCTGGGGTATATCCATGGATTAGAATAATCTGAATGATGAATATTGTGATTGTGTCACTTAGAGCATATCTCACAGAAAACACTGAGACCATATGTTAAGCCTCCTGCTTCTGTGTGTGACTAGGCCAAGATGTGCCAAGGTAAACCAGTAAGGGAGGAGTTAAAATGTTTGTGGGTGTTTTGCATGGCAGAATAAGGAGATGTTTGTTCAGGAAATTCTGAAATGTTTCAAGGCAGTCTTAAACTCTACCCTCGGGATGAAAAGGGAAAAAAAGAGTTATTTTTAGTTAAGAAAAACAGAACAGAAATGTCTTCATTGCTCCCTCTTTACTGGTAGGCTTGGAGAGATGATGAGGCAATAAATTCAGCATTAACCTCAGCTGCATCAGTCTCTTCCAACTGCACAAGCTTTGTCTGTATTAGTCCATGTAAGATTAATACACAGGATCAGGTTATGACATCCTTGTGAGCAATGCCACTGAAATAACAGCACATTACGTGAAGCGTGGACTAAGACTGTGCAAGAGAAAATGCACCTCACTTTTTTAAAGCACTGGGAAGGAAGGATTTGCAGAAAATAGTCCTTTAACCTCTCAGTGCTCATATGCCAACCCAGGGCAGACAGAACACATGCTGAACTTCAGGGAATATTCCTCAGCTCCTCACCACTTGCCTGTGTCAGGAGCTCTTGCAATTTTTCTGCCCTTCTCAGCTCTCAGAGTGCTCTCAGGTTGCTATTCCAAATTTTCCCAGACCTACTGGCGATCACTAAGACTTGCAGCAAGATGGCATTCAGATGTTCTTTTGCAGTTGCAGTTGCTCTAGCTTTTACATAAGTGAAGAGGCAACAAACTGCCATGTCAGCCATTACTTCCCAGTCCCCTGAGAAACAGAGCACAGGGTTCTGGGCAATTCCTGCCCTTTCACAGCACTGACTATTAGTGCTCCCCTTCCTTTGATTCTCTAAATCCTGCTACAGCAATTTGAGAAGTGTGCTGATCCAAGAACAGGAAACACAGACAAAACTTTTGGACTCCAGGCCCAGCCCTACAGCTAACACTGAAGTACATACTTCACAGTGTGGTTCCCATGTATAAAATCAAGCATACATGTAAGTGCTGTCAGTGTCAGTTTTTCTGCCTTGCTTTAGCAGTCTACAAAATGTATTCAATAATGTGCACCAAGTTAACGTAAGAATTTTTGGAGCATTACTTAATTTCTACGACTACTGAGGACCTCAGAGAGCAGGCACGAGTTGAGCCCAAAGCATTTGCAGAGATCTCAGTGGATTCCATTACTGGTAAAACCTCAGACCAGACAGAGATAATCTTACTTGTCTTTCAGCATCCAGCCATTAGAGGTAAGTGGTGATAACACTGTTCTGACTGAGCTTTTGTCTTGTAGAAAGAGTACTTAATAGCACACAGTGTATCAAGCCTCACATAAATAAATGGTGCAATTCATTTCAATCAGAATTATTGCCACAAGCACCACGATGTGTAATTAATATCTTCTGGTATGCTTCATCTCATAATAGATTTTATTCAGCACTCAGGATCATTAGGAGTTGTATCATTTTGAAGAGAATGCTGCATCACAAATTCCTTGTGCTAAGCCCTAATTTAAGGATTTCTACCATAAGAAAATCAGGTATAAAATACTCATTACAATGCTGTTAAATATGTTAATGAACGGTGATATTTATCTCAGAATGGCAAAGACATTTGAAAAGGTTTTCTATTGTTGAGAGCCAGCTTTCTGAAGCTGCTACGCGATGAGCCAGTAGACACATTTCTTCACTTTTGACACCACTGCCGCATGCCAGTCTGCCAAATAACGTCCCCAACTGCACTAGTATAGAACTGCAGAACACAAATTACCTGTCATCACGTCAATGCACACACACAGATTCTGTATAACGCTATTTCCCTGGATTTAGTGAAGGAATATATATAGCATTTTCTATACAAGCTGTAACATTCATATCTGAGGAAGTCGGTGCCAACTGAAATCAATGGAAATTGGATTTACCGTCGAGGATTTTTCCAGTGGGAAGAGCTTGGGCTGTCTGTGTGGGATTTTCTGAGTTTGGTATGACACTAGGTGGCAGTAGTTGTTTTAGAAGCTTTTTTTTCTCTATTTCTGTATTTTTTTTTTTATTTTTTTTTTTAAATTTTGATCCTTTAATAGAATAAAAAAAGCACACATAATAAAATCAGTGCTGATTCCACTGTCAGTTGATGAGGTGAAGAAATCTGCAGAGACTCAGCACCAGACAGCAGCATACAGCTTGGGAACCAAGGCAAAGCCATAGACAAAGTTATATCCAAAAAGAGAGTGAAGGCCAATACCAAGATGTTGTTAAGAAACCTCTGGGAAGGACAACGAAAACCTGCTAAGAGCCATACACTCTGTCATGGGAGCGTTTCTTCTAGGGCGTTCCCAGACCTGTCATTTCTTTCCCTTCCACGGTCAGTTACAGGCTCTTTTATCATATGTGGGAAAAATACTCAAAGTTCATCTTTTTTTTTTCTCCCTTTGATATTTGGAGATATTTTATCTTAGGACACGAAGAAGTATGTATGTTAATAGCGAATTGAAAAGTCTGCTTTCGACATCGCATACAATCAGATATTTCTTAATTAACATTCAGAAAAGGAGTATGATGTATTCCCATCACATAACTTGTCTAATAAGTAAATAATGAAACAATCATTTATCTTTTTGAAATTTCAGCCCACCAAATGCTTCACATATTAAATCACGTTGATTCAAATAGCACTATCTCATGAAGCAGTGTACAAATATTTTCAAAATCACAACACTTCCATTGTGCAAAGACAAACATCTAGAACAAGCCAGTCGGGTCTAAAAACTCAAGAGTATTCTAAAAATATACATTTCAGTTTCTTTTGTCCTTGATATTTCCCAATACTAAAAATATATATATAATTAAGTTTTTCTGCATATCTGTTTTTATAAAATGAGGTGCTTACTTTTTTATGAAAACTAAGATTTTCACTTAATCATACAAATCAAGCAACTGAAGTTTTTTAAAAATGTTGTGAAGTTTGCATTTAATTTGCAAGAGTGGGCACTGCTGCATTTCAGAAACTGCTGGGACGGTGCTTTCTGAGATCATGTGCATCTTCAGTGGGACACAGCAGTACTCTACAGCCCTTTGGGGCAGCAAAAGCAGCAAGTAATGGGTAGGTCAGCAAAGGGGATTTAACAACATTACATCTAACAATGATATGCTGAAATCTGGCCAAGAGGTCTCTACTTTTAGAAAGAGAGATTTTTAATGACAAGTCATTGGGAATTTGTTTTTTCATCATATTCAAAAGCACACCACACCTTCAGCAGCCGAGTTCCTTCTGGGGTCATACTGGGACGTTGGCTGAGAGCAAGCACTAGCTTAGAACTAAGGTCTTTCTAAACTAAGACTGTTTGAGCACTGACTCTAAATAACGAACGCAGCTGTATTCATGGCACAAAATGTTCTGGCTAAAATGGGGGCTATCTCTGCAGAAGATTTCACTTTTGAAACCTTTTCCATGTCCTGGGAGAAGTGAGCAGTTAGAACAGCACTGAGAATCCCAGTAGAGAACAACAGCACTACTGGATTTCTAGTGAATGTGGAATTTCTGGCCAGAGTTCATAGAGCATTTTCATTTCTCTGATCCCAATGTTATTTGCCATCAGACCAGATATTTGAACTAATCTAGTTCTTGCATTCTTCTGCTTAAAAAAAAAAAAGAAAAAAGAAAAAGAAAACAGCACATTGATTTTTTTGGTCTTCAGACTGACAATGACACTGTGCAGACAAATAGTAATACAGTTATGAACTCCAGCTGTCTTTGGTAAGGAAAAGCCATTAACATTGGCTTTCCCTTTATCCTTTTCTTTTATATCTATTTGCTTGTTAGCTGAACTTTCTATGTACCTCTTGAAACCCACTGGAATAATTCATACTGATTGCAAAAGACACACTAGAAGAAAAGGCTGCAAAGCCACTTATTTGTAGTTATCTCGGTTGTTGATCTTAGCCAATAAACTGCTGACTGATCACTGCAAATGTTTCTGCTTATAGGAGATATGCAATGAGCTGATACTTAATTCACTTTATCTTCAGCTGCTGCCAGTCTTTTAGTGCAACAGCTAAAATGGTGCACAGTGCCCCAGCTCAGACAGGCCACAGCCCAAGGGATGCACCATGTCTCAGAGATGGAGCGGTGCCGGAGCTGTTCTGAAGTGCTCCCTGCTGCACCGTGGAGCACATGTCATCGGTATCCCTCTGAAATGCTTGGCGACTGACAGCTCTTCCAGCTGCAGCAGCTGCAGATGGTAAGGGGAAATATACAGCCACACATCTAGGCTTTTTCCATCATAGCTAGCTAGTGTGTTTTAGAGGAGACACTAAAAGCTGCAGAAAGTGACAAGTGCATGTGTGTGGAGCGTGGTGAGGAAATGCATAGCTTAGGGACTACTCTCATTTCTGTTGACAGCTCTGTTCTTTCTAAGGTAGTACCCTGGGCTTTCTTCTATTTCATTTAGTACCTTTAAAGTGCTCATCGTGATGTCCTTCCTCTATCAGGACGACAATGCATGCTGTGTCTTGTGCTCCAAGGGTTCAGCTGCCAGCCACAGAACCAAGCCCTTCCTGCACCTCACAAGCAGCCCTGCGGTGGGCACAGTGTGCTGCTCCAGGACCAGCTCTGCGTTCGTCTGGAAGATCACAATGCATAACAATTAAGAACGCTGAATCAGCAGCATTTAGGTGTTCAAACATTCAGTCTGTGCTTCTCCCTCATTCCTAGACAGGCAATAGTAGCTACCTACAGGAGCTTTTATCTCCCAAACCCAAAGGGGAACGTTATCCACCATGCACTCACAGCTTTGAGCTGCCTGCCCCGGCACAAGGCTGAGCCAGGCTGCAGGGAGGTACCCTCTGCACAGCCCTCACCCACTGTGAAGGACACACCATGCAGCAGAGTGCAGTCATACAGATCATTGCTTCTCTTTGCTCCCCGCCTGTCCCCAGCCATCTGCTAGCTCTTCCCTTAGAGATGGCAGCTTTTGACAAACTGATGGACTTTGTGTTCTTTCTTTGAACTCGGCCTGGCGTTACTCGCCCGCCACGAGAGCTCCTATCACTGAGTGCAGCGGGTGACGAGCAGCAGCCCAGAGAGGCACAGGCAGGCACACGCACCCTGCTGCTGCTAGCACACGGCATCGCTGGGTGCAGGGGCCCTGCAAGGCCCAGCACTACTGCAGCTTCATCCAACAAGGGAAGGGGGCAAGTAGGATGCAACAGACGTGAGTCTACAGCAAAGGGATACATTTTGGACACGTGGAGAATGTTCAATATAAATAAAACAAACTCGATGAATCAAATATTTAGTTTTTGAAATGCTAGCTGTTCCAGAAAAAGAAATCTAAACCATTATCCCCAAGATAAGCATCACAAAGTATTTCTCCCTAGGTTTTATTTTGTGTTCATTAATATATACAGCATTTTCATTTTAAAAAATGCTTCATGAGCCACATGCTCTCTCTGTGTGCTTTTATGGAATTGCTGTTAGGGTTGGAAGAAATTGCATTTGCATTTAAGGCAGAACTCAACTCACTCATGCCTAATTTGTTGGAGCACTGAGTATTTAAATCAGATTACTATAATGTTTACAGCTCCCACAACCCCCAAATTGGATGATAATTGTCATGTCATGCAATTTATAGCTATGCAAACTCTGCATGAAGACTGGCAGGACCATTGTGTATGGTATTAGTGAAACATTTGTGAATCTGAAGAAATTATGAGGAATCTGAAAGAAATTTGAGGAGCAGGTTCTTAGTATTGTGTGGATTCTGTAGACTAAAGTAAACCCAAGGTATTGCACTGCTGAAAATGTGGAGCCTTCTCTGCCATATGAGCTGCTGGAGAAAGGCTTCAGCAGTCGCGTTCAGAGGTGCGGGTGCAGCCGCAGAGTAAAGAAAGACTGGTGAAAGCTGAAATGCTCTGCAAATGTATATTCCTCAAACATTTGGCATAGTTACTTCCTCACATTTATTCTTGTTATCAAGTAAAAATATAAGGAATAGATTGCAAAATATTCACCAAAGAAAGGAACTTCAGAGTTCCCAGACAAGAACTTCCATGCTGCTAGAGGTTCAGCTCTACTTCCCCTATTGAAGCAGCTCTACGTGGAGTCCATCAGCAGAATAGCAGTCTCGTAAGCAGACATTACACTGAAATAAATGCAGTTAGGTGATTACAGCACTTAGCACAGTGTGTAATTCTCTGTAAGTTTGTAATGTCACTGTGAAATCGTTAAGAATAGTACTTCTTCATGAAGAGGAGGAAGGGAAAACAAAAGGCAAGACAATGATGTTTGCTGCCTCCAAACCACAATTGTTACCATTAGAAAAGATAGACAGAAGTGGTGATGCCACTGCTAAAATTCTCTTTGAGAAAGCTGAGAGGAACATTGCTCCATTTTCCATTTTTCAAATGCAGATGCCCTCCGCAGTGCAATAGCTGCCACTCGCTTCCTGGCCAGTGGTAACTCCATGTTCTTCTAACTGAATAATGGCAAATTAGTGGCAAAGAAAAATGAAGGCACTGTAATGATCAAAGAGGACTTTTTGCAAAAAGGCATGTGTGGTTGGTTGCTAACTGAAACACAATGTCAGTGGTTCTTTTTAAACAGGAAGCAGATTCTTTTGTTGCTTATGGAAAGGCTGGCAGAAATTTGCACAGCCTTTGAAAACTTTGTTTTGGAACATCCTTTTTGTGGGAACCCAGGCACGCTGCCGGCGGGGAGACGGAGCGGTGGCAGAAGGGGCTTCCCTTGCTGTGCAAGGAAATCCATGATGAGCAAGCCCTGGGTGGAGACAGGTTCTGTACTATCTGTGTGACGGGGGAGCGACCATGTGGGCCGATGAACTGAAAAACAGGTGGTCAGCAGCAGCTGCCAAATCGCCATCTTGACCTCATCAATAGCCAATAAAGAAAGAGCACAAACAAGTTACAGATGGCAAACAACTAAATAAAAAGACCTTAAGCTGCCAAGAGGAGCTCTTCTGGGGAGTAAAATGGCCCTAATACCCCCAATTCTGACTAAGAAAAAGAAATGAAATTGTTTATGTAATTTACTCTATGTATTCAGTGCATGAGTATGATTCATATGGCCTAACATTCAAGAGAGGAATAGTTTTAAGTGTATAGATGGTCAGTGATTGTCAACAAGGCAAATACTATTCTTAAAGATTACAAATATTTTCTTTTCAAGAAAACAATCACGAATACAGATAAAGAAATAGGTCCTAGTAACCAGGTTTTTCTAAAACAAAATGGAGACTAGCTAAACCGTAAATTAAAAATCTGGTTAAAATTACTTCAGTGATCAAAAATGCAAGGCAGTAAAACAATTGTACATTTTTCTAGAACTGAAAAAATTCAAGTTCAAACATACCTGCCAAAGACTCAAAATTTAAAACAATCTGTGGGACTGAGCAGCATTGGGTTTTATTACAGGAAAAACATGCAAGATAAATGAAACTCATCACAGTATCCAAGTCTGCTGTGAAACCTTAAATAATCGGCATGACTGTGGTGGACAGGGGCCCAGGGAGCCCAGAGGCTCCCAAAGACAAGGAGGCAACATGAGGTTAATAGCAGCCACTTAGAAAAGGGCAGAGACTGACCGTGCAGTTGGCATTACTTCCACAAGCAAGAAAAGAAAGACGGGAGCTACTGAAGGAGAAGGTGGCAATCAATGGAGTTACGACAGTATTGCCTGGCTGTAATCTCTTTGTAAAGTTGCTCTTTTTAATACAACAATCCAGGCAGAAGAAGAGTGGAGAGCTGGGGGATTTTGTGCATCCACAGAGCCTTAGAGTAGCTACATCAAACAGCAGACGGAAGCGATGTCCAGCAGTATTTCCAGGCGCTGAGGCACAGATATCAGATCTGGGACAGTATCCGTAAATTGAAACTCAATTCTAACTACAATACACAAGATAACAGGTCTTCAGAACTGCTTCACACGTAGAGAAGGAGGTGCTGAAGGTCTCTGGCCTTGCAGTCTTACTGGGATCCCCCTTCCTTCCGAAATATCTCAAGAAACAGGACTCCCTGACTCTCTGCTAACTTCGGTTCCCTTGTCACCAGGCCCCCAGCTGAGCTCAGCCTCTGCAGGAGCCCATTCCTGCACGGGGTCAGCATGTGAGCGGTGCTGCTGGCTGGGCTCGGCCGGACCCGAGGACTGCGGGCGCTCGGAGGCACGCAGACAGCTCCGGCAGCACGTAACCCCTGGCTGCAGGAGGCCTCCTCCCTCTGCCAAACGCTGCCAAGCTCAAAAGTGCTCTCATTTTCTTTTAAAAACAGGTAGCTACCTATTTAAGGTTATTATGAGACTTTAAGTTTCAGCTAACATTTAAAACACAATATGTTGTAGAAATTCATATAAACTGCACCTGTAAGTGACATCTTTGCAATGCTCTCGTACATAGGAGGCTCAAAGCCATTTCTTGCCAGCAGCAGTGAGCCACAGACTTAGATGTTGTTAAAAAGCTTACAATATCAGCAGGGCAACTGCTGCCTCCATTAGAAACATGATACTAAGATGCTGATTAATACCAGGAGGGGGCTTTAATCAGCCAAAGCCATATGCTATTTAACTTAAGATGAAAGTGCAAATGATAATCATTATTTCAGAAAGGATGTATTTAAAAGAAGAGCAGAACAGCAAGTGGCATCTTTTTATCATTAGAGCTTCTTCATGCAGACCCTTTTTTTCTAATGCTTTATAAGCTTTTATGAACATCTGGATCATTTCTTCATTATATGGGCTTCCAATATCGTTATGTTTGATGTAGCATTTTTAGTGGAGCTATGCTAAACTTCTAAATATACAATTAATTCCTATTAATTATAGTTTTCAAACCGGTGAAATTATCCATCATTAACTTAATCACTTGTATTTTATCTTAAAATTGTATTCACTCTTTTGTAATCCCTACATCTAAAGCCTTTTCTTCCCTAGGCTTTGTGTGATGTTTTGCATGCTGTTTGTATAAAGGTTTGCCAGCCATTTTCAACTGCTTGTAGAGCTGAAGCTGTCAGCAGCAAGCCATTTTAAAATAGAACCTAATTCAGCTTAGTTGTTTTACCAAGGAGTGCTTCAGAGAGAAGGGGAAGAAAAAAGAGGTGAATTTGGATCTGTAATGGGCAAGACTTCATTAGACCTGATGAAACTTCAGTGCTATATTCCCTACATCAGAGAGGGGAGGAGGGGAACCTTAAAAAGGGAATAAGGTAAGAGAGTTATTCCCTGGCTTCCACTCCATGTGGCAGTAATTCAGCATGAATAGAGCCGAATGATTTGGAAGTCTGCATCCACTGTACTTGAAGAATTAGGAGCATCTTTCATTCCAAGTTATAACACACCTAAAGAAAAAAGAAACTTTTTCAAAGCTTTTTCTGAACACTCTGGCCTTATTTTAGATTTATTCTGTGAATTAACCTGGAACTTAGATTATAAGACCTTCACTGAATGCCTCCCCTAGTCTCCAAGCCTAGACTTGGATCTGTTTCCAGTTCTTTGATATGACATTTGCAGAATAAAAAGAGGGTTAAAAGCACCTGAACAGACCTGCCTTGTTCTTGTTAGCCTGCTTTCAGACACTGGAAGTCAGAAATGGTGCAGGGAGCCAGAACTGCTGTCAGCACTGATGAGACATAAGTACCAACTTTGTGGGATGTGGTATATCCAGTGTGCAATAATCCAGTTGCTATCACTGTCAGATTTTCAGTTCTCAGCACTCCTCCTCATTGCAGAAATACCTGGGGTGGGTGGTCAGGCTTAACCATTGTTTTCACTCCAGCCAAGGTCTACTTAAGCCTCTTTAATCTTCTCAGATTGCTCCAGGGCTCTTCCCACCCAGAACCACTGACCCTCCGCAGAACAGCAGACGCAGTAAATTGGCATTGTGCACGTAACGCAGCATGGAGCCTGCGCAGCACCGCGCTCTGGCCTGCCAGCCCAGGGGTGCCCCACAACACCTTGTTGGTCAGACCCAAGGCCCACAGAAAGCTGCTTCCTCCTGCACTCGTGCCCGTCACAGCCCCGAGCACATCGCTGTGCCTGCTCTGTGCACGCCCCGAGCAGTGGAGCTGATGGCAAAGACAATTCTCTTCAAAGCCCATCACTCCAAGCAGATATTTTCTAATTCCATCACACTTCTCCACTGATGCAGTTTTTTCTCTGCTGGACCTGAAAAAAACTTCAATGACAAACTGGAGACCTGGTCACGAGGGATGTGGAGAAGGCTGAGGTGCTCAATGATTTCTTTGCCTCAGTCTTCACTGGCAAAGGCTCTAGACACACCATCCAAACTGCAGAAAGAGAAGGTAAGAACTGGGAGAAGGAAGAACCGCCCACTGTAAGTGAAGATCAGGTTCGAGACCACCTGAAGAACCTGAAGATATACAAGTCCATGGGGCCTGATGAGATTCATCCACGGGTCCTGAAGGAACTGGCGGATGAGGTTGCCAAGCCACTAGCCATCATATTTGAAAGGTCATGGCAGTCTGGTGAAGTTCCCACTGACTGGAAAAGGGGGAACATAACCCCCATTTTCAAGAAGGGGAAAAAAGAAGATCCTGGAAACTACAGGCCGGTCAGTCTCACCTCTGTGCCTGGCAAGATCATGGAGCAGATCCTCCTGAAGGCTCTACTAAGGCACATGGAAAATCGAGAGGAGGTGATTGGCGGCAACCAACATGGCTTCACCAAGGGCAAATCGTGCCTGACAAACCTGGTGGCCTTCTATGATGGAGTCACAGCAACAGTGGATAAAGGGAGGGCAACCGACGTCATCTACCTGGACTTGTGCAAGGCGTTTGACACTGTCCCGCACAGCATCCTGGTTGATAAACTGGATAAATATGGGTTTGATGGACGAACCACTCGCTGGATAAGGAACTGGCTGGATGGCCGCACTCAGAGAGTGGCGGTCAATGGCTCAGTGTCTGAATGGAGACCAGTGACGAGTGGTGTTCCTCAGGGATCGGTACTGGGACCAGTGCTGTTTAACATCTTTGTCGGTGACATGGACAGTGGGATCGAATGCACCCTCAGCAAGTTTGCAGATGATGCCAAGCTGTGTGGTGCAGTCGACACGCCAGAGGGAAGGGATGCCATCCAGAGGGACCTGGACAGGCTTGAGAGGTGGGCCCATGCCAACCTCATGAAATTCAACAAAGCCAAGTGCAAGGTCCTGCACCTGGGTCGGAGCAATCCCAAGTACACATACAGGCTGGGCGGAGAATGGCTTGAGAGTAGCCCTGAGGAGAGGGACTTGGGGGTGTGTGTTGACGAGAAACTCAACATGAGCCGGCAGTGTGCGCTTGCAGCCCAGAAGGCCAACCGCATCCTGGGCTGCATCAAGAGAAGTGTGGCCAGCAGGTCGAGGGAGGTGATTCTGCCCCTCTACTCTGCTCTCGTGAGACCTCACCTGGAGTATTGTGTCCAGTTCTGGGGCCCCCAACACAAGAAGGATGTGGAGCTGTTGGAGCGGGTCCAGAGGAGGGCCACGAGGATGATCAGAGGGCTGGAGCACCTCCCCTACGAGGACAGGCTGAGAGAGTTGGGACTCTTCAGCCTGGAGAAGAGAAGGCTGCGGGGGGACCTGATAGCAGCCTTCCAGTACCTGAAGGGGGCCTACAGGAAAGCTGGGGAGGGGCTTTTTACAAGGATAGATAATGACAGGACAAGGGGTAATGGTTATAAACTGGAAGAGGGTAGATTTAGACTGGATATAAGGAAGAAATTCTTCACTGTGAGGGTGGTGAGACACTGGAACAGGTTGCCCAGGGAAGTCGTTGATGCTCCCTCCCTGGAAGTATTCAAAGCCAGGCTGGATGGGGCTTTGGGCAACCTGGTCTAGTGGGAGGTGTCCTTGCCCATGGCAGGGGGGTTGGAACAAGATGATCTCTAAGGTCCCTTCCAACCTGAACCATTCTATGATTCTATGATTCTATGACATTCACATATACCTCGTTTTTACAAGGAATGTGGTATTACCCTGGTTTTGTAATACAGGCTCACAGGATGCCTCCTCTGCTTGAATTTACCAGAGACCTGTTAAATACATCAAGAATACAAAGATCTAATTCTCTCAAATAAGGTTGTCTTCTGCTTGTCTTTGCTTTCACTGACATTCCATGATAGTAAATACTTTCTATAACTTTACCTTAAATTTGTGTATTTGATTGTCTCCTACAATTTCGGAGAGCTCCGGTCACAGTTCTGGATGTCCCATTCTTCTGTTCAGGTTATTTGGAGTATTCTCTTCAGTCATGATACCAAGTGATGTCCAACAGTCATTTTGGGCTCATGGTTCCTGAAATTCATGCTTTTTACTTACAGTTCCAGCTGCCTCAGTATCAGAGAACCACGTGTTCCCCCTCTGCCTGTCTCCCAGACTCCCATTTTGGGAGGCTAACTCAGTTCCTAGTGCCTCAGGTTACAAGGAAGCTGATTCTACATCACTGCCCCTTCTCTTCCATCACATGTGTGAAAAATCTTCAGGCTTCTGTCAAAAAAACCAACAAAACCAGCTTGACTGACACTGGAAATTCATGTTCCATGCAAGAGACTGAGCGGGAACTGAAGTTTGTTTTATTCCTTCAGTAGTGAGACAAGGTTGTCGTTGGTTTTGAAAACTCATGGCAGCATGAGAGACCCAGCAGCAAAGCTGCTCCTGCTGGGGGTGGAATCCTTCGGTCTGTTTTAATCACTGCTCAATTTCCTTCCAGCTCCTGCCCCTTCCTCAGTTCTGCTCTCATTTCTGCTCCCCTCCTCTAAATGGAAATTTTCAGAAACGAGACTCAGGCGTCCGACCCATGGCTCACCTCCAGGTGTGCCACAACGTGCCTGCTCGGCACAGGGGCTGCTTTTGCTCCGGAGGGCAAAGCTTTTACCTTTGATCACACCAGATGTATTTTCTCCTCATAATAAACTGAAAATTACAATCATCCCTTTTGGGTCTCTGACAGCTCATTTGCCCATTATTTTTTCAGTAAGGCATACAACGAGTACACCAGTAAAAACCTACACAGTCTAATGCAGTTTTAAACCAAAATTCAGAAACAGTGAAAATGAACTGTCTCTCCACAAGTAAATTAGCTGCCAGGTGCTCTGAGATCAAGACTGCAACACCCAGATCCAGCAGGGCTGGAACTTGTGGTTTACCTCAGAAGTTCCTAAATTAGGCTAACAAGGATGGCCCACGGCTCCAGTTCTGCATAATGCACGTTCCTCTCTGCACATCACTCCCGGCTGAACACAGGGAGCAGAGCTCTCCTGGTTGCTTCTAGGTAATGTGGAAGCCATTCACATGGCCACTTGACAAATTTATGCTGGAAATGATTGCAGCTGCCTCAGGACATCAGAAACGCTGGGTTAGGCCTGTGGTGCATTCAGGCTAGTATTTAGTCTCCAGCAATGAGAAAGTAATCAACCAACCCTTTATTTCCTGTCTTTTAACCAGATTTTAGTCTACAAAATAATCCGTCCACCAATCTCATGGCAACTTAGTTTCTTCAAGTCTTTTGTGCGGAGCCTTGTAAAAGGCTTTTTGAAAATCCGCATGTTGATGTCCCCTGGCTCTCCAGGTGCACAGTGACACCTTGTTCAGCCACAGCAGGCGAGGGCAGGACTTCCCCTACCAGAAGCTGTTGCCCAACGCAGCGCGTTTCTTGGTGGGCCTGCTGACCTTCTTCTGAACAACAGACACTGCCTTCCTGTCCCGCTTTCCCTGGGACTCCTTCTGGAGCTCATTTTGTATTTCACTTACATATCAACTGACTAAGCTCAGATAGAGGCACCCAGATGGAGCCTGAAATTCCTCATGTGCTCCAGGCATGGTGCGTTTGCTGAGTGCTACACTCAGAGCTTTAGTACCGTCCCGGCGTTCAGTGGGTTCCGTCCATTCGGCAGTGTGAAGGGTGCCGAGAGGCTCACAGCTCCACTTACCTCTATGATATAAGCCCAGGGTCTTGTACCTTCACTGCTGCCCCAAACCAGTTCCTCCTGAAGACTGTTGTTATTTTCTGACAAGGATCTCCAGAACTAATACACAGAGCCTTTAAAAGATTAAGGTGCCTGAATCCTAATGCTTAAAGAAGGGGCTGAGGACTGGGAGGTCCCATGTCTGCTGCAGGCTGGGGGATCCCAGCAAACAAACACAGCAGCCAGTGCAGCTCCCAGCAGGGCCAGGAGGCCCCATTAGGACTCAGAGGCCTTGAGCTGGAGTCCCAGCTCTGCCCCTGATGGTCTGTCAGGCCCTGAAGAGGGGCCGCTGCCCTCTGCACTTACGTCTGTTTGGATTGTGATCTCCTCGTGACAGTGATTGACGTGATGCATTTGTACAGTGCCAGTAACACAGGAGTCGGAGCACAGCCTGGGTTAGGACCCCAAGGTGCTACTCCAGTCACAATGTGCCCCCTCCTCTTCTGGCATTACAGTACGGCATATCTGCACTATAATATCCACCTGCTTGGGGCCATCTGGAATACATAAATGTCCCCGTGTCTTTCTGCATGTAAACATAACCCTCTGAAGACTCTTCTTATTGTTACCAGCCACTGCCTGTTAAGTGCAGTCAGATTTCAGCACCGCGGGGCAGAGGGGATGCAGGAGCCCCGCAGCCCAGCGAACCACGCAGAGACACGCAGAGGTGGCAGGGGCTGCCTGCAGCTCGCAGCACTCCCGCAGCTGCATGCAGCTCCAGCCAGGCACCCAGCGGATAGGCAGAGGCTGTCAGCACACGGGGAGCAGCGTGGGACACTGCGCTAAGCAGGGAGGGAGATATAAAGATAGGAGGGGGTGAGGCGGGCAAAAAGAACAGGAGGAGGGACAGAATGAAACCAGAGCTATTCTCTAGGGAGGGACAAACCAGATCAAAGCTCTTCAAGATAAAAATTAAAACTGTGTAACGGGATTAGATTGAACTGTTAGAAACTAGTGGGGGTGGAAAAGTGGAGGCTTTGTAGTGCTCTGCATCCCGAATATGTCAGGAAATGTAATGAAGTCCCATTGCAGAGCCCACCTCTCTCCCCGTTCCACAGGGACACCTGGCTCCCTCTGACAAGGTGCTGGCAAAACAGCCCTGAATCTCAGAGCTGGAGCACAAGAGGAATATGATGCTATAGCAGAGCTGCTCTATTAAGCAGGGATTATCCTTGCACAAGATTTGTACAAAGCATCTCCCACAAGTGAGGCTGAAGAGGGCTTTCAGGCCCAGCTACAACACATGGCACAAAACCCCATCCCCATCACCACTGCGAGCTGGAGCCAAGCAGTGCCCTGTTGAGGAGTAGTGTAGTCCAGCCAGAGAGAGAACACACTTTGAACAAATTAATCTACTGCTTCTTCTGTCTTCTCAAGATTCAAATGTCAAGATCACCCCTTGTCTGCCAGCCCTATTTCAACCCTGTCTGGGGAAACTGAACTGCGAGGGTGATAACAAAACGAGGTGATTAAGCCTCCTAGAACAAACACTGCTGCTTCTGCACAAGTGCTGAAGGGTAAAACTTTCTTGCTTCCAAAGTCTTTTGAGAGTCCTGAAATTCTTTTCTTCTGTGTTGCAGTTTGAAGTTGCTCCCCACGAATATCCTTGTCAGACAATGCTAACTCTCCACCTACCGACTGTCAGTAGTTTTCACAGAGCTGACATTTAAAAGACTCGGAGCTTGAAAGCTATCTCTCTTCTCAAAAGTTATATTTCCCAGCAAATATTTAGATATCTACCAGACAAATACAGCAAATGTGGGTGTCTCTTTGTAACTGTTCAACCACAAAGACTGGAGAAGACTGGGTTTTAATTTGACTGGAAAGATACCTGGAAAGAACTGCTGTCAGTTTCAGCCTAGAGTTACATTTACTGGAATTTTTTAAACAGAAAATCTAAATTAAAAAAATAACTTTCTTAAATGTGATATTAAGGTGGATCAGCTGTCTGCTAGAACCACAGTTTCTATGAGCAGTGGATTGAGTGCATCAGCAACTAAGCATGGCTCACAGCAAAGAAAACACCTTCAAAATGCTTTGGGAATACTTCTGTCATCTCTTCTTATAATAAATAATTATTCTTTGTCAGAACTGTCCCATCTCATTGCATTTTAAATTAAGCCCAGATTTTAAATGGCAGCAAGACACCTTGGCTATTTCTTTTAGATTCTATGGAAGATCCTTTTCAACTCACTTAGAGGAAGATCTCGGATGCTGCACGCCAGCTCAGCTCAAGGCACACTACTTCAGCTGCTCCTACTGCCATGGGCAGCCAGTTCTGTCTAATGAGTCAGATTATTAAAAAAGCATTTCTTAAGAGTCAAAGATAGCTTTCCATAGAAAACATAGGCTTCTTCTCTACCAATATTATCTTCTCACAAGGCAAGCCATGTGTAAGAATGGAAACAGATAAGGTACCAATGTCCTCATGCACCATAACCCTATGAGTTAGCATCCCAAGGTTCCAAAGAGCTTTGGGCAGTTCTGAATAATATGTTTTCATAAGTAGAAAGAGTCATTCCATGTTTGTATTTATATCTTTCCCATATTCAAAGTGCTAATAGATATTATTTCATTGTAATTATTCCCAATTAACTGACAAAAAGACTGATAAGAATTTAAGCGCCTTGACCAAAGCTGTGACATTTTCCCTCCTGTTTCCCTGGATTCCTGTGGATATCCATTTGGTGCTTTCAGGCACCAAGGATCCAGGCATCTCTGTTTCCTGACAAACATTTCTCATCCTGATGGACAGGACTCATTTCAGTGTCAGAGCAGTTATACGCACAAAAGGAGCCTATGTCTGAAGTTCCTATTCATTAGAAACACCCCAACACAACAGCCCCCACGAGATGTTCTGTGACCGACAAATGTTGGGTTTGGTCCAGAAAGTATCTACCCCTTCATCTCAGAGCTGCTCAGCCCCGAGTGACCAGCACTCCATCACCATCTGTGGATCTCAGGTGAGATCTGCGTTAGGCAATGGACACTTTTCCTTGTTTAATTCAAAGCACAACCTCTGTGAGTTTTGAGACACGAGGCACTGCAAAGAAACCACTGCAAACTTCCCAAACACACTGTGCTGCTCTGTACTTCCCTCTCTGCCACTTTCCCTGGCACTGACTCTGTATCTTCTGAAAATTACACATTATCTCATGAAGCACAGCGGGTGGCACTTCTGTGACTGTTAAGTAAAACCATTTCTTATAAAACAACAAGGATTTTTACAGAATTCCTGTCTTGGTTCCCCACTTTAAAAAAAAAAAAATCCCACTTTTTCCTTAATCTCTTAAACTTGGGCTAAGCAGAGTTTTAAGGTTTGCAGAGCTGTTCTCCAGCTGAGTGTTTCCTTTTAGATATGCACACCTCCTTGTTGGACATTCATTATCAAACCTTGTGTTTGCCTTTTATCTACAAGTCCTCTTCAGTGTTCAGCATAAACTACATGGACACCTTGCAGATTGACATTTCTTCATTCATGCTTTACCTTAAACAGCATGCGAAGACATCAAAGAAGAGGAGCCGACTTTGATGTTACAAAATGAAAAACGCCTCATGATTTGCCAAGACCAGGGGAACTTGTAGTTTGCTCTTTTTCCCTTAAAGAAAAACTACTGCTTTCCCCATGAATATGTGAAAACCTTTGCCTTTTTCACCAAACTTGTATAAATGTTTTGTTCCCAGTGAAAAAACAAGCTTGTTGTCTTGTCTTGTTTCAGCCCATTAAATGCGGCCCCCAGTGCCCGAGGTGCGGTGGTGCCACGCACACTTTGTTTAAGGGCTGGGTTCACACCTGCGACGTGTACACCGTGACCCCCAGCATCACCTCGCTATGGCTGATCCCGCATGCACCGAGCTTCTCGCTCACAGGCTGCTGGGAGGGACCTAGAGCACTCGGTCATTCCTGGGCTGCAGCTGAGGAAACCGCAGCAAGAGGTGCTGCTAGGTTCGGGCAGGACAGCCAACAGCCGGCGCAAAACACGGCAGTCCTGTTCCCACACGGATGGTTGATCCAGGAGCTCACACTGGTCCCAAAATGGAAGACCATGGTGCTCAGCACCTGAACAGACACAGAAGCGCCAAGAGCCCGGGAGGAGGCCAGTCAGAGCCTGTCAGAAGGTGCTGCACACCACAACAGGAAATAATTGATTGGGTTCGTGGTGTATGTTCCTAGTGTTTTGAATACTATCCAGAGAGGTTTTCTTTCTTGTTTTATTTCAGCACTTGGAGTGAAGAGCTGCCCCGTCCTTATAAGGACAGTAGGAATGTGCATAATTAGTCCGAGGCTAGAGAATAGAGACATTCAAAATGAACATTTGTTATTGATTTCCCAGACTGCAGTGGAACTGAGAAGAATATCATGAGAGGAATAGATCTGTAATTAAATGTGGTTTGTTAGCAGGCTGCCTAGCTAGGTCATTGCATATGCATTATCCGACTGCTGTGCTTCAATGCAGGGCGCGCTCCTCTCGCCGGCACAAACCCTTTGATTAGCCAGGCTCCCTGCTCTGGTGGAAGGGGCCAGCCCTTCTGTTGTTTCGCTGCCGGCAGCGTTGCTGTGCTACTTCTTTAAGACTCTCCATCAGATGCGGTTTGTCAGGAACATGCTCAGACTGTAAGTCAGAATGGAGCTCATTTGCTTTGATGTGCATTTGTAATGTGCCCGCTCCAAAGGGAGGGGGATGAGAACTTCGGTCACACTGTTAATCTGCAGGAACTACATTTCAAGTGACTGGATGTGAGCACTCTGCACATGCCATAGTGTCGGCCACTCCTTTCAGACAGAACTTTATCAATAATTGGTGCCAACACAAGAATATATGTCCAACATTTACCATAATAGATTCAGCAGGAACATGTTTAGCCCAGACCTGCAGCTGCTTTCAGTGTAGGGTCTGAAATTTTCCAAAACAAGATGCATAACTGCTTCACCTCCTTTCACACTGCACCTCACTTAAAGACCAGCACAGATCAGTTCGACCATTTGACTCCAGCGTTACAGGTCCTGCACTCAAGGTTTTTGTCCTTGAGCAAGTGTTTTGCATGCCAAGGAAGTGTGAAAGGGAAAGGGTTACACTTCCTTGAAGGTCCAC
This sequence comes from Penelope pileata, assembly GCA_013396635.1. Taxonomy (NCBI): domain Eukaryota; kingdom Metazoa; phylum Chordata; class Aves; order Galliformes; family Cracidae; genus Penelope; species Penelope pileata. The sequence continues at coordinate 2,414,332 of WBMW01000889.1, forward strand.
TTGAATGACTGTGAGGAGAGCCAAAGTGGTAATCAGATCGCTATGAGATCATACTGAAAGCAGCCATGCCTATTTCACAGAGTCTTCTGATGTTGCAGGGGCCTGTAAAACATTTAATCATCGGAGTTCCAATAAGTTGAGATTTGTTGTGAGCACGGTAGAGAGCACTCGCCTTAGATAAAATGCTGCCTGGTAATGCTCTTACAGCTACATGAGCCAGAATGCAATCGAATATCCATGGTGATTTAGCCTTGCGTCGTCATCCCAGTGAGGGGGATGCAGGATTGCCACAGCTACATAGCAGTGGATTAATGTAACTCTCATTACAATTCATGGGAGGCTTGATCCAGCTTCTGTTGAAGTCGAAGTAAAGATGTCTCTCGATTTCTCAGCAGTCTGGGCAGGGGTTTTGTGTCCCACCCTGCAGATGCTACCGCTACCACAGAGCTCTCCCGGGGCCTCCGTCACCGCGGTGGCACCCACCTGGCTGTGGGTCTGCTCTGGTTGCCCCACGGAGCACAGGTGACGATAATCCTGCCAGACAGCCAGGCATGGGGACAGAGGGCTTTAATAGCTAAACCTTGTCTGCCTTGCTTTGCTTTTATTTAAACCTGTGAAGTTCTGACTGACCTAGAAAATTAAGTTTGGCAGGAAATGTGTTGATGTCTGTTTCTGGAAGAAGTGAATGAGGGGGTTTTTGAAGATGATTCTGCAAAAATTCACAGACATGGATGGATGAAACCAAACCGTGTGTGGATGAAACCAAAGTAGCTTAGCGCACTGCAAACCATCTCATCTGACTCAACGTGTGCAGGGAGCCAAGAGAAAATCCTTGTTAGCCTATATTCACTAAACAGCAAACAGGTTAAGCTTGCACCAAACAAACCTTTTATGAGGCCTAGCTTTTGAGAAAGCCCTTCTCTACTGATGTGTGTGGTTTGCAGCCTAGTCTGAAAGATGTAGAAACCAAGCTAAAAGTAGGCCAAGATTAAAGAGCAAAGTACTCCCACAGGTCAATCCAAATGACCCCTTCCAGCTTCTTGTAAATACCCAAACCTGCAGACTCTCTAAGGACCTTGTAACACTGGAGACAGCTAAAGGTAGTTTCTGTCCCTCAAGTGGTTGAAAGAAAACAAATATCTGAGCCCCTTTTAGGCTACATTTTCTGGCTTTGCTATCACTAGCAAGGAGTAGAACAAGCAAGTTTGTTGGTAGCAAGGCTAAAAGATGGTACAGCATATGGCGTATTGTGTTCTTTCTGCCCTTACTAACTACATATATATATAAATATTAGTTAAAAAAATGAGAGACAGACCGTGTTTATAAAAATGTGTCTTTTTGTAGTGTAGTCGAGACCTTTAACAACCAAATAGGAAAAGTCATCCACTGGTAATTACCTACTGGGCTACGAGAGCCAAACAAATAAAATGGACACCCTGATCAAAGAGCACTGAGTCCTCCGAGGTGGCTCTTGGAATATTCCAGGTTTGAAAACAGAAGCCTCAGAGCAGCAGCCCTGTCCCCTTGGCTGACAGGCACTTGCTGAAGAACGGAAGAGGTTTTCCAGCAGGTATCTTGAGTGTCAGGGGGAAAAAATAACCCTTGAATTAATGTGGATTTTGAGGAGAATGATATTGCCTAAAAATACCATTGTTAGTACAGGATTTTTTTGACAGATTTGACAGATTTATGCAGCACCTTCTGACAGTGTGAAGTTGTGTGTGTGACTTAACCTTTTTATTTCTGCCTTTTGGAGTTCAGTCTCTGTCACTGCTGCCCTCTGCATTCAGCTCCTCTGTAGACTCAGTGCTCCTGACACTCATTGTTATTCTGCTCTCTGCTTTCAACATTATCCCGGTGAGATTCCCTCCTTGTCAAGGCACTGACTCAGTCTACCTTAGAGGACTGTCTGTTGATCTCTAAGACACGTATGAATCCTTCTGGTTTCACTATTGTTATCAGCTGGCTAAGAATGCCAAGATTAAAGTATTCAATAGAAAAATGCTCATGTTATTTATATCACTTATATGCTAGTAATACCACAATAGCAATATCACTATTTAGTGCTCCGCGGTGCATTACTGGTAATTGTTTGCAACCACATTCCCTCCCCTTCACCCCCCTTGCAGGTACGCACCCCTCCTGCAGGCATGCACTGCAGCACCTTTCCAGGCTGCCCATCAGATGCTGTCCAAGAGAATTGTACAGAGGCATAAGGATTAACTAAGTAAAATGCTGTACGGCCCCTTTGGTCTCCAGGCCAAACGCTGAAAAAGCACACCATCCATATTTGTCCTCCTTTCTTCTTGAACTCAAAATAAGCCCTGGTCAAGTCACAGATCACTGTAAATATTCTCACTAGGCATTAGCTTGTTCTTAAATAGCTGCCAGCTGCAACTCAGCTGCAGGAAGCCCTTTTTAGTTTTGTCAAAGCTGTGCAGCAGCAGAGTAGAGATGGGAAGCTAAAGCAAGCAGATTGGTTTCCCAAGCAGCAGATATGCCCATTTTAGATGCTACATCCAGCCCAAACCACACCTCTGGCTGCAGCAGCAGCAGCAGCAGCAGCACGCTTCTGTCCGAGTACCCATGTGCCCAGCAACTTGCCCAGTCTGAATGGCCTCATTTCCAGGCATGGCTTCAGCCAGCCTGGGATTTCTGGGCCCCCAGGGAGCTGCAGCCCCCAAGGCCAGGCTGCAGTTCCTGCTCCTCCTGCACCGCTGCAGCCTCTGGCAGCCAGGAGCTGTGGTGCAAGCACCTCACCTCAGCATGGCCCACAGCGCAGCCCCCCTGCTCTGGAAGAGCATGATACGGCCATGAACGAAAGCAGAAGACTAAATACCTCACAGTCAATACGGTTAAACAGAACAATCAGAACTACAACAGCCATCGTCAGACTGTCACCCAGCACAAGGCGCTGGGAGCTTTGGAAAGGCCAGGATCGCCCGCTCGCTGTAGGCCTCTACACAAGCTCTGACAGTGCTGGGGAGCCTGAGGAAGTAAAAGCCAAGGGTTTTATCCCATCCTTTAAATGTGTGCAGCACTGGCTGCTGTCAAAACCATAATGCTACAACAAAGTACCTGCTAGCATTGTCTATTTTGGTAATATTCATGTAGTACAGATTTGGGACATTTGTGAGGCATCATGATCTTTGGAAATTTCATAAACAAACCAGTTCATTGTAAGCTTAATTAGCTGATATCATATAGCTGGAAATCCTGGTTAATGACACTGGTCCCCTCCCCAGCAGCAAATAACAAGCATTACACAGCGGTGACCCAACCACTTCTGTCAAAGCTTTCCAACATCTCTGTAACCTCCCAGAAAGCAATGGCCGTGTTGCCTTTTTTGCTTGGCACTACCGCTGCAGTGCACAGCACCACTGCAATGTCAGACTCACTTGTCTGCCCTCGGTCACACGTACTGTTGCAGCTAAGGGAGAAAAGTAGTTCTTGTACTGCTAGAGACTTAAGACGTGCTATCACACTATTACACCTCTCGATCTAAAAATACTGTCTACAGGCAAGTCTCCTAACCTGAGGAGCTCAGAAGTGTAAACACCTTCAGCAACAGGCAAAAAAAGAGAGAGAAACAAACAAACAAAAATCTATTGCGAGTGGCCAGTACAGCAAATTATATCTGACAGTCTTACTGCTAATTGAACTACTACATCATACAAAATGATTAAAGACTTAACTGGGTCTAACCCTCTATCATTAGAGATATGAAACTCACAGCAATCATGATAAAATACACGAGCAATTTAGGTTCTTACTGTAAAGAACAGCTGTCAGTTTATTTATCAACAACACAGCAGCCGTCGTGACAACACATTCTGTGTATTACAGAGAAGCCTGACAGCTTACAGGGCATCAGGTCTCATGTGCATGAAGATGAAGCTTTGTTGATTCATAATTCCCTCAAGGAGCCCATAATTGCAGATTGCAGAGTTAAACAAGTGCGGACTAAGCACTTAGATCCCAAAGAATGAAAAATGGGACTGTTGAAAGATTAAAGCAGGAACACTTTAGAAAGAAAGGTCACCAAAAAAAAAAAAGTGTGTGTGTATCTCATCATCAGATTATCAAGCTAATTACTGCTGATCAGGCATGAAATAACTACAAATGATACTACCTTCAGAAAACTCAAGGTTTCAGCTGCAGGATTAAATCTGGAATTAAAACAGGGTTAAATTTAAATTCCAGAGTTCACTGGAAGCTCTACTGAAAGAAAATTTCAAGGCAGCCCAATACTTCTAAATGAAGCAGTTTAGAAATGCAAACTTAGAGCTGACTGTTACACTTAGAGGAAAGAAAGCAACTCTTCACGCTGAGCATTTTCATCTTTCAATCTCTGAGCATCATTACAAGCACAGAACTCAAACTTGTCACAGCTCTTCAGCTTTACAACTTAAAACCTGCTGCAGAACTATGGTTGAGCCAAGGCTTTCTCTCTTGAACATCCTCGAACAGTTTGTGGGATTACAGCCACAAAGTGCCCTTCTGCCTCTTCTCAGAGCCTGAGACTTTGAAACATCAAAAATTAATTTTCCTTGTGGGAGATTATTTTCAGATGATTGTTTGTCTTTATTTTTATCCTTATAGTAATTTTCTACTCAGATCTTTGAAAAAAGGGGGCTTATATCCAGTCTACATTAAAAGTTATCAAAGCTATAAACCAGGTAGAAAGCAAGCTCGCTGACCTAACACGAGTCAGCTGGGGCCCCCTGAAGGAAAAAGGAAATGACTGAAAGACATCAGAGAAGGAAAAACAAAAAAGTAAGGTCCATGCTGGCAGGCTGAGCTGCTCAGAGCATGCCAACTCCATCTCCTTTAGGGTGAAAATCTCTAATATTATAGCAAACCAGAAAAAAAAAGTACAGGGAAGTAAATCAAAATTTCTGAACATTGTTCATGCTTTCTTTCTTGGCATTCAGTGTTGCCGATTGGCCCCACTTGCAGACAACAGAAGTCACAGTCATTCCACACTTTTTTAATGGCTGAGTTTGGTCTGGCACAGAACACAGTGCAGCGTGTGCCACGAGGGTGGGATTGAGAGAGAGGACATGGATGAGAGCAAGGTACGAGGGATCCCCTGACAGCCATGGGGAATGGCAAATCAACCGGTTATTTTCATCAAAGTGATAGAAAAAGAGTTGATCAAAACAAGCAGAAGGCACTGTTCTGTTTGGTCTGTACACTTTGTACACTGCCACTTGGGAACTTAATTAGCCTGCATGCTTTATGTTTCTATCTTTAGTCTGATGGCATACAGCTGTTCTTTTCAACATCACTGCCTGCTGCCCTCTCCCTGCTGTTGGGGCACTTTGTAAAGAGGCGAGGCAAGATGGCCTGGAACTTAACCCTCTGCTGCTGCAGCCCTGGCAAGATGGAGGTGCTGTGAAGGCCTCCCCCAGCCCGCAGCTGCTGGATGTGGGGCCACTGCCTCTCTGCATCACTGCTGCTGCAGCTGAGCCTCGTAATTACCTGATTAATTAACCTGAGCTGCATCTAGTAAAGGTTTCTAGAGGCAAGGCCCTTGGTTGTTGCCTAAAATAGTCAGGTTGGGCCCAGGTGGTTTCAAAGTGTTATAATGTGGTTTTAAATTTATGAAGTAAATTGATTTTTGTATTCCCCACAGGATTATTTTGTTGGTGGTGTTTAATTATGGGAAGGAGCTTGGTGTTTCCTCATCCCCAGTAGGAAAAGACCATTGCACAGGGACAGGCCCCGGAGCCACGTGGTACTACCACCAGGCCTCCCCTGCAGCAAATCTCAGTCAAAATGATAAAAAAAAACAAAAACAAAAAAAACCCCATAATTCTGATTGCAACCATACCTGTCACGGTGAGGGAGGCACCATGCTGGAGCAGCTTCTCCGCAGCTTTCCTCACGAGGTGGTGGTGAGGCAGAGCTGCTGCTCCCCTGGACGGTCCCAGAGGCCGTGGCAGCAGCAAGCAGCCCGCCTGGGGCTGAGATGGGCCCTGAGGGCTGCACGGAGCCTTCTGGAACCCACTGCAGCTGTGCCAGGGAACCTGCTGGAGCCGCTGGGGCTGCCCAGGGCACCTTCCAGAAGGTTCCATAGAAGTTGAGTAGAGGCATCTCAGCATGGGGTGGGTTTAGGTCAGAGAGATTGGGAGCAGGGATCAAACATCTTCTTGATGTCTCTGCCGCTGGCACAGTGGCTGACCGCATGCCTCTGGAATGTCCTCTCTCTGCAAAGGCACTGAAGCCTGTCCAAAGCGAGGACAATCTGCCTGAGTTATCGGTGTGCTGAGGATCTCCACTTGGTGCAGGCTATAGAAGCTGATGCACCTCACAGACTCCTGGGGTCGTGCTGTGTGCTGCCTCGTGAGGCGTGGAGAAAGGACCATGTCCCGCTCCTGGTCTGGAAATGCAGAGAAGGTGCATCTAGAGGAGGAGGCGTGAGGCCTGGATCTGAAACACTTTGCAAAGGTATGAAAGGAAAACAAGCAGTAATGGATTTAAGACTCATCTTAAATCTTTGTGCTGCAAAGATTATCCTTGCTTTTGTTTAAATTCATTCCTTCTGAAGGATATCTGTGGCATTTATCTGGAGCAGCAATGCTAGGCCTTATTTCAAGGTATCGAGGCCTGGCGCTTTCCCCAGAAAATCTCCTGCCCTGATTTATGACTGAGAGTCTGTAGAAGCCAGTGACCAAGATTGTGCAAGGATTTGGAAGATGTAAGAAAAAATCCAGGACTGAGGTCATGAGGGGTCCATGGCCTGTTCGGACAGGAAAGAGCGACCTGCAGGGGCTGCCAGCTGGAGCCCAACCTGAGCACTGTCTCAGCAATGAGACATGAGCTCCCACTTCTGGTTGCCTATGTGCTCAGTGCCAGGATGAGCATTAGCACCCCATATACCCAGGTCTGCTGTGGTTACAGCTCAGAAAGAAATATAAAATGGGCTTTATAAGCTGAGGCTGACAAGAGGGGAAGGGAATGCACCGCTGCAGTATATGCAATAAATGAGATTCTTCAAAATCCTGTGCTTATGTGTCAGTTCTCACACAGAATGTAATAGCTTTGCACTTTCAAGGGGAACACGCATATCTCCCAACTGGAATGCAGGCAGCATCCCCAGGTCCATCAGTAACCCCCTGGTTCAGAGAACAAATTATTTTTCTCAGCAGTTAAAATGTTACACATTCATCTACTCCCAGAACTTACCACATAAGTAACCTCTAACTCCTGCCTCCCCCCCCCATTAGTTTTTGTCTCTTGTAATCATTTTTCTCATATCCTAGAAATTCCTGCTTTACTACCTCGACAGCAATGGTAACGTCAGGTGCTGCGTATCATGTCACACTCATGAGTTTTACATTCCTATGACATGGCAGACTTTGATACAATTACAGCGTGGCTACATATCTTAATTTATGTTACAATATTGCTGTAGTGATATCGGAGACAAATGTTTAATTCACAGAACCTCAGTTTCAGATTGCAGTCCATGAATGCAAACAGCAGACTTCAATATTTTTCATCAATTTCTTAGTTCATAAAAATCAATTTTTGTAGAGTTTTTACACTGTACATAAAAGACTGTGGCATCAATTAGCCTTAATTCTTTTTTTTTTTCTTTTTTGGAAACCTCTTTGTAGAAAAATCTCATATTTCAGCAATTTGCATTATCCACACAATCTGCTTTGAAGTTCTAAGTTATGGTAAGAAAAGGATCCACTTATCTGCACATAAAAAATGTTCAAAGCTTATAAATTCCCTGAAACAGATGTACATTATCATTGGATTTGCCTTTCTCTCTTTGCTGTTGCATGGCTAATAGAGTTTCATGTGCCCCCTCACATCCTCCCCATTTAGCATCTTTTCTCTACAGAAGCATGCACCCTACTGTGCCAATCCACACTTCAAAGATTTCTGTCTATCTATTAGAAACAAAGCACAAAGTGAGAACATATGGCCCCTTTTAAATTTCCCACATTTAAGTCAATATCGTTTCTTTTCTCCTTTGGCAAAGAAACATAATAAGGTTTATCTTCTCCCTTCCTAAATCTGCTGGCTCTCTCAAACTGCTTGTGCCAATTCAGCAGTTACTTTGCAGCATCAGACTTGGCAGTACATATGAAAACAAAATCTCTAATTTTTTAAATTGCTTTTATTTCCCCAGATCAAGAAGATGCATTTAAACGATGAAAAAGGACAAAACGTAACTGCACGCTTTCAGATAAGTGGATTTTAAACCCATGAAAGGGCACAGCAGAGAGTCAACAGCAAAAAAATCGTCTTGTTCAAGCTCTTTTCATAGTGACATCTTTCCAAGCATTTCCTATCACTGGAAGGGATGGAAGAACATTTTGGAATGCGAGGATGAGCATTACTGAGCGTGAGCATTCACTTCTCACATGTCCCACAGCATCCATAGAAACCCACATTATGGCATTGAGGGGTAGTTAGGCTGTAATGAGACATTGCTGCCTCTCTCAAAGAAAAGGAACGGTTACTTGCCTCAGCATCACTTGGGGTCTTCACTTTCCTCTGCTGAGGTCACAGACAGTGCAAGTACCTCTTGTGTGCCTGGAAGCAGAAATTTCTGACCATTTCTTTGGAGTGACTCCATCCTGTACGTCCTCAGAGAGCTGGCTAACAGAACAAGCAGCATGCAGGCTTAGCTCACAGAGAGTTTGTGAAGATTAAAAGCAGTATCTACGTGAAAAAAGGCTCTAGGTAAAATAAACTTTATTAGCTGGTGTTAGAAAGACCAGCAGCCACATAGGGTAGTATCCTGTGAAGGCTGCCTGCCTGATTTGTGATTTAATTGTAACAGAATAGGTTGCAGGTATGATGTTTCTAGCAGGACAAGGAATGAAAGTCTTGCCCCACTCCTGGAAACACTATGATTTATTCCTTTAATTCATTGTCTACAGCTAAGATGACTCCATGTTTCAGACTCCTAAGCTGTCAAGTTTGTAATCTTTAAATTAATTGAATTCAGCATCCATTTATTGGACCAGGAGAATTCTTATAAAAAACTATCCTTGATCAGTGCAAGCTGTGAGTGCCCCAAGGCCCTGATTCCAAGCAAGTGTAAATTGAAGTACCTCTGTTTACATCTGCTGATCCAGTTAAGCCACACAAAGTTTCCATTGAAACTCAGAGAAGTCACATGTGCAGAGCCATTGAGGGATATGGCCTTAACAGATGGCATGGCCAAATGGCAAGGAGTTGTGATTAAAGACATCAAAAGTAAAACATATTCCCTGAGAAGGCTGTAAAGAGACAGGAGGAATGTGAGGCCCACAGTGCTGCTTTTTGCTTCCCTTCATACTTTTGCACTTACTGGAAAATCCAAGTCTCTCTAATTGAGCTTTTCCTCCTCTCCACTCCTTGCAGGGTGAGCGGGTTAATTGCTGCAGACTGAAACATTACAGTTTTCGTTCTCCTGCTTCCTACTGGCACACTGAGTCTGCAGGAATGCCCTGGGCATGCAGTACACCGGCGTGCATGCAGCACTCAGAGGAAGGGTGGAATAAATACCTCCAGCCCCTATGGCCATGGGTATCCATAAAGCACCGTATCTGTGACTTTAAATATCAGCACTGGCCAAGTGAGACCTTAATGCTAATTGCCATGGCATTTCACTGTTTATCTTAGTTGAACTAGCATTACCAGTCCTGGTTGTTAACAACCTCAAGTGGCACTTTATTCATCTATCAACAGTCTTATCCTGTGAACAAGCAAGCGAAGAACTATAAACACCCACTCCAAAGTCACTTTGCAGGTTTAAGCTAAAGCCTACGGATGAAGGCCTTTCACAGAACTCCAGTGAGAACAGACAAAATAGAAGCTCCAAAACAACATTTTAATCTACAAAGTTTTATTTGTCTTTTTAAACTTGTAAACCATAAAAAGAGCTTATCAAATATCTGAAGTTAGTACAAGAAAAAATGATGTCTCATATAGCAAACTGCATTTGAAGGTCCAAATTCAAAGACATGCATGGGGTTCTCCTGGCTTCCCTTTGTGAAGCTAGAGACAAATTTGGCCCAGTTAATTAGGTGTTTTATTAGAAAATTCACAAAGCCTCAATGTGCTGCACTGAATGAACAAAACAGAATGGGAACAATTAAGTGCAAGGATAAGCACGTGGCACCAGTAGGATCTGAACCCTGTTTTCATCCACAAAGTACAGGCTCACCAAAATAGCACATCTCTTCGCTGGCAGCAATCATAGGCCGCAGGCTGCTTTGTCTATATGGACTAGGCACCCAAAGGAAGACATGAACCCCACTTCCTAAGCATAATGTAAAACAAAATAAACAAAACAAAACAACAATCCAGAAAGCACAGTGCACATAATTATCAGTATGCCTGATATCGTTAGATCAATGCTTGCCTGTTGCCAAATTTATAAAGCCCCTTAACATTGTCTTCAGCATTCTTATGAAACTTCTGGAACTGCCCACTCTCAGACACTGAAACACCAGGCCAATGAGACAATCAATATGAAACAGTCTGCCATTTCTTGTGATCTCTGGATTAGACTTTGTGTCAGTAGACTTCGAAGGCATAGTGGTTAGCAGTTAGAAAACAGGACAGACATGGAAGCTCTGGGCAACGCTTGACCAACTTGTGTGTTTGTAACTGAAAAGGACCTGATGCTCGCATTTGAAGTATATACTAAGGAATATTGAAAACATCTGTAGTAACACCCCAGCTGCTGAAAAAGCCTTCCTCAGCTTGGACAGGGACTCGGGAACCCTGGGCATTGTTTCTCATTCTGTCACGTGAATGAGCCCCAGTGATCATCCACAACTTTCCCACCTTGCGCCCCCCACTGCACACTTGAGATTGACCTCTTCTAGAAAGTTTTTCAAGTTTTCCCTCTGAAAAGTATTCTGAGCTATTGTTGTGAGTGACAAATGTACCATAAGAGATTCAAAAAAGTAGTACGAATATAGCTTCTTCTACATACAGTATTTTCCTGCCTCCTTGCTGCCTTTTCCTCCACTGGTAGATGGTTCCTTGCCATCCTCACACTTCACCAATCTTTCCATCCTTCCCTTGTCAGTCTTCCTTCACAGCTCTAAACCTCTCAGTAATCCATCTGTATAGTCCTTAAGTCCTGCTATTTTAAAACAAAGAAATTAGAAGATCTCATTCATATGATTTCTATCATTTTAGCTCAGTAGGATTCAATTATCTAGAATTTTATAGAAATATAAAAGTAAATTAAAGCATCACTGAAAGCCTCACTATTTAATAACTATGACTCAAACTGCAAAGATGCCGTTCAATACCTACCGAGTAACTTCAATATAAAGTTATTTGCTTTTTGATGTCTGTTCCTTTTAGCCCATGTTTAGCACATTTTAAATGTACACAAGCAAAAAAAAATTCCTAAGCATCCCCCTTCCAAAGTCAAATCAACTGAACAGCTGTCAAATATGCGAAGAGAATAAATTGTTATGTGATAAATTGAGGCTGGTTTTGCTGCTAAGTGCATTAGAGAAGATATCTTCATCCGGAAGATACGTAGAAACATATTCAGTTCAATTTTTATTTCACAAGTTTTCTAACATGTTTCTGCTTGGTATATTTAGAAAAAAATGTCTGATAATTAACATGATGCTGAATATGGCTTAGTTCCCACTGAAACCATAAATAAATCATGTTTGAAAAAGTATTTTTGGATTTTGATGAATTGCATCAAGGTAATTAAAGGTGAGACTTGATTAGCTGACATGTTTCCAAACATGAACATTCTTGCCTACACTCCAGGCAAAAATTATGTTAAATGTTTTTGCAAATTTTCTAGCGTGATGAATTTTCCCAAGTGTAACTGGGCCCCACAGGGCCTAACTTTCCTGTTAATTGAAATACAAACGAAATCTGTCACTCAATAATTGAGGTACACAATTACATGTGGAGAACAGTAAGGATTCATCATATCTATATATTTATGGCAACTTTTAGACTGTTGAGCATACAGAGAATTTACCCACTAATAAGAGATCACCTCTGACTGAATCCCTCTTGCAGCATTCACTAACTTTGGACAGAGGATATTTTTTAGTACACCTACACATAACTTTCTTGAAGTTACTTCTCCAGCTATGCCTTGCTGTTCTGTGCTCACAATGACTAAGGTAGGAAGGAAGCTATAGAGGTCAAGGATACTGTGGCTTGTTGGTTGTGCCTTACGTGGCTGGTCTGCTAACATGCCAGGAGAGCCTGTACTTCATCCATGGGCAGAACTGGGCCTTGGTTTCTAATAGTGAATCAACGATGGGTGGATGTTGGAAAGACATTTGGAAGTGCTTTATGATCCTCTAATGACATGAGTATAAAGCACAGTATTTGCTGTTAGCTTTAATTAACTTACCAGCTTGATCTCCTGTAAGCCTCCACTTTAATATCAGCTACTACAAAACCGTCAGCAGTAAGATGCATAAAAAATAAACACTGAAATCACTGTCTGCACATTATGTAGACATCAAACCCACTCTCCTAGAATGAAATTCTAGACACCCTGAAGCCAGTGAGAATCTGGAAGTCTTGCCAGAGATCTCACTGGGACAGAGATGTTATGTTATGCTTTGTTCACTTGGTATTCAGCAATCATGAAGCTGTGGGAGGAGCTTAGCAATCCTTATTTTAAAAAACTTGGCTTTCCCAAAACTGCGACTAGCAGAGCAAAATTTTTCAGTTGAAATTTCCTTCAGCAAATAGTGTAAATTTTGGGACTGGCTTCATTTTGCTGAATTGTTTTATGTAAAAACAGAAAAAGTAAGGGAAAAGGCTGGAGTTTTTATCTGAAATCACTTAATGCCAATCTATTTTATTTTTAAATAGTAACAATATACTAAAACTCTAATTTCTATTTTTTTCTCTTGGAAATTAAATGTTTTGCTTGACCAGAAACTAATCTGTTTTAGATTTTGATTTGGCCACCCCCCCAAAAATTATATTTTTTTAAGGTTTTCAGAATTGATAAGAAGCTGAAAAATCAGTTACATGACCCAGCTTTAACAGTACGGGACAAAAAAATTAATTTTTAAACTTGACAGTTTTATTATAAAGCCAAAGCATACCCAGTCCGTACCTTATGGTCTGATCCTATTCCCAGAAACGTTAATGCAAGCTCTTTCATCAGTGAGATCTGCAAGCACTGACAGCAATTGCAATAAGCCCCTGAAATCCACAAGAAGAAGGAGGAAATATACTTTCTGAACTAGTAAAACTTTAATTAACGGGGGTTCTCTTGGCACAGTTTTTGCTGTTAAATAAATAAAGCATTTAGTCAAAACCATCTATATTTACTATACAAAATACTGAAAAGCAAACGTTTTTAGAAGACAAGGAAACTTAGGGTTCTGTGAAAAGAAACTGTGCTACATGTTATTCACACTTAATGCACGTAACACAACTGCAACACAGTATTTAGATACTGTATGTCCATACACGGCTGGTGTAAAGTTTTAGTATGGGGATGCCACGTTATTGAAATTTGCTTGTATTTTGCAGGATCTAAACAAGGCAGAATTTGTCTTTTGAGTCTCTGAATACAGCAAAACACCAAACAAATTAATGCAAGGCTCCAGTGGTCAGTTGGGTTATATTTCAAAGCTCACTTGCACAGCTAGTACTGCACACTTTTCATTCAGATGGAATTTTGTTATTGGTGCTGTTATCTTTTCTAGCAATATATCTTTGGGTGAGAGAGCATTTATGCCCCTTTGCAGCCCTTTCTTAGAAAAACCCACCGCTCTGAAAGCACTCTAGTTTTCCAAAATTTCCTGGTTTTCAGCAATGATCTGCAGTAAAAAAACTGACTAGGAAATAACTCCCACCTCCCAGTCTTTCTGGCATATGCCCTACTGAAAAGAGAACAGCTTTAATTGTGTTTTCAAAACAAATAGCATGGCATCCCTCCTTAGATGGAATGTACACTTGTGTCTTTGCATGCGGTATAACGTAAGTCACTTGAATACATCAGACTTTGTTAACACTATAATATAAATAAGCTTATTCCTTCTACTAGACATATAAATGCCTTTTTTTTTGCAGTCCATAATTATATATACATTGAAAAAGAATGATACACAAGCAGCAAAAAAGGCTTAGACTAGAACAACTCAGTGGTAACTAACCAAATTTGTGGCCTTTTCATATTTTCAATACAGAGAGTTCTGCATATAAATATTTTTGGACTTTAGGAATTTAAAAAAAAAACAGAACAGTATAGTTGTCACACAGATCAAACACATTTTCAAAACATTTTGTTAGATTTAACAGAATACACTGCTGACAGCTTAAAAAAAAAAAGTTGTTTTTTTTTTAAAGGGGAAAACAAACCCAAACAACTGCTGATTCAGGGAGACAAAAGATGGTCCTAATTACCAAGAAGCAATGATTCTATTCCAATTGCACATGAAGGCAAGGCTTTCATGTTTTTCTTTGAAAGTTGGTGTCTCCACGTTCTTAGAGAGGGCAACATCCCTCTAAAATTGGTCAGCAGTGAGGTAATACTTCATTTTGGACTGATCAACTCTAGTCAGAAAATGATAATTATAAAGGGCTTATAACAATGTGGGATAGTGGGATAGTTACATTTTACAATACATACTATAGACAAAATACCACAACATTTAAAATAATTAAAATCCAAAGCAAATATGTTTGATAGAACAGTTACATTGTCACGTGAGTTCCCTACCTCAAAGTACCAAAACCAATGTAGGTGTTTTTCAGCCACTTTCTACCTGCAAAGTAGTGATCTTTACAAAATCCAACTGAACGTGTTAAAAATCTGGGCCCCACAGAATGTAAAACTTGAATGTACTGATCCTTTTTTTCCACTTTTTCAATTTGCCTTCGACCTTCAAATTTCTCAGCAGCCAATAAGGTCTTGTGAGTGTGGTCTGATTCTCCTTCATGGAATGGAAGCCCTTTGATATGAAAAAAAGTAGAAGAGGCCAGAATGACTGTGAAAGATACTTTTGTACATGTTGAATTGTCTCTAAAATGGGAGATGCACAAATTGGTAGGTGCTGTGGAAAGTTAAATTGGAGGCACCTAAGAAAATGTCATGTTATGTGTTTCAAAATGTCACTGTTAGGGAAAAAAATTATAATGTTAATATTCAAACCACAGATTTCTAAAACACAACAAAATGTACCTGAGAGTGTGCATATTTATATATATATATTTATATTTATATTTTATATATATTTGCCAACATTTAAAGTGAGAAAGTATATTTTCCTCAATTCTTTCTCAAAACAAAGAACTGTGGATTTAAACAAAACAAAAACCCCAAACAACCCCTCTCCTTCCCAGACCCCCATGAATTATGCCTATGGCCCAAGCGCTGAAGTCTAGTGATGGTTTTGAAAACACCATTTCACATCCTCCTCTTTTCAAATGGTTACCCCAAAGAGAATGGAGAGTAAGCAAGAGAAAAAAAATAAAAGTGTATTTAAATATTATCCAGTATATAACAAACTGTATTTGTGTCAGTGAAGAATCTCAAAGAAAATAAAGTGTAAGTTGTACAAATGTAGCTCTGTTGACAAGTATAGCTAATATTTCCTTGTAATTAAGATAATTTGACAGGATGTGAACACAAACAGGCTACACCAATGCAGTATATTAAAATTCCCCCCGTAGCACATTACAATCAATAAAAAGAAAATAAAATCTGAATAATACTAGAGGTAGCAGCTGTTTGTATTTTCTGTTATTCTGAGCATCTCTGGAGTCCAAAGCTTCGAACATTGCTCCCCTGATAAAAGGCTTGTGTGCGATCAGCCGACATACAGCAGACTGGTAAGCTAGATGTCTGCAATAGTGTCTGAAGTATCTTTCCTTCTACAATGGAAGTAGTACTTGTAAAGAAGTGCGTTGACGACCTGCATTAAATCACAGCTCAAAAAGCTATGGCTGTTTGCTGTTTTACAAGCCACTTAAAAAAAAAAAAAATCCACAAGTTGTTTAAGTAAGCTATGCAGTTCCACAACATATAAATAGGGTAAGTTTCAAGAGTTCCATATAACCTCTAAAATAAATGCTAGCTGAATATTAATGGAGTAACAATAATATTAACCATAGTAATGCCTTAGTTTTGGTGTCACAAGAACGTGCTTCCTTCATATGGTGTGATTCCTGGAGGATGTCAGAAGGGTCTGTTTTATGTCTGGTAGAAGTGATGGTAGTGGTGGTGGTGCTCGTGGTGGTGGTGGTGCTCATGTCTCTGTATCATTTGTCCAACTTGACCTTCATATAGAATGACTGTGGGGAGGTCTCTCACATGTTCCTTTTCCACAACTGTCCCCGGAGAATGGAAGGTTTTGCACATTTGGTGATTCTCCCTTGCCCTCTGCTTATGCTTCTTGTGAACCTGTTGAGACTGCAAGGGGAGGTAAGGAAGATTCTGGCCCACCCTTGCACTTGGGGAAGCCATTGGCATGGCTCCCCCCTGAAAAGGTTTATTTCTTACTGCCCTTCCAGAATGCACAGGAGCAACATTTTTGCCCTGGGCCTTGGGAGACCTCACAAAGTGCTTGTTTGAGTCCTGGTTCCGGAGCCTCTGTTGGATTTCTGCAATCTTGGCATACGAACTCTCAGCCAGATTGATGTGGCTTGGATCCACCACTTGGGATTTCCTATGGTGAGCATGGAAGGTTTCAGGTTCATGAGAACGGGATCTAGTTTGACTCACAACTCTGCTTGGCGGGTCATGTTTTTGAGCTGCTGGAGGAGATCCTAGGGAACAACAAGCTGAGTTAGTCATCTAGTATTTCAAAGTTTTAATTAGTAGCATGCAGTTGGCAGGGACAGCATTATCAGCAGAGTGAATTTTTCCTAAGGAAGTGAACGCAGTTATAGCTGTCTAGTTCAATAATTCTCCGTAGTAAATAATACACATACACATACATCTACATATGTAAAAGTACATTCCATTATATACATTTAAAAGTTTTTACATTTCATTCTCTTGCTCACCATCTGTCAGAAATTCACTGAAATAACTGAGTGGAATAGTTAAAAGCTGGCAGAAGACAGGAAAGGGAGGAAATCCAAATCCCTTTAATTTGGGGACAGAAGGCAAAATTCCAGGTATAAACCCACATTCTCTGATTTTTTGGTCTGTAACGAGTACAAAAAAAAAACTAAATATGTGCTGGCATCATCTCGGGAATGACCTTTGCTATCCAAAAATCAGTCCTCACCTCACCCATACACTAAACTTAATAATTCAGATGTAAAGATTGTTCTCCTAGGCTCACCTCCAAGTAGCTACACAAACAAGTACTTCAAAGCAGGCTTGCAGCACATTAGCCACTCCATTGTGATCCCACCTTCACCAGTAATTACCCTGCAGCATTCATACAGTCCTATTCCTTCCAGTAGTAAGTCACTACAAACAAATCACAGTTTCAAAATTCCCTGCCCCTGATGTGGAGCGTTCAGCTAAAGAAAGAAAAGACCAAAAGCTTGCAACATAAGTTACCAAATTACCTGGCCCAAACTTTGATGTGTAGTTTTCTATTCCTGCAAGATCCAAATAGTGGTTTCTCCTTTCAATATTCTCATCAACGCAATGACGATAGCACCCACTTTGCTCTGGACTGTTCTCACTGTGGTGATATCTGTCAGCAGGAAGCAAAATTACAATTCAGCAGAAGTTCTTTACTGTTGTTATCACCATCTGCAAACCAACAACTAACGTCCCCTTTGAAGTGACAGGAGTTGCTCACAAAGAAACAACAAATGCTTGAAATGCTGGGTGACCAGATTTGCTAAGTTGATAGGCCTGAACTGACCGTTCCTTCCTCTAATACAAATTGACCCCAATGTTGCAAAGCAAAGGAGGCTTTCAAATTGCATCACATATGCAAAAACAAATAAAAATGCTTCAAGGATTTATTACATTCTGTCTTAGGGCCAAACCATTCAACTGATTCTTTAATCTGGCCATGCCAAAGAAAACCTGCTGTCTGATTCATGACTGTTCCCACCGCTGTCAGGAAGCGCTGGGGTAAGCTTTGTGTCAGATACACACTTGTGTATCTGCTTCAGAAAGACAGGCAACAGGTGCTGTAACTAGAGAGAACCCAAGAAGAAAAGGTGTTGGTAGGACACCTGGAGAGAACCGCTGCTTTCCAAAACACAAATAATAAGGTCAGATCAGTCGCTGGCTTCAGAATCTCAGCTCCTTTTCCTGCTCAGCTTTGCAATTTTATTTATAGCAGAACTATTTCCTGTGAATGAATATCTGAAATACCATTCATTTATGAGGCAGAAAAAAAAATCAGCCAGAGATTTACAGTATTGTAGCCTATAATGCCCAACAATTTCATTCAGCAGTTTAAATGGATGTCTGCAGATATGAGCAATATATCTTCAATATAACAAATAGGATAAGAACCGCCTGTCATTCAGATACTTCAGCCTCCAAGACCACAAGAAGCTTTGCTTTTTCATATACTCTATGTGATTGCAGTGATGTCAGCCTAAGACTGGAATTTGTCCTTGTATCTCATATGAGTTGCTAAATACAGGCTCCATTCTCTATGGTGGCAAGTACTCTGTTTTTAACCTATTAACATGTTTCCAGATTTCCAGAGGTTACTAATCTCATTGAGCTTTAGCATGAACTGCTTTCCTGGTATAGGGTCACACTGTTCAGGGCAGTACAGAACTGAGTTCTCAGTGTCTCTGTCAGACACAGGTTTACTTTTTCTTTGATAAATGTCCTAATATTTGACCTACCTGGAAAATCATTTGATAGAGGTAGAGTCTCCTCAATGAAGGACAGTCTGCCCAGAAAGCAGCTAAGCTTTAAAGACTGAGTCAGCTTTGAATTCCAGACATGACATGCGGTACCGTCAAAAAAGAGGGAATCTCCAGATATTCTTTATTTTTTTGGGTACACAGCCAACTCAGTACCACATCTGCTCAGACATATCCTTATAGTTTGTTACCCTTTAACAGGTCAACTTAGAAGATCTTTGAGGCTAGAACTTGGCAACCTGATGTTGCCAGGTGTGAATTGCCTATGGAAACCTCCAGGACTTGCACGTAAGTACTGAAGACAATGCACAATCATCCCAGAAAAAACGTTGTGGGGTTTGATCCAGTACAATTAAGTAACACTGTACGCAGTGCTGTCTGCTGAAAACAAAGTTAACAGGGAACCTGTATTTTTTCTTGTAATAAATTCCATCTCTCATCAAAATATTGAAGAAAAGCTATGCCAGTACTGCCACAGCCCTGCATTCTAATAGCTTTCTTGCATGCAAGATGACGTTCAACAATGCAAACATACACAGAAAAGCAATTATGCACTGATGAGAGATGTGCTCCACTGTCAAAGAGAACTTAAAGTACTTCTGAGAACGGAGGCGTCTGGCACCCAGCCGCAGTCCTCTTCTGCTTGTATATGGGAACATCCAGGCATGTAGCAAGCGTGCATCACACATGGTGTAAGAATATACATTGCTGTTACTGATTTTTGTAAATAAAAAAAGGCATCTGCTTAAGTGTTTGTGGAGTATATGAAAGCCCTGTCTGAAATTCCCACACTGGATTGTCATTCTAATGGTAAGCATACAGCAATACAGTGGGTAAGTGGAACAGAGTAGTGACAGAGTGCTGGGCAGAAAAACGCAGAGACATTTCCTGAAAGCCATACTCACAGATAACACAGAGCTTAAGGCAGCCAGGGAGAAATCACTTAAGCAGGAAAGAAAGACTGAGAGGGAATGTGCCTCTGTAGTAAAATTAAGATGTTTTGGAGGCTGGCGTGCATCATATTTTCCCTGTTGCATTAAAACAAACAAACTAGAGTGGCATTAGGATATCCAACCCACAGAGCTGCCTGCCAGTTCTCTTCTACCACCATTTTCTACCTCACACGCCAGGCAAGCTAGCTATGACTGTATTTGCTTGATCTTAATACTTGTATTAGCCCTACAGGTGAAAACTCCTGCCTGGAGCTTCCAGCAGATGAAAAATCTAACCCATTTATCTCCCACCTTCAGGATAAAAACACCCCTATCCATTCTATCTTGAATATTAATCACAACTTGCCTAGAATTCCTAAGTGACCAAATTTGTGAAATGTGTGCACTTCTCACAAGTTCTCATTGCTGCTCTCGAGGGGAAGCTTCAGTACTAACATCACGAGATAGTGATGAGGCTCACAGAGGTTTCCCAAAACTTAGCAATTTAGCCAGAGTGCACAAATATCTGTGCATCACACATGATGGCCAGATTCTTTGTCCTGGCCACATTTAATGACACACAACAAAAACTGTCAGATGTTGACAGCTGTCTGGTGCTGCTCAGCAAAATATACCGTTCTGTCCAGTCTAGGAAGGCTCTTACCAAAAGGATGAGAAGGACAAACACAGCAGAGCCAAGAATCTACCCCAATATTTGATGCCTCTGTGCCTGTGGATACGAATGGAAATGGCTGCCATTCCTAAAACCACTGCATTTGTAAAAACAGGACTTTAAGGTGGATGAGAGCAGGATTTCAAGTTGAAAAGCGTATTTTGCAATACAACATCTAACAGTCCATTAAATTCATACAGGGCAAACTTTTGCTAGTGGAAATCTGAGGACCACGTCTAGGTCAGTAAGCAAAACCATGGAGTATTTTTTAGTTTATATTGAATGCTCTTTTTTTCACAAAAGATTTTGCACAGTTACTAATAGAAGTTATTGTTTAATCTGAAATTGAATGTAGCTGGCATTCGCTCAATGGAATAACTCTTTCATTCTGTCCAGAAAAGCGAGGCACAATTTTGTTGTCACTTTTAAAAAAATTGAATGCTCCTCTTCCCAATAAATTTACTAAACTCAATACATTTATTTCATTACATATATCTCTAAATCCAAGGAAAACCAAAATGGAGCTTTTTTTTTAATTTGCAGCTGAAGAAACAAACATTAATTCAATATCATTACTATGGCATTTATGTAAACATTTTCCTCTTCCTTAGCATGAAGTAGAAAATTTTAAACCAAACTGAAACCATACGCTGACCTGTTTGGAACAACAGATCTACATTAAAATGTATCAAAATTACCTGCATTTGCTTTGTTTTTCTACCCATTAAAATACCCAGTTTAGAAAAGGAATAACACACCTACATTTGACTGAGAGATTAACATCTTTCCTAGCTGCTAAAACTGAACACTTGAAAAATACATTGCAAATGGCTATCACATACTCTGAAGTTCAGTGCCAGACAGAAGTCATGATGACAGGGTAGATATGTATTCTTGCCAGCCTTGCAAAAGGTATGATTACACATTTTCAGAGGAAAAATGACTGTTCAGGACTGACATCCAAAATAATATTGTAAATTCGGTTAGGAAAGAGCTAAAAACCCTTTTTTATCTAATCTCTAGATGGCTGCAAGTGTACCTGCAGCTGTTCATAAAAGAAACTACTGTGCTTGTGCTTTACTGGAAATGGATGCATTCTGAGTTGTGCAGGCTGGATTCCATTGAAAGACAACAGACAGATATTTTTTCAAGTGGTGAAATGTATTCTGAATCTTATAAAAAAATAAAAGAAATGAAACAATCCTAGTTTTCCTTCAAGATTACAATAAATGTACTTCTAAGCGAGTAGACTAATTCCTACACAGGTGCTACTTAATAACGAACCCTGAAAGGGAGAAGCTGATAGGGAAGTGGGGAAGCAGGGTTTATGGCAGGTGGGAGTCAGCAGAGACAGTCACACTGCTAAGCGTGCTGAGTTTTCTTCTACTAAATGCACAAGCACAAAGTGCCAGAGGAGCTGAGCCACCCCACAGCTGCTGTACCCAGAACCACCGCAGCAGAAGGGAGCATGAAGCTGGCAGCATGCTGGAAGCTCTTGCTGTTGTGGACTCTGCAGGATATGCCCTACAAAGACTGCTTTCTGCAAAGCTGACTCTGTCTGCTCCTCAGCTACTAGCTCCGTTCTTCCTCCTGCTCAGCACTGTATCCAGTGCCAGCTCAAAGCTGCTTCCTTTAGGAGGAAAGGCAGAATGGCCTGGTGAGCAAGTTAAGAAAGCTTGGAGCTAATTGAGTTGACGAGTGAAAATGATGGGCTGAAAGGAGACCAGAGACAGGCAGCAGCATCTATGGAAATGAAAAGATTTTAGGACACTTTTAGCCAGAAGGCTGTGCTATACTGCTTAAAGTCCAGTAATAGGTAGATCATTTGCAGATAGCATCTAAAAAGACACTACACATCCTCTGAAGAGCCAACGGAAGAAAATGTGAGTAACATGCACTACAGTTCTCAAAGAGACCTAAAATGTAATTAAAACGTTGCTGGTTTTTAACACGAAGTATCTGCTTAACACGTGGCATCTGCTGCCTGTTTCACAGAGAAAAAACATTCTAATGCTCCAGCTTTAACATAATTTTAAATAAATAAATACAAATTAATCAATAGTTGAGGATTCCTCAAAGCTACCCAGTGCCTCTCAGAAGACAGGGTTGTTTCCCCTTACCTGAGAGAAGCCCGCTGCTTTTTTTCAGAGCTTCTTAATTCTTCATTGGCTTTGCTTTCAGCCCTATGCCGCGCACTCTGCAAATCTGCCAACAAGAAACAGGACATCATTCTCACATCGCTGTCCTTGCAGATCAGTATAACTAATATGCTACATGGCAAATACATGTTTTCTTGTCCATAGATCGAGATGTAGTGCATAATCTGATAAAACCTTCTCAAAAGTGCTTTTGTCCACAGGCTAGATTTTAAGCAGACATAACCTTGGCTGTAGAACAACAGTTAGGGTTGGGCTGAGAGCCATGTGGTTGGTTAAATGGAGCCACATTCACACTGATATACTCGTCCCTCAGGAGGGTTTGGTAGTTTGGAGTTCAATCCGGTACTAATGCATGACATAGCTTTCCAGCAGTGCAAATTTGCTTATGTCTGCACTTGGCTGAGTGGATGTACATATTAAAACTGAGATACCAAGGTTCTCCTGGATAAGGTGCTCACACTTTCTACTGAAGTATTACACTAAACACTGTAAGCATTTTAATTTAATATGATTTAATCTACTGCAGCAATTCTGTTAATACAGCTATTACTAGAGTGAATATAAGGAGAAGAATCCATCACAGTATAAGCCCTTTTATAATGGCATGCTCTTCCAGTATAGAAAAATGTGCAACTTTTACACATAGACTCATGAAGTTCTGTTATGCTTAATTGTTTATTTTTACCTAGCAATAGTGATAACTATGCATTTGCAAAAAGCATTTTTATACCACTACACCTGTCTTCACACAAACTGAGCATTGCAATAACAGCACAGTTAAAGTGGCACAAACAGAAAAGGCCTTAAACCTGCCTGGTAGTATGCAAACACAATTACACAACACATGGGTTCCTGTTGCTGCCAGGAGCAAAAAGTCAATCAGAAGATGGAACCCTAATTTGCTTAACATACGTGGAAAAAAGTGTAGGCAATTTTGCACCTGGGATCTTAAAACAGGTTCCTGATGTTTAAATTAGCCACAGAATTATTTGCCTTAAATATTTATTTGTATTGACAAAATACAAAGATAGATTTTTAAGGTCCCCTTAATATTTTTCATATTTTTTTTTCCAATTTTTGACTGCACATCCTTACCAGCATGGTTTAACAAGATACTTTTTTTCTTCTGGCTGCCATCTGGTGCCACAGTAAGTTTCACTCGCAGAGTTTTACTGGAACTAGGAGAATGGTTTACTGATGCATCAACTACCTCATAGATGGTATGAAGCAAGCTGGTAATATCCTATAGTTGGATTGAAACACAAAAAGATAGATATGATGCTGTGAAAATTGTATGAGACAACTTCAATATTAGTTTAGACTTGGGACTATAAACTGCTTAAATACCCTTAGAATATCATTGAATTTAGAGGAGCTGATCTTGCATAGAACCTCACATGAAAGGATCTTTTTTTTTTCTTCTGTTAACGTCCATTTTTCCTAATAGAGACTGTAATACATCCCACAGACACAGAAGGAATGATTCAAGTAGATCCATATTCTTCTTCATTGAATGACAGAAGATTTATGAAATGGGGCAAAGCAGATCAAAACAGTAACTAAAATACAAGGCATCTGGGTTTCCTGAATGCACTGTGAATTAATGGAACTGTGTTCTGCCGTGATTTTCTTTTGGTTTCAGTAGAACCCAGGGATAATTATTCAGACTGCATTAAAAATTTAGTTCACTTGACCAAAACAAATACAGCAACTGAATAAAAATTTGGTCATTTTTACATCCCCAGTAAATTTCACTACTTGTTTTTTCTTGCATGGCTAACTGGTTGATTATTTAGAGAAAAACTAGTAAGAGATGTGACAGAACTGTAAACCTCAGCTTTGGAAATAGTCTAAATGTTAGGCTACCATATCTATACTGTGGTCTAGCTTAGTTTGCAAAATTTGTACCAGTTCTAAAGGTTACATTCTTGAACAGCAGAGATTATCCATTCCGGTCTATTACAGAACATTCTTCACACATCTCTGAAGGCAATGGGCCATGAACAAACGCTTATATGTTCAGCTGTATCAGAAAGAACACTAGCCAATTCTCATAAGCCAATTGTTTCAAAGAGAAGAAACACTGCAGTCCTCACTGTTTAGCAGATGGTGATGCTCAAAGGTCTCTCATGCTGAACTAATCCAGCCAGGTTCAGATAGGGTACTACCTTAAATTGTTGTAATGAACAGGCAATCTCTTGGCTCAGTGCTCTTCCCCAGGGATTCCACCTAAATTCCTTTTGGGCACCAGCCTAAGGATAAGGCACATTGGCCACTGCATACTATATGGATCCCATTCAATGTATTGCTGAGAAGTTCCCAATGCTGGTCTTCCTACTCCTTGATCCAACCCAGCACCAAAGCTGTTTACAGATGTCTGAGAGCACAGAAGAAATATCTGCATTATCCTTGGTTAAATATAGTTGGATCTGAGACTTAAGAATCAGGTCTCAAAAACTCAAATCTTTCACAATCTTCCTTTGCTCAGGGCTCATTCCCAGAACAATGGCAGCTCAAAGTTTAGTTTGCCCTGATAGCCATCAGCAGAAACACCACCTTTGTAGCCAATATATCACACAATCCTCATTATCTAACTAGCTTTGAAGGTGACACATATATATTAATTTCTGCTTACACAGAAGGTAGAGAAATACTGATCTTGTGGCCAGGACAAATGATTTTACAGTAAATGATCCTCCAGATCAATAGCCAGAATGAATAACGAAATGCTAGAAGGTTCAGACTTTGTCGTACCATGTACCTTCTGAAACTTTTCTGCACTCAGTGAAATTTCTCCAGATGTGTCAGATGTAGATAACATATTCATAAAGAGCAGAATCTGTACTATGTTTTTCTACCCAAGAGTCTCTATAAATGGGCTGGTACTACCACACCAATGCACACTTTCCATCTCCTTGATAAGAACCGCTGTCTAAAGCCTGAATGAGGAAGACTGCTCAGTGACAATCTGGTAGTCATGTTATAGCTCTTTAACACATCTCACTTCTCACACTTCCACCATAATTTGAAACCTAGCCAGACCTCTCAATAGACACAGTCATATCTGACAGACAGCTAGAAGGGCTGGATTTTTATTTCAATTAGAAGAAAAACCCAAGAAAGAACATAAACAGACAAATAAATAAAATATATGTATCCTAAATACCCTCCATAAATTATGTTCTAGAAGCCTCGTGCTATAATCCTACACCTCCACAAACCAAAACACCCTCTTTGGCAGATCATTACAGCACCACATTAATTCTTAATGGAGCCTCACACATTCAGCACTTTGGGGAATGGAGCTTTTCCCATACATTCCTCAACAACTGTTGGTTAGCCAACAGAGCATCTTTCTACACAAAACTGTTATCAAGAGATTATTATCAACTCTTTCATTCACAACAATCTATTCCCCTCCCTTTTTTCAGCTACACCAGATGTTTGTATGAGCTCATCCTCTACTCTGTTTTTACTTCAATAGGCAAAGAAGTCTCTATTCCCCATCCTTGTTTGTCTGGTGACGAGGTTTAACTTGCTAACTGGCATGCAAACTGTCCCTTCTGTTCTGTGAGGGTCTGTCAAGCCACTCGATTCGGCAGTTTTAAAAGTACACCCAAATGCTGTCAAGGAAGGCCAGATGCAGCACTCGTCTGACGCATACTTGGCAAGTCAGAAGTATATGCACACACATCACATCAGGACAACTCACATCTCGCAGACAAACAGGCCTGGATTAACCCAAATTGATGTCCAAGAAGTTTAAGAGGCTGCAAAAGGGATCAGGACACCGTGTGGCCTTACAGCCTGCTGCCTTTGCATTTCATTACATGTTTAATATGCAGCTTCTTCCACAACAATCTGAACTGCTTTGCATTTTGGCACTGAATGAACGTGGTTGTCAGACTGGATACATACCAAGATCGAGGTTAGGGATATCCATAAGTAACCGCTTAATGCTTCTGTTGATCTTTTAAATACCAACAATAACATTTTTATTACAGGATTCATTGACTTGTGGTCCTAATTTGGGGTTGGAAGTTCTAGCAAACTGACAGTTCTGATTTGGTCAAACAAGTCTGCTTGAGTCATTCCCTGCTTTACCACCTATCACAGTCCTGGCTGAGGAGGTACCAGCTACAAGGCAGCCTGAACCTCGTGCTGCTTTCCAGTTAGTGCTTCACTTTTCAATTTCCTAGGGCACTGACCTGGTAGGAATGAAACTATCTTCACCAATGAGTTCTAAACTGTGATTAAAACTGCCTTCTCAGCCCTTTTAGGGTAGCTAACATGGTAATGGCAACTGCCAAATTAGTAGCACTAGGCCATTACAGTCCGTTACAATAATTGTATTTTACAGCTATGCCTATATTTACCTCCAAAAGAATTTTAATCTTCCAGAAGCCTCATGGCAGACTGGGGTGATTTATGCCCCTCTTGGAACCTGTCCCACTGAACACTATCTATTTAAATTCCTTAAAGAACTGCTTAAACCCATTGACAGAGCTTTGACTTGCACCCACCAGCTTGTGCATTTCACCATCAAGAAATTCAGTGACAAGAATCAAAAATAAAAACCAGAAAATTTTTCCTCTCCTCTGGTATGCCAATCAGCGTGTCTCAGAAATCTCTTACCAAAGAAGCCAACACTTCCACACGATGCATTACAATTTTTACTAGTCACATGATTTTGCAACTACTCTGCTTAAGACTGTTTGGCACTTCCACCACAAAGTTCCATCCCACATTTTTCAAACTTCCCCTCTTTTTACATGGAAAATAAACAGGAGGTTTTTTAGCGTTTCTCACTTTTCAAAAATATGAGTTTTGTACTGAAATGTACTATTAAAGAATTTCTACTTAAAAATCATTGTGGATTTATAAACTAGTATTTTATACGGTTAAAGAGAAATAAGAACAAGAAAAAAAATTCTCTCCTTTATAGCAAACTTAGTGGTGAAGTCAGCTGTGTGAATCCAAATGACTTCTGAAGGGTTGCAAGTGTGCAGAATTTCTGCTCAGACAGCTATTTTAATCAAGTAAGGAAACTGAAACTATGATATTTTTTCACAGAGAGAGAAACAAAGGCTTTCTGGGTAGTATCCAAACAGCCAGCAAATGCCATACCCAGACTTAATTGCGTCTTGCTTATTGAATGCTACAGTTGGTTTTTCCAGGGCTGAAGGATTTAACAGTGTTAATCTTTATGTTTTTCACATCCTATTTTATCAAGCAGCTACTATAACAAACCATATTAAAAAGAGAAACTTCAATAGGTTGCCAGAAAATCTTGCATTAGAAATATTAAAAAATATACAGTATAGGCCACACATGTACGGTGCACTCACACATTTCTCTGCAGAATTCTTTACTGATCTCCAGTAGGACAACAGCAGGAATTCAGAACCTTCAGAGAAACTAGTGGGTCCACAAAAAAGAACATGAGCAAATTACATTTAAGTGTTCATCGTTCCTTACAGAACTCATGTTGCTCAGAAAGTCCCACTTCCAGGTAATAATTTCTTGCTTCCAGTGACTATTACTGGTGCAGTGTTAGTGCAGCTTATCATCTTAAGAATAGTTAGCAAACTAGAGATTCTGTAAAGGGAAACTAAGAGTCTTTTGCAGCTGAAAGTAACAGAATGGGATATCTGCACCAAAAAGAAAAAAAAAGATAAATAACTAACAAATCTAACAGCACTGAGAGGAAACACTGCTCCTTTATAACATGTCTGGGAGAGATGCCTTTGTCTCAACTCATAATGAAAAAAGAAAGTAGTATTTTTTCTTGTTTTTTTTTTTAATATTTCTCTCTTGTGCAAAACCACCAAATCTAATAGGCTGAAATGATGGCCCCTCTGATATAGACACAGCTCCTCTATCTGTTGGTTCAATTGCTGCTTCTTCATTTGAGCTAATGCAATGGTCACAGAGTGAAAAACAGCTGAATTCAAGTTAAGGGTCAGGCTGATAAATGCTAGCCCCAGAAAAGTCAGCATCCCTCCCCCCATCAAAGATTTGGTGCCGAGTTCTGAATGAAGAAATAACCTCACACTTCTTCACTCAGAAGAAGATACTAGCAAAAATAACTAAAAAAAAAAGGGGGGGGGGAGGGGTGGGGAAGGAAAAATGGAAGAGAGAGAAAAATTGAGTATTTAATGTAGAACACAAAGAACATTTTTAGCATTAAAAATACATGAAGAGAAACATCAATACCAGTTCATTACCTTTCCTTCAGAAAAAAAGAAAAGTACAAATGCCTTATCTGTACTTTCTTTGTAGTCTGATTTTTACATACAGCAGGATGTTTTATTGCAACATCAGCTTTGTTTGATCATGTAAATTTTTGAATCATCTTTATTTGGAACCTGAAAGGAGCTTCACTTGCTATCTATTCAACAACTAGTCTGGAAAATATCCCCATGTTTTTTTCATTTTTCTTTTTCACTCCTGACAAGCAACTTTTTTGAGTACTTATTTCTGCGGCCACTCACTGGAGAAACTAAATTTTCCAAGAAAGAACTGATTGCAAAAAAACGGTTGGTATTTTATGAAGTATAATCACATTCAGAGAGCTCAATATAAAACCTCATGGATCAAAACACATTAGTTCAATTATCCAAGTTCCAAGTCCGATTACAAATATCCGTATGAAGATAATCACAGTGCAGCTGTCAGTTCTAGAAAGACCTGCGGTACATAATGAATTGTCCTCTCATGGTCTAAGGAATGAAGGGAAACATTAGCCAACTTTTTTCATATAGATATTAGAGCAGGAAAAGTTATCTTGCACTCCAGCCAAAGGACTGAAAAATGGTCATTTTCTCTGACAGGCAAAAACGGTATTTTAAGAACAGATACTACTGATCATTTTCTAATTTGCCATCCCAATAATTACACTTTCATTATGGGTGTATCCCTCCAAGAAGCATGACTAGATGTGAATTTCTAATTATAAAAGCTAGGGAATAAATCATACAAATACTAGGAGGAAATCAAAGCAGTGTTAAGTTCTAAATATGTTGTTAAGATCCAGAAGAAATTTCACTACGATGGAATTTGAACGCTCTTGCAGAGATCTGTCATTGTGTAAAGCCCACGGGAAATTTTATCCAGTAACTGAATCCATATCTTATTTACAATTTTCAAACATTTCCATGA
Source organism: Penelope pileata (assembly GCA_013396635.1). NCBI lineage: Eukaryota > Metazoa > Chordata > Aves > Galliformes > Cracidae > Penelope > Penelope pileata. Next base: position 2,444,034 of record WBMW01000889.1, read on the forward strand.
ATAAAGCACTTAGTCCACTTGAAATATTGCACCCCACCTATGTATCTCTTACAAACTTGATTTTACACTGTGTATCCTTTAGAAACTCTGGACATGAAGTCCAAAGTTTTAAACAATGAATTTGAATCAGAAGAAATGGATGTGGGTTGGCAAGTCACCTTCTTTTCCAGTGCCTTGCTTTTCCAACAAGAAAAACAAGGACGATAACACTGATTTCTCTTTTTAAAGCGCTTCAAAATGTACAGATAGAAAATTTACTTAAGTTTCATCTCACAATTTAACCCAGCTATAAATCCAGGACACAGTCACGTGAAATTTTCAAAAAAGGAGAAAAGGTCCAGACTAAGCTTTTCTCAACAGAACACTGGAATTTTCTCCAGACAACCAGTTCTGAAAGCACTTTCATCAGCTCACTGAAAGGCACCAGTACAACTCAGGCCTCTTCCTCAGACTGTTCTGTTGCTGATCCAGCAATAAGCCCCACACACTTAACTCAAAGCATGTGTCCCCTTTATTTTAATTGAAACTGGTCACATTTTTAACATTCGTCATTGTTAAGTCCTTTGCTGGATCAGGAGCAGAACTGCTTAACAGAGTACAGGACCAAGCCCACTGTGTTGAGTGGCAGTGACTCAGAACCTAATAGAATGAGCAGTTCTGTATCATCTGAAGAGACAGAAACTCTTTTGTGGCCAATGTCATCTGTGAGCTGCTATCATTAGCCATTCTTGCACAAGCAACTCTTAAATTGCATCTAGATTCAACAAAGGAAAACCAACAAGATGTTTTCAATAAATGACAGTGGAACAGCTTGCAAAAGAAGTGTGTAACGCAACTGCAAAACTGCAATGGTGCATACTATTTGTTACTTTCTTTGGTCACATGTAAAGAATTGAAAATTATCAACCTATTTGATCTGTTGGTTAAAAGAATTTTTTTTGGCACAGGCTCAATCCCAAATATAGCAACCTCCAGACCTCACAGTAGTATAATTTTCAATCCCTGCACATATTTGGTTTCAGTTAAGCTGGAGTCTGCTCTTGTACCAGGGAGAAGCAGAATCTGGCTGTAACATATTCTCTAAGTACAGTCAAATTAAGCCCTTTGGTGTACCACATAATCACAAATAATTATTGTACGCATACTTAAAAGCATATTCTCATTATGTTCAGCACATGGAACTCCCACTAACATTAATGGGAATTCCATGCCTGAACGCAAAGGACACCCACGTGTGTGGATTTGGGTTCTCTTGTGCTTTGTCTTTTTTCCCCTATTCTTGACAGTTAAGGTAATCTCGTAATAAAGACTGAGCCTTGGGTCTCAAAAGATCTGGGTTCAATCTGCCACTAGGTTCTTGTGAGACTTCAGGCAAGTTACTTAACTCTTCTGGTATCAGTTCCCCATACATTAACATACATCTTTTTTTCCTCCTTTTTTCTCCTCACCTCTCCCCCAATTTCTTATGTTCTCATTGGAAACTCTAGAGTTAGCCTATAGAAATGATGCTCATGCACACCTTAAAAACCTTGAACCACTGCATTTAGCAATTTGTTCATAAATGTCAGAAGAGATTTGCTTCAGTCTTCTAGGAAAAATTTCTGCCCTTTTTTAGCGGTCTAACGTCACTACACTTTCTGTATTTACCCTACTCCTTTCAATCAGTTCTTAGGAAGTTTTCATAGATGCTAGCGTTAGAGTCCACAAAGACAAACTGTCAATTTTCAGCTGATTATCTGAAGGCATGGCAGCCTGTAAACGTGTTTCACCAAAAATCAGTGACAGCACAATGTGGTAAATCTGAATAAAATACACTCTTCTGGAAGTTTCATTCAACCTGGATAGAAATTGTTCTGAACAAGGACTGTACTCTAATCTACACATCCTCTTATTTGGCTTCTTATTTGCACAGGAAATACAACTTGAGACATCCTGGTAATAAAAAAATACACACAGGTATGCCTTGATGGGCATTCATTCACTCTGGTACTGCAGCCAGTATCACCAACACTATACTCGGAGAGAGAAAGCAAAGATCAGCCTAATATTCATGAAAACAACAGAACAGTATAGTCAGTCCTACTGGAAAGAATTTCAGAAAGCAACCTTGCTATTTGGTTAGCTTAACTTTGAAAAGCAGGATAGAAGCCAGAACAATATACATTTGCAGGGGTTTATTTTGACAATGTGTTTAGTTGTTCAGTTGCTTCAGATATTTTTCCCCTTCAAATGCCAGTACTATTTTTTAAAAGGCTAATCTCAGATATTAAACAACAATCAGCTTCAAAAGTGGTACAGTTCATCTGAAAACAGTAAGCCACTGGTGGGATTGTTTCTAGGAGGGAAGGGTCCATGGAAACTGCTGTTTAAGTTGGCAGGACACTTCTGTTTCATAGAAGAAAAAATGTTCCTGTTATAAAACACTTCTCTTGCTAGCAAGTGCTGCACACAAAGGGGCAGCTGTACTTTGCTTACCTCACGCGTGACTCTTCCGTTGTTATCAAAGTCATACAGTGTGAAGGTCCATTCTTGCCTGTTATCTTCCTCTACAGACACATCACATTGCAATTCCTAAGAAACATGCAAAGAGCAGCTGATTACCTAAAGCAAAAGGCCTGTTTGCAGAGGAGACTCTGTAGAAAGAGGCTGCTTGCTTTCTTCCTCCCTCCCTCCCTCACAGGAGGAAGCTTTCAGGATGTGTCCCAGGGAGGCCTCTGTCCACCATACTGAAGCAGCATGATAATCCTGACTCCTTTGGGCTAGGCTTCTGGAAATCTGCGAGATGCTGTTTTCTACTTTATTGCAGAAAACACCAAAAGGTACAAGAAAATTGCTCCCTGAAACTGTTAGAATATAGTAAGATTTCTGACTAAAAGGTGAGAAGGAAAACAACACAGGAAGAGAAAGACAACAGATACAGACTCACAGTATGATGTAGTGTGCCATGGCCTCAGGAGTGGTCATTAACACAAACTGGACATGTGGCACAAACCCCCACCAGTGAGACCTGTCAGATGGCTGACACCCAAAGGCTGCCGGTGGTGCACACCAGCACCGCGCTGCTGCTGCCCCTGGAGCAGAGCCCGCCTAGGGGCTGGCAGGTAGCAGCGACCCAGCAGCAGCGCCTGGCTCTTACTCCAGCTGAGCTTCTGCTAGCGAGTGTGACCTGGGGAAAGCCTGAACGGATCAATTTGTTCAAGGAAAAATATCCCCAAACCAAAACCAAGCCTTCAGTCAAGAACAAAGGATGCACTCGTCTGACTCTGGTCACCTGGGTGCAAATTGTTTGCTTTCTCTCAAGACCTGTGCAATTAGAATTATCCAGAGCCACAACAAGGCAACACAGAAAAGTTACAGTGCAATTAAAATGAAAGTCACTGTATGCAAGTAAAATAAACAGCTCCAAATAGCTTCAGCATGACAGAGCTCAAAATACCTGGTTGATCTTCTGACTTGAAACTGATTCCCTACAGCAGTTACCCGTCCCCCTGTCCCCTGCTGAGTTCAAAGGCAGTCTCCTCTCAGTTGTAACAAGCCCGGCTGAAAGCTGCCAAGTGCCCCACACTCTACTGTGGAAACACCGTTTCATATTACACAAACATTCCCAGTACCTTTAAAAGCCAAATCGCGTTTACCTCAGATTTAGACCTCTTGTCTCAACACTCGTGTTCCTGATTCTTTTGCACCTTCTAAACATTTATCAATCTTGTAGCCCCTAGTTTACATAGTTGGAAAACTTTCATTTGTAGAACAAGGGAAAAAAATATCAATACTTGGTTCCTTGCCACACATTAATCCTTCTCTGTCCCACACTGCCTAACATAACATCTTTATGTGAGGATGTGCTCTGCTTAGTTAAGAGCCATGGCAATCTTCCCTGCATTAGTCATGGAGCCTGGTACCAAGTGCTAACCTTTATGGCATGCCAAGAACTACTTGGGAACAAACACAGACTTTGCCGGTACGGTGGCGTTCCAGCTACGCTGGCACCAACTATGTTGACAGGTGTCCTCCAATGTTCAAATATCAAGGCACTGTTAATTGCAATTTATCATGCCTTTCCTGTCTGCAAATGTCTGCTATTCAAGGGAGTATATAAAATGTGCCTAGAAAAAAGAGTTATCACTTTGCAAAAAAGGGCTGAAAGTCAAATCCCCCAGAAGCACACAAGCACCTAGCAACACCTCAACTGTCTACAGGAAAGCTGCCTTCTTTTAATCAGCCTTAAAACAGTAAAAAATAAATTGTGTGAGACTACTAAATCAGCTCTCAAGAAGGAAACGAACACTCAGCCATGCTGCAAGGTGGCTTCGTGGTCTTTTAAATAACAATTGAGGGATGCAAAGCTCATTACTGTGACAGGCTGACAGCAATGAAAGGAAGAAATCTGCCAACGTCTGCCGGAGCGCAGAGAGATGAAAACTCGTGCTGTTTCTTGCCAGTACCAGAGTATCTTTCTGTTCACCAAGACAGACAATCCTCAAGCTGGATGACAGCATGTTTCAATACTCGTATTTATTAAATTGCTCCCTATACAAACAAAACCTGCCAACCGTGCACAATGCCTGGCAGCTTTACGGTTTTTATAAGTCTGCAAGAAAACAGACCATCTGACTCATTGCCTCCAGGATCCTTTTTCTCCTGCCATCTGATGAGGTGGCTTTGCATTGCAGCACATGAGGGTCTGTTCACTTTGGAGGCCCAGGCACAGGAGACTGATGGTTAAGGAAGTTTTCACAATATCTTCCACATGAAGAAGATTCAACCAAGTGCAACAGCCCACACAAGCCAATCCAAAGATTTCCTAACACAGGAGGTGGCATAATGACTTACTTCTGAAAGGATCACAGATAGAGGATTAAAATGAACACCTCTTCTTACTATACATTTCAGAGCCTAGCAAGGAATCATCGTCATTCCATCTAAACCTGGAAATAAAACATACTATTCTAAGGGAACAATATCACCAATAGTAAGACACTGACTTGTGCCACTTACACTCCACCCGTTACCCATTACAACCAGGAGGAGCTATATACATTCATCAGAGGGCACTAGTTGATCCACAAGTTATTTTTCTACCTTAATTATGCCAGTACAGTAAAACTTTAGAATACAGAAGACTTACTTCAAATTTTAGTTGCTTCTTGGAGCCTGTGCGTGTGTCACTTTCTTTTTCTGCTTTCTTTTCATCTCCACTGCAGACTCCATCTGTCTTCTCTGGAGGCAAAGCCACTGCAAAAAGTATATTTAAGAAAAAAACACTTAGAAGGAAATGTCAAAGCAGTCTTATATTTGCAAATTTGTCTTCATATGTAGGGTAAAATTGATTTCAGCAAACTTGCGTGAGAGGATCATTATACTTGATTTGCTTTTGTGTTCACATCTGGGATAATTTCAGCAGACAATCTATCAGCAGCTTTTGGTACACAGCCACTCCTACAAATATTCACTACAGCCACATGAGGTTCAAACAAAGTATTATGAAAATAAGTCACCAGAACTGTTACTGTAAATAATTTGAATAATTTTGCAAAATATTGAAAGTATGTGACATATTGCAGAACACTTTGCATTCACCAGCAGCAAATAGAGTAATGAAGCTGAAACGAAGTCCCCATTCTGCTCCAGTTTCCCTCTTCAAATACACACAAACCTTATGACCTTCCAAAAACGGTAATGCTAACCTGCCAAAATGGTTCAAGCTGTTTTTTTTTTAATATGCATGAAAAAGCACAGTAAATTTTAAGTTAAAACATTTGCACTTACATATTCAGTAGTACTCATAAACTGCATCAGAACATTAACATCTATCAGACAAACGACAATGCATCGTAACACATCAGAAGGATTGAGCAGATTAAGAGACAAATGTCCAGGAACTTAATAGCTCTGCCTTTGGCTCCTGCAGAGAACTCAGCCCTGCATGTGATGAAATTCTATATCTGAAGAAAATTAATTCTATATACACTAGTTATGAGAATATACACAGATTTTCTACTCTACTCTGAAATGTTTTAGATACCTTTTTTTTTTACATCCATATACTTCTGCTGACAATGCCCACATCTCATTAGGCATAGCAGTGATCCTGCCTCCTCCCCTCCAAACAGGAGACATTTCAAGACTGTGGATCTTCAAGTGAGCATTTTTCTCTTGTGCTGCAGCATTTGCATGCAAAAAAAAAAAACCAAACTAACCTTCCTATAACTTTATACTCTCAGAAATCCCAAAACACAACATTTCTGCCACAGCAGTCACAGTGCCACACTGCATGTGTCATAGATTCTGGTCTGATTTCTTTGTTTAAATTTAGCACTATTGAATTCTAAGATTTAGGCTTCAAAACTGTAGTATCCCATAGAAGATCCTGGGTGCCCACTAAGGAAAGGAAGGAGTGAGGTGGAAACTTTAACCTTTGGAATTTCCTGAACCTGATATTTACCTGCAGTTTTGAAGTTACACTAATGCCAGCTTGCAGACACACCGACAGACTTTGATTTCTGCTCCAGCCATGTTAGAATTCCCTACACCAAACACAAGCTAACCAGGAAGATCAGCTGAAGAAAAAGAAAGCTTGCATCATGGCAGTTTCTTTCCTTGTCAACTTAATTTGGTATTATTGGACAAACAGAGATTGTTTATCAGGAGGATTTTGTACAGCACTCACCAAAACGAAGGCATATATATGCTTCGATATACATCTGAAAAAGTGCCATATGGTCACTTTGTCCATAAATACAACTCCACATTCGCGGAAATTCAAAGCTAAGGCCACACAAAAAAACCCTCCATAAAACAAACAAAAGAGACTACGTTTGGTTATCTACCTCAAGCTAGCCATGTTGCTTCATTCTAAAAATACCACAAAATGAAAATGTAACATGGGCCTTCAAAACAAGCAGTTACATAACACTGGCTCTTCCTAACTATTAAATGGGTGCCTAGATTTTGAGTGCCTCCTTTGTACCAGTGACCAGCTCCTCACATTGACAGTTCTAACTAAGCTGACAGAAATATTTGCGAGAAGGACTTTTGCAATCCCTCACAATCTGGCTCCAGTGAATGTGAAACAAATGAAAGCTGGTCTGGTGAAGAAAAAAATCCACCTCATCACAAATATGCTTAAATGTATGAAGGTACATAATGACCAAAAGACTTCTACAGTGGTCTTTTATCTATTAATGGAGAAGCACCTCAAATGACATTGGCATCCCAAACTTTAGGCTAAGGGAATTGAGGAGCAGATCCTGCACAAGGCAACTGTTCCATGCCCCAGTGCTCTGTTTTTATTTTTGCCTTGAAGCATCTTGCAGAGCATTCACCACTACGCTTTTGCACTGCAATAAAAGCCACTAAAGTGTGCAAGGAGCACCGGAGCTCTCCAGGCCATGGGGTGCTTCAGAGAGGAATGATGCCAACAGCACAGTCACCTTCTGGGTTCAGGGAACAGCCCTTCCACTGGCACGTTCAATAAACTTCCTGGGTGCACAGTATGTGTATTCAGATACAGCAGATAGGAAGCTTTCACTTTAATGTATAATTTATGTAACAGAAGAAAAATGTGCTCTGACAAATTAGTCTTCTCAAAAAACAAGAGTTCAACTATTGGGGAAGGAGGGGATACTTCTTGCAGTACACTCCTTGAGAGAGTTTAAATACTGTATGCCAGAAATTATCCTCTTTGAGCTTTGCTGACCTTTGATCTGAAGAACTCATTGGCCTTGCTGCTCCAGGGAATTATCCTTTGAAATCAGCTATTCATTTTGGAGCTCAGATGAAATAGGGAAATCTGGTGATCTCATCCTGATGTCAAGTTTCATTCACCAAAGAAAAATGAAGTCTAAATGAGGAAACTTTAAAGGAGAATATGAAGGTATTAAAGTAATATTTATGAGTGATCAAATACTGTGTCTGTGCATATATCCTTCCGTGCCTTAAACAAACCCAATGAACATATAAATATACATAGACTAGAGTATGACTGTTTTGTCCGAGAAGCATAAATGTTTGGTATTTTGTTTCTATATTTAGTTTCGACTATTAACATGCTCTCAATTTCATGAGGGATACAAGCACATGCTGAATCTACTTACAAATGAAAAGAGAATGCCTGCTTGGGACAGTTAAAACTGGCAGCCTGTAAACAGAGATCCACCAGTGAGCTGCGTGCCAAGGTTCAGCTACGTTCACAATGTGAACTTCCTTTCAGCTCTGCCAATGATATCAAACGAGACCAGACAAGATTGCTATCTCAAAGGAGTGTGGAGAATTAATAGACTGGTGTTTCCAAAGCCTAGGCCATCAAAAATAGGTCCACGTACAAAATATCATCTGTACAGAAATACTTACTTGCCTCCCCACTCAGATAACAAGTCCTGACGGAAAGAATGCTCCACACAGATAAATACACCGAGAAACCTACCCTTGTTGTTGTGAGAATCCACAACTGGAGAAAAAAGTATAGATATTTATTGCTTCTCGTGGGAATAACCACATAGTCTCAACAACAATGTTCCCTAACAGAACGTTTCATGAATTGAAATACTGCATATGTTTTCTTTATGATGTTCTCTTTTCTTGTTCATTATTAATGGTCTTGTATTCACTTCTATAACCTTAAGACACTATAAAAACGCGTCTGGACAATATTTGAAATTGGAAAGACAATAAAGGAAAAATATTAACTTGGAAAAATTGTGAAATACCATTCTTTCATGAAAAACAAACTGACTGGCTTAAGTGTACTAGCAGATGTTTCTCTCTAAGATTGTTAATTACTACCACCCAATCGCTCATAAGTGAGGGGGGGAGGAAGAGAAGGAGAGAATGAGCACCAGTTTAAAGGTATTAAGGCTCATCCTTGAAGAATTAAGTCTTTTTTTCAAAGGTTTATTCATTCCTATGAAAAGGAGTGGATAATTATTGCAACTGCACCTTAGGAATCTCCCAAAAAAATCCCAGGTTGCTGTGCTGAGTATACTGTGCGAGCACAGAATACTAGCTCTCTGACAGTGAAAGTGTTCCTCAGTCACCTCCATCTTGCATCTTAGAATAAGAGGGGAAAAAACAGAGAGCCAAAATAGAGCTGCACTCAGGTCAAAAAATGACTGTTTCAACTTTCACCCTCACTCAGGTGGCTCGTCATTTCAGATTTCTCAAAGCCTCGTTCAAGCAAAGAACCACACTTTCTAGCAAATTATCTTCTTTCTCAAAGTAAGGGCAGCTTCACTCTGTTCACCTGTACTAGGTATTTTAATCAGCAGGATTAAGGAGATTTTGTGGCCAGAAACAAAAAAGGATGCAACTGTGATGAATGCTCACATCTAAGTTACAGCTACCAAGTCAAAATTTACACAGCAGTTATGAGAACCCAGGCCAAAGATGAACCACTTCTGAGCCTATTTGGGATGACAGCCATTTGATAGATCACAGGGCCCTAACTCAGAAAGCAGAACTATGGGAGATGCTACGCAATTCCATAGTGATAAATTATAACTGGATGCTAGGTGACTATTATCTTAACGTCAGGGTCATTACTGTGTAATTTTTGAGAGAAAGCAGAGCAAAGGTAAAATTGGAGAATTGACAAAAATGCCACCTGTGAAAGTCAGCATCTGGCATACACGAAACAAAATCCTCTGAAGTGAAATATTATTATCCTTCCCTTCAAGTCAGATAGACTGGATTCCAAGCAATTCTTTAAACCTACTACCAGAAACAATGGGACAGAGCTATCTGTACACGGGGAAAAACAACAAACCACACACAAGAATCTGAGACTTGTGAGGGAGTAGGATAAAAAGGAAAATTTTAAAGAGAATAGACAATATCAAGACAAGGAGATGAAGTCATAAACAGTTCTGTAAGAGCTCAAATGGAACTTCAGTAGGAATATTTGACAGGTGGAACTGAACGTCAAAAAGCTGGTCCAAGCGAGCTCTGCAGTAAAATTCCTATTGATGTCAACAGGGCAAGGGTTTCACTTCCAATTTACAGATCTAGCAGACACAGCAGAACTTCCAGTCAGTCTACGAGCACCAAAGGGACAGAAAGAGAATTAATAGTGTTGTTTTTCCTGAAGTCTGATGTCTAAATTATCTGGTTCTGTCAACTTTTTTTTTCATTGCAAATCAGGTTTGACAAACATAACCGACATTCTTCACTGACTGCACAACAACCAGAGGAATAACAACTGTACTTGATAGTTATTGGGAAGTCCTGTAATTAACAACTACACTCACATTCAGATTTCATTTCTAAGATCTCTTGGAGGCCAGGAATTAAGAAATATCACCCCCATTAAGTACACATTTTGGTTTTACTCCACAGGAGTTGATTTAAATACATCCCTGGTGGAGATAACTTTGCTTGAGTGAAGGTCCTCTTCTCCAGTGGCTAATTCCATATGCAGAATAGGACCAGGAGGCAAGTAACACTCCTGCTCCACAGCCACCAGAATAGCAAACACACAGAAAAACAGGCTCGTGCTGGGTCAGTGCCAACAGCATGTATTCAGCTTTCTCTGGCTGAAAGCTGAAGCTGATGAATTAGACACACCCTTCAAAACAACAAAGATCAAGCTGCCTTCTCTGAAACTTACTGCAGGGAAATTAATTGTCCATTTTAAGTCCAGTGGGACAAATCAAAACCAATTTAGCAAGAGCTGTACCAGCAGTGCTTCATACTAATCTAGGATAGACATTTTAACCTAGGCATATGGAGAGAAGTCATTTTCTTCTGTTTCACAGTTTCCTGTTGATGGTCACAACGCAAATTACACATCAATGGAAAAAAAGAAAAAAAAATTGCAATGTCACAAGACTTGCTGTCAGTGCCCACCCAGAGGGAGATGTTAAGCACAGAACAGAGTAGAGACTCAGAACATGTGATGGCTTGTGAAAAAAAAAACAACAATCCAAAATGTTTCAATCATTCAGGCATCAGATTCTAACTGACAAGTCACTACTAGGACATTTCGGAATTGCTACACTGAAGTTCACCCAGATGTTATCACACAGAATTCTGTCTCCTGAATAAGTAGCACTCAGACTCACAGGTCTGTGCAACACCACCTCCCGTAAAGCATCAATTCACATCAGCCCCAATAACTTCACATATATAAGTTTCCAAACCTTGACACAGAATCGTAAAAAAAAAAAAAAAAAAAATCTGTTTAGTTCTGGTGTCTTGTTCTGGTTGTCAGGTTGAGAGAAATTTTTTCATCTCCTTACCAAAAAAAGGATTTGTATAAAGGCTGCACACACAAAGGACACTACAGTCTCCCTCCTCTACTAGCTAGTACATAACTCATACATGCTTAAACACTAAACCTAGATTTCTCGTGCTCTCTCTGGAGTGAATTTGCTGAAGGGAGGGAGTTTGCTGAATTTTGCCAGATTACGATTCCCTTTTCCAATTAGTTCCCCAACTGGCTGTATTTCATCAACAACAACTGCCAGATTAAATGCCTTACTTGACCATCTTCACCCAATACACTTTGATGTTCAGTTCTCAAGCTTCAAAATACCTTTTGGATGAAGATCAGACGGCACTAAACAGAATTACTAATTAATTAAGCAAAGTTAAATTTTAAACACTGTTTGTTGTGTTAGCCAAAAGCCCGAACATAACAGTCTTTTTTTTTTTTTCCCTTCCTCATTGGAGATCAAAGAAGATCATTTCTCCTACCCCTCCTCTATCTAAAAATGGGATGTTTTGGGAGGGGGAATTCTCCATAAACTCTGGTCAGAACAGTTCAGGATGATATCTGTAGCAGCAAGATTTGTGTTTGATCAGTGGGCACATCAAAAGCCACATTAACAGAACGCAATCTGCTGTAACAAGCTACGCCATTCAACGTGGATAAGTACTTCTTAAGTGAAAACTGTCACTGTCATATGGACCGCTTACCGCTTTCTAACAGTGTTGTGTGTCCCTGGAGCTCTGGATGGGCCTGCAAAGTGCTGAATTCTGTTGCTGAACAGTGACAGATGGTAACACCAAGTGATCACTTTTAACTTAAAGCAAAAGAAGACAGACCTCTCTTCTCTTAAAAATGATTATACAGTGATCTTGGTTAGTAACTGCTAATAATTTTGCTTTTGAAAATCCCCTCTCAGTGTAAGTTGCAGATACGCACATTCACATAAGATGTTCTGTCTTAACATTTTTGTCTCTTCAGATTTTTTTCCCCTGAGATTCACACAGGAAGAAAAAGAAGAAAAAAACAGACACCACATAACGCTTTATTCAAATGAAGACTGAGTAGGTAATGTTATTAATAATGTAGGCTTTGATATCAACTCTTTCCCATCTAACTTAGATGTTCAATGGGAAAATCCTGTTTCCACCTTGCTATGATAACAGGGCCTCTGAAGGTATTTGAGCTGTAAGATTCATTTCATCAGAAATGCTTCCCATGAAGAAGAATGTCACTCTGACTCTCACAAAATTAGTCTTCATTACAGAGAGCAGTGCTGCAGACCTGTACTACAACATTATTTTGGCTGTGCTGAATCAGTTAAGTTTGGTGTTCTCATCCGCAGAGTCCTACATTTCACTGCATGAGCTGGGGGAAAATGGAGATTTATTCACGACGCATCATACAACTAGAAAGCACTATAGTAACTAACAGTCCAGCAAATACGCATACATGCACATAGGTCTCTTGTCCTCATCATACACAGATGTGGGTGAGGAATAGTACTGACGTGACACTTCACATGCTGCAAAAAATCCAGAGAAATAAACTTCTGTCTACATTAGACCACACCACCCTACCTACAGTCTAGAGAGTACACAGGATCTTATAACAAGAAATTATTTCCACACAGTAAATTCAGGCAATAGCTCACTATGATTATTAACAATTATAGGACAGCCCAAAGACCACAATCAGAGATGAAAGCCTGCTCAAAATACAGAAGAGGAGATGGTTTGGAGCATGCCTACTGGAGAACCAGCCCCTCCCATTGTTCTAGAGAGCCCATGTATTTCACAGCCCGAGAGTCATCTCCTCACCAGAACTACTCTTTTTGGGGGTAAATCCTGCAATATCCTCCTAGACAGCATCATTGCAAATTTTTGTTCAAATGAAATGTCCTGAAATCTGGTCTGCAACCACTACTCTCAAGCAGGGTCTGGGTAGCAGCCACTCCATGGCACAGGCAGCCTAGGCCAGGCAGAATGGATGCTCAGAGCAGCTCCTGGAGGGCCCTGCTGCAGGCACAGAAAGCAGTCTTCATCTCAACAGTGCTAAGCCAAGAACATCCTTCTGCACCTGGATGGCTCCTTTCTCTGTAAGGACTCATGGAAAACATAGAATATCCTGAGTTGGAAGGGACCCACAAGGATCACCGTGTCCAACTCCTGGCTCCACACAGGACCACCCAAAAATCAAACCATATTTCTGAGAGTGTTGCCCAAACACTCCCTGAACTCCAGCAGCGTGAGGCCATGATCACTGGCCTGGGCAGCCTGTTCCATGCCCAACATCCTCTGGTGCAGAACCTTTTCCTAACACTCAACCTGACCCTCCCCTGACACAGCTCCATGCCGTTTCCTGGGGTCCTGTTGCTGTCACCAGAGAGCAGAGATCAGCGCCTCCCCCTCCCTCCCCTCGTGAGGAAGCTGTAGGCCTCCATGAGGCCTCTTCTTGGTCTCTTCTTCCCTGGGCTGAACCAACCAAGGGACCCCAGCTGCTCCCCATATGTCTTGCTCTCTAGACCCTTTACCACCTTTGTAGCACTCTTTTGGGTGTTCTGTACTAGTGTTATGATGTCCTTACACTGTGGTGTCCAAAACTGCTTAGTACTCGAGGTGAGGCTGGAACAGTGCAGAGCGGAGCAGGACAATCCCTCCCCTCGGCCAGCTGCAGCGCTGGGCCTGAGGCGCCCCGGGGTACGGTCAGCACTGCTGGCTGCCATGCCCCACTGCTGACCATATTCCTGTTGACTCAAATGACCAAAAGGTCTGCAGTACCGCACAGGTCATTAAGAGGGACTATAACTTTCCCTTAAATAAATCTTTCGCACACACATTTCAGGGTGCCGGGGCTCCCCTCCATCACTCCCTGCCAGCACTGAACCTTGCAGGTGGGGCTGGGCACGGGGCTCAGCAAAGCTCCTCCAGAGCCCCACGAAAATTCCTTGGGTAGCAGCTCTTCCACTTCTAGGTATTTTGTTTTTACAGCTACTATTCCTTCCCTCTCTTTTTGTTACTCTTACAGTTTAAAATCCTATGCAGTACAAAGATGGGCACTTTGTATGACATCTTTTACTGGTGAAAAGACCTGGATTGCTGGATCAGATTTATAAAGAATAATCTGATTAGTGGATTTTATTTTTTTTTTGGTAGGCTAGGGGCTGGGACTTTCCATGTAATGAGAGCAGCTGGACTCTGAGCTCTTTCAAGAGCAGAAATGTTGCTTCAGGTTCATTTCCACAACCCCATAGTGTTGCATTTATTATTTGCTTTTACTCACAAACTAGTTGTGGTTAAAAAAAAAAAAAAACCTCTTCCAAACAAATGACATTTTATCTTTTTCTCCACAGGAGAATAAGGTTGACTGCTACTTGTGCTTTGAGGTTTGGATATGATTGAGATGAAACATCTGTTGAGAAAAAAGGTGTGGGGCAGACTTTTTTCTGCTAAAAATATCATGTCTTTTTTTTCCACCAAACTTGAAACATGTGATGAAATTCAACTTTTAAAATATAACCCTGGAGCTACTTGAAACTATAAAAGTCTCCTCAGTATCTGAGGCAAGTCAGAATTTCCACTGTTCAAGCTGGGCTTTTATGAAGAGCAGACTTTAGAAAAAGCTGTAATCTGTCTAGGTAACAAAGGGCACTTGTTCTGCCTGGTGAGGTAAAACTTTGGGTTTCTGTAGCTACTGCAGCAGAACTGGAGTTGAAGCACACAAAAGCACCCTGACTGATACACACTTTGAATTTGGAACAGCAACAGGCAAAAGCAATATGCTTTTCACTGAAATTGCCTCTATACGTCTGCACGTACACGCTCGTGTGTTTGTAAGGTTCAGCAAGATGACAGGTTGTTGTGTCTCAGCTCTCCAGCCCTAAGGTTCAGGAAGCTATCTAGCCATCTGTATAAAATGATGACTCCTGAATTAAATGCCTGCTAGATAGCTTCTGCTTCTGAATGCATGACAGAAATACAAGAGCTATTTAATTCTGCCATAAACTGTATCCTCACATCAGGCACACAGAGATGTGAAACCCCTCCAGGTGGGAGGGCCTTACAGGAGCATGCACATGGGATCTAAACAAAAGCCTATTGCAGAAAGCTATCAAAATCACAGCACAGGGAGCACTCTGAAACTTGCTTGCCAGGCTGTGTCAAGGTCAAATCAAGCACAAGAGAAGGAGCAACTTTAGGAATATTTAGGAGTTAAAGCGGGACTTACTGTCTACTGAATACAGTACTCAAAAGGTTTCTAAAATGAATTTAATGTTTCATGTAAAGGCCAGGGGTTTGAAATGAATACATTATCTTCTGAAATAGCAAGGGCCAAAACTTACTTCAATTACAAGAACAAAACCTGGAATAATTCCATGAACACCAGCATGAGAGTATTATCTGGCCCCAGATCTTTGCCTGGAAATATGCTCTAGTTTCACATGGGTAAAAAAGAGAGAGTCACAAGAGAGTCAGTGAAGAATGGCATTTTGACTCACTTTTCAAAAACATGTTTAATAAAACCTCCACGAACTGTGGTCAAAGCTACAAGAAAAATAACTGGTAATAATCGTTGCTGGGAAATTAAAAGTAGAAAAGGACCTTTGTTCTTCAAGTAGAATAAATGAAACCACTGGTATTCATCATGTTTCCAGAGAAATTGTTTTCAAACTCCTAACTGACTTGTTCCCATATTTCATTCTTTGTTCTCGGTGGTGTATGTCCCGGGGCAAAGTTCAAGTACATTTTTATACTGCTGTACACATAGAGTAACACAGCTTTACCTCTGCACCATACATGAGATCTCTCCCAGATGCCCCTGAGCTCATCAGTTTGCCGAAGTGCAATGGCATACACTGTGGCATCGGCACCCGTGCCTCCCAGATCAGTCACCACTGCTGAGGCAGAGCAGCAGGACATGCAGGCCTGGTTAGCTGTAATTCAGTCACCTGGGGGGTGATAAGGGTTTGACCCATGCTGTGCACCAGCCTGCATTGCTGTGAGCTCAGTGATTGCTACCCAACCTATGTGAGATGAACAGCTCACTTGGATATGCCTACACATGCTCCTTCCTTCTCTGAAGGAGAGCCAAAGGGAAACGTCAATGGCCCAGTCATATTTGGTGAGTGCTGATTACTCAGGCCCAGTGCTTTCAACTCTCATGCACAGAGCATGAGTCTCACGTCACTGGCACCCACTCCTTGCCCCTCTCTCAGTCCTGCTACACAGAGCATCCTTCGGGCTTCACACAACAATGTGAACAACCACTCGCTTGCCATGGTCTGTTGCCTAAGCTCACTTTTGCGATGTGGAAGGCAAACGCAAGATTGTTCCTCTCTTTGATCAGATCTCCGTTCGCCCTTTGATTCTCCTGTCTCACATGCACCCTTGAAGAGAAGCAACCCAACAGACATCTACCCTTAAGTTTTCAACAGCTACATCCCCAGGAGACTTTTTGCTTCCTAGCAAACTAGTACATGACTATTGCAGAGCTGTGAATGAATGAATATTCTTATTGTTAATTGATCATTTTTAATGACAGCTCAGAAGGAGCATTAGCTTCTCTATGAAAGCAGGAAAAGTTGCAGCCTTATCTAGAAGGAAAAACTATAGAAAACTAATATCGTTATAAATACTCAAATATGCATATAATGTTATTTTAAAAGCTTTCCATGTGTAAAGGTGTTCACTAAATAGCAACTTTTTGCTTTTTGAAGTACTTATTCACTTCCCTTTTCATCAGAAAACCTTGGTTTTCTACTGAAATATTTTCTATACTTCACACAAAATTAATACTAACATTTGGCTTTCTTCAGCCACCATAAAGAACAGAGACCATTTGTAAGTTAGGAAAGTTTTATTGTGTAGTCTATTTCCAAATCCTCTCTCCATAACATTGTAAGAGATAGAAAACACAAGAAAGCCCAGGCTCTGTTCTCAGCTCTGTCACTGTGACCTTGCATTCAAGAACCCAGCGCTGGTCAATGATCTGAATTTAGAGATCAACGTAGAACTACTACTTACAGCAGAGGTGTGATCTTCCCAGTCCAGTGCAGAGAATTAATAACCAGAACAAAATCCTCAAATCACAGACAAAACACACCATCTATCAAAAGCTATCAGGCAGCACCAGCAGGAGCTGCTGGGCTGGCAGCTACAGAGAGCGATACCTATGCACCGGGAACAAGCCCGGCACAGGCAGCAGAGCACCTTCCCTCCACACGGCAGCAGTTTGGTGCGAGGGGAAGGCTCACCCTCCTCCGAGGTGACAGAACAGCCCACCTCTCACTGTCGTTCTTTGCTTCACTTGCCAGCATGGGTGGAAGCTGTTAGACACCACAGAGGGCCGTTTGGAAACACCTGGGGACCACTAATTCATTGCACACAGCTACAGACAACCATTGGATGGCAACAGCCTTTCATCACTACTGACCTGGCTGCACTTGAAACAGCAGCTCTAGAAGTAAAAGCTTTGGATCCAAATACCAACCCTCCTCAACTGGAACAGCTAATGTTAAGAAACACTTGTACAATTAAAAAAAAAAAAAATTTAAGTGCCTTATGCCATAAGATTTTCCTCCCACTCATGGCAAACAGCCTACCTGCTTTTATAATTTCCTGGATCTCTGTATGACCACAGGAAAACTCTGCTAATCCTACCAGTCTCATGTTCTTTGGTGACTTTTATTCTAACTGCCAAACTAAGCAGTTTTCTCTTGGCACTTTCCACTGCTCCTTTCCCCCCTCCATGTTCTTTGGTACTTCTCCCAACTCACGGCAACCAGCTTATCAGCTGCCAGTCCAGTGTGTCCGACACTGCTGGTGGGTGCCAGTGGCTCAGCCTGAAGCTGAAGGGCTCTCTCAGATTTGTTTCATTTTGAGTAGTACCAAAGGGTACAGCAGAAACCTCTTGACAACTGAAAAAAAGTACAACCAGCGAGCAAACCATCATCAGACTGTGGTGATCATGTAGCATATACCTGTGTACAGCAAATCCATGGTAAGTGTGGAGAACTGGCAACAAGCCATTAACATGCAGAATTCACACACCACATCCACCACAGGCTGATCACAAGAGCACTTTTAAGGTAGAATTACTTGCCCCGTTTGCAATATCAGTGATAAGTAGGTATTTGGTTTAAGAATATGACAGAAAAGGGAAAGTCTACATCAATAATACTGGGTGAGTGGCAACAACAACACTGACATTCTGATATTTCACATAAATACATAGAAAATTATTTATGCTTTAGGAAATAAATGAGAAAACATCATAACTGAAGGCATTGACTAGAAAGGTGCATGAAGCTTGAAAAAACTGCCTTTTGTTACACACTCATAGTTCAGCCTAGCAGACTACATGAAGGTGTTGCAACTTTGAACAAAGTATGGTAAAAAGTGTCTTGCAAGCAAATAGCACTTCCATGGTATGCTTGGTGCAATCCTGCAATCTTCTGTCAAGAGAAAAATAATCAAGACATCACCCTTGAGTAACAAACGAGATGGGGCAGATTGCTATCAGATGAGGCAGCTCCTCTGACAGGTACAGGACTAGACTGATCTCACAGAGGTGTAAGATTTCTAGTTAGCAGAAACACTGAAGTCATCCTTTTCAGGAGCATGGTGACATAAGAAATCACATTACCACACATCTAATTTGGGTGATAAGATAGCTCTGTAGAGCTTGTATTGCCCAAAGTAGGAAATTGCCTCTTTTCTGCGATCAGTCTGTGCCAGAGTGGGATTCTCCTGCTCCTGTCACAGGCCAGGAGAAAACAGGCTGCCCAGAAAAGCTTCTAAATGTTCAGGTGATAAGACAGAAGAAACCCTAGTTAACTTCATAAAGACATGGAGCGCTCAGATAACAAAACTTTTGGTCTACAGGCTTTAGTTGTAACAATTTCCTAAATGTTCAGGGGAAAAGAGGTCAAAAATACTCTGGAAAAAGAGCAGGTCTCTTGAATGATTCATTATGAAGCTTGCTTAGACCGTGAAGAGCAGAGATGCAACTTGGATGTCATTACTGAACACACTGATAATTGCCACATTCAATTCCTGCCTGCCATTTTGGCTTACCCACTGAGATGAAACGAAAAATATCTCCCAGTGTCTGTGCTAATTTTTCAACTTCTTCCAGAGTCATTCCCAGTTATTTCAGTTCTGCTGAGCTACTACTCTAACTAGTGATGAGAAAATTGATGTTCTTAGTTATCCTATCTATGAAGAGTGATGAAGACATTGTGCAGACACTGCTAGACAAGCAAACCTGCAAGCACAAGCACGAGAAGCATACACACAGCCACAGCAGACTGCACATCACAAATACTCCAAGTTTGGCAAATGGAAGTCTCTGCAATGAAGAGGGAAAGCACTGCTAAACTTGGAATGAATGCTGCAAACAAATCCACTACAGAAACTATACACAATTGAATTATTTTTGAATTATTTGTGAAAGAGGAAGAAGGGAATAATACAGCTGACTAATACAATCAGAGACAGAGCTTTCCATCAGTCTCTCTTCTATCAAGGAGAATCACTGACCGTGTAACAGAAAATTAAAAAAAAAATTCAATTTACAGTGACTTGCCCAGCAGCAAAATCAAAGGCAGGTGCTGGATGTAATAGACAATACTGGTCAAACTGTTTCTTTCTGCACAGCACTCAGTAAACAGAGTGGCCACTATTGAGTTCTAACCTCTTGTCATGCAGCAACATTGAGTCAACAATCCGCTCTCATGGCTTAATGCTTTTGATGTTTACTTTGTTCTTTCTATAGTTCAAAAGAAAGCACTAATGCACCAGTCCTCTTACCAAATACAATCTTAATCCCAGAATCCCGAGCCTTTTGCTGTTGGCCAGTTAAGTCTGTTAAGACGAAAGGATTTGATCAAGCTTTACATAACAACACAGAAGTTAAATCCAGCAAAGAGAGCTCTTTTTATCTGTACTGCTCAGACGGCTAAGAGATGAAAAAAAGAGAGGGAGGGGGAAAAAAAGAAAAAAAAGGTAATGAACTTGGCTATGTAAAACAAAATAAGGAATTCAATTATTTCTCTTATTGCCACTTTGTCTTTTCAGTGAGAGTCTTCTAAAGAACTCAGATTTATTCTCCAATAAGGTCTCCAAGTGAGAAGCCTGTAACTCTCCTCTAACCCAGAGCTGTGGCACCTGCTGTGCTTTTTTTTTTTTTCCTTTTTCAAATCTGAGAAATGTTTCTTTTTCATCAGACATTTTCCTGATTTTAAATAAATAAATTAAGCACTGTAGGTCAAAGCACTACGAAAGGAGAATTGTTTTGTACTTGGAAAACAGATGGGCAGTTTAGAGGCAAGGTAGGACATAAATCATTTCAAGTAATTAATACCAATTAATATTTCCAATTAAACATCTCCCCCTCCCCCCCCCCGCCCCGAACTCTTTTTTTCCCATCTTTTTTGTGTATTTATCAAGACAGAATATAGTCCAGTGATTAGATTCTTGCCTGGTACTTGCTAGAGCTGGAATCGAGTCTTGGTTTTCTCATTCATGTCTTTGTGAGTTTTGCCCAATTAACCATTTCTCAGTGTGTCACAGCTCCCTGCCACTGAAACTAGCTACCAAATCTTCTGAATGACATGAATGTATACATACGAAACACGTATGTTACACCAGTACATAGGTATAGATTGCGAGTTATTCCCCTTGTTGGCATTTAATATCCTGCATTAAGTAGATTCTACTATAATTCTGAAAATTAATAAGCCACCCTTTATTATAGTTATGCCCTATTATGAGCAGAAGGGAAAACTGCAGCAAAGCTAATACTGAAACACTTAACAAACTGACTCCATCGTGGCAAGAATTTCTTGCAGCTGGTTTTCACACTAGCCTACAAACATCAGCCAAAGTTGTGCTTCTGTTTTAGAGGCACATTCTAGGGAATCTTCTTGGTAAACTAGACATGATAGAAACATGGGATCCAAGGAACACGGTCTACTAGCACAATTTATAGGTAAGGAACTATAAGGTAAACATTCTTAACATGGAGAATGCTTCACAGTCTATTTAAGCATCCTGCCTGCATCCCAATTTTCGTTTCCCCACATTCTGACGTCACAGATGTGTTTCATCTGGTGTGCACAACATATTCTTAACACATACATACAAACTGTTATCGATCATAAGTACTGTAGTTGCAATGTAGATGATGCAGGCACAATTTCTTATTTCACTGAAACCTATTTTTCTGTTCAATGTGAACATTTACTTTGGTTGGTGCTTAAAATGAGTTTCCTTGAGCAGCTCTTTGGGTTTTTCAGCTCAGTCTCAGCAGCTCCCTAAGAATGAGATTACATCACTATTACCTAAAAAGCACTGCTATTTTCCATTCTTTTTTGATCACCGGTAACAGATCTAGCAATGTAGAGCAATTGCTTAAGATTTCTCTGCTACAAATCAATCAGTAGTCCCAGAATTTGATATCAGAATCCACTATATTACGGATAAAGACGTTTCAAGAAACACTCATTTACAGTTACAGAAGCAAGCAAAAGGCAACTAATGATACAGGCTGACCACTCGAAGGCAAAAGGGAAAGGTGTTAGTAACTTAGCACATAATAAAAACAGTAGCAACAAGGAAAATCAGGTCAGAGTTACAGATACCATATCTTTAGACATAAAAAAGTGTTTTTGGTAAAAAGCGTTTGGTCCACCAACACACAATCCCACTCATGTTGCACAAGCTAGGTACGAGTACTAGGCTATCAATGCAAAAAAAAAACCCAGTATCTCTGCCATGATTTGAGCTTCAACTCACAATTTTGTTCTGGCAATTGGATTTTGCCAATGTGTAAAAGGGAAAAAGTCCTCCCTAGTAAGTATATTCAGTACAACAAACTGTTCCTCAGGTACTGAACAATCTGATGCTGCTAAAGAATACACTGCATGTAATTCCACACAAAGTTGTCCTGACTTCTCTAAGCACTACCTCTATCCCCCTATATTTAGGGCGTTTATGGTCCTAACAATTTAAAATATCAGTATAAAGTTGGTGTGAACTTTGTTAAAACCCCAGTCATCTTTTCAACAAGTGTCTACCACCAGGAACAAACAAGTGGATTATAAAAGGACAGTACTGTCCAAGCGAGGTTTGACACAGTTTGTTGCTCCAAATGACTTAGGCAAATTGTTTCCAGTAGACTATAATATAAATCTAGCATGCTGTCTGAGTTATACTAGAGGGTTCCTCCAAAGAGTTTTTGTTGACTCATTTCCTTGTTTGTGGAGAAGAATGACCAACAATGTCCTCAGATTAATCTCATTCATCCATGAATCCCCACTTGCCCAACAGGAGCTCAAGGGGCCTCAGCTGTGTCCTCTGGCATGCAGAGCAGTGCGTTCTGGACCTTACTGAAGGTCTCAGAAGGCCCCACCCACCACAGCAGTGACTCTATCCCATTGCAAGGAGAGGCCTGATCACAGAGGAAGAGATGAGATGAGCCTTGGAAAGAAGAAATTATCTGAAGCAATGATGATTCCATTTATACTCAAGAGAAACGTATTGTGTAAGAGTCTCTGTTTTTTTTATAAATTAATGCAGGAGATTCCAGGCCTGGTTTGTGTATCACAGAAGGGTGGGTGGCACAGCAGAAAACTGAGTGCTAACTTTTCCAGTGATCATATTTACCATCTCTGCTGGAGAAAGTAACATTTACCACTGCTACTGATGGCAATGGAAGCACCTGGACAAAAATGTGGAGTCCCTTAATGAATCTATTTCGTCTCTGTGATACAGCTGGATGACTTTTTTGATAGTAGGAGCACAGCGATGATAAGATACAGAAATAATAGCCTATTCTCATCATATCAGTTTTGAAAGGCAAACTACACATCACCCTACCAAGAGCTGCACTCTCATATATGCATTCCTGCATCAACTTTTTCACTGACTTATTTCATTATCCCTTAATATTAACCACAGTTTTGCTCTTTAAATACCTTCTAGATGAAAGTGCTCATCACCGATAGTGTCTCTGTAGCCTTCTCCAGATAAATCCTGTTAAAAAAAAGAGAGAAAAAAAATTAATGACAAATATACTATATACAAAATTCTGAGGCATTAAGAAGATATATATATCTCATCACCATGATTAATTAAAAACACTACAGATAGCACTAAAGTTGTCTTCCAGAAAATAAGTCAATCTACTTTGTTAGTTGCAGTCAATGCATCTGGTGCTGTTTTAGAATGCTCTGGACATACTCTAGGACAAAAATTTAATGGAGATAAACAGATGGTGTTCATATTCAAATCCTTTTACAAGATAGTTTAATATTTAGCATTTCAACATTCTGTCAATCATGCAAGATAAAAAACAACTCTGAATGGAAACGATAAAGGAGAAATAAGCCCTTCACTACCCACAGAGGAATGTTATCACTTGATTCCACCAACAAACAGAAAACTTTCATGAGCCAGAGGTCACCCAAGAAAAGCAGATACCAGACTCTGAAGAGTTGCCTAATGCTTCTGTCCCGAAATTAATGAAATTTTGCCAGCCCCAGTATGTCTAGAGGAACACAGAAGCCGAGGCCATGGATATATAGATGATTTTATCTCAAGCCCAAAAAACAGTTTGCTAATGGTGCTGAAGTTGTAGTAAAGGGCATCTGTCAGATTTGGAGCTAATCCCACTTACAATGAACCTGAAGAGCATTCTTACTCTCTTATTAGCAGATCATTCCAGCTCCATTCCTCCGCCCCAGCTAAGCTAAAAGCAATCAGAGCTAACCTTCTATTTTGCCTTCTCCCATTCATTCCAAATGCTTTAAGCATTACCATAACATCACTGATCTTATATTACAGTCAGTTTC
The DNA here is from genome assembly GCA_013396635.1 of Penelope pileata. Taxonomy (NCBI): domain Eukaryota; kingdom Metazoa; phylum Chordata; class Aves; order Galliformes; family Cracidae; genus Penelope; species Penelope pileata. The sequence continues at coordinate 2,468,090 of WBMW01000889.1, forward strand.
CTTAGATTTTCCGCAAACGCTCTGCCACTGATAAATATTTTGTTATGAAGAAGGATATTGCCCTAAAAAGCTCACGCGCTGCACTCACAGCCATTTCAACTTCCTCTACAAAAAGGTACCAGGAGTACAGAGCCAGCATTCTCAGCTTCAATCTGGGGACTGCGAGTAGACAGTAGGGAGTTTTTGGCACAAGACAAGAATAAGAGAAAAACTGCAAAAATGAATGTCTGGTCGTATTCATTAACTTTATGTTTAAGCAATTTTATCATGATGAATGCAGTTCATCTCTTTTTCCCGAAGAAGCTGACAGAGGTTCTTTTCTAACTTCCACATGCCTAAATGTTATTCTTTGAGATTAGTTATCAGAAAGTAACTAAGCCACAAAAGCATATCTTAGGAATTCTTCAGTATCAATTTCGGCAGCAGCATTTTAAAAATCAAATTCCACACATAGTACTGGTTAGCTAGTCTGGAGACCCTGAAAACACTGTTCTCCTCGTGAGCAGATACCCTGACAAAGTTAGAATTCTTGGGCCAGATGGCACTGGGAAATGCTGTCGACCTGGTACAGAATGCTGGGGTTTAGCATAGCATGATGCTGCTATAAAAACTGTCAGAAACAAATCACAGAAACTATTTTGCTTCTTTTAGTTTTTGTTCAAGCAGAAAGGCCCCTTGTGAACAAGTGCTAATTAATATCAATCATTGACTTAAACATAATGGAAGAAACAGACATCATGAACAGAAAGAAGCCATGAAATGTTGGCAAAACATACATTCTGCAAGGAAGATGGTCTTTCCAGCGTCTTGCCAAAGTTATAGTATATTTTTGCTTGGCAAAACTGCCCTTTGTCATTTTCCAGGAAGCTCTGAGAGCACCCCTCTGACTGCTCTCCCACACAATGAGATGCATACAAGTGACTACATGGGCATACATGGCCCTTCTGCTCTGTCCCACAATGGCAAGCATTTAATACTTGCTTTTTACTGAAGGCAGAATTCCTGCTCTCTCCTTCTGGCTCTCTTGAAAAAATACTTCTGATTTTCTGACCAGCAACTATGCAGTGAGTAGGTATGATCTTAACTGTGATGCTCCTCTGAGGAGAAAACTATCTAATTGGTAGTCTTCATCTCTTAACATTTTAAGAAAGCAACCAGTGCGTCTGGGTATCAAACGTTGCCCATTGAAATGTCATTAATCTCAGCCTCTACAAAAATCACAAGTCATTAATTTTTATGATTTTTTCAAAAGATGCCACTTAAAAATTAGCATACATTTGTTGATGTAAAATGTGCCATTAAGTATCTCAGTGGAAAGAAGGAGAGAAACATAAAACAGCAGTGAAGCATTAATATTCTATAAGCTAGCAGTTTCTCACTGTTAATTGTTACATGGTTCTTAAATAAATGTTTTACATTCTAGTCTAGTTTCACTCCCTCTCTAGCTCTTAGTTACTTAAGTTGAAGAAGTAACTTAATGCAAGCAAATTTCTAATAAGTATTTTCCCTTAAACCAAATTATTATAAATCACCAATTCCAGAAAAGTGTTTTTATGTTGCTGAACCACACCATTACTGTTAAATGGTATATCAATTGACAACCTGAAACCGATGAGAGTATCACTGGAACATTTTGGTGACATACTTAAGCAGAATTCCTCAGCTCCCACTCAAATACGTTTTGTGAGAGTATGAGTGTGACCTGTGTGTCTTTAATAGACAGGTGAGAAAGGTGGGGGCATCTCTTAAGATTTCACAGGAGGGGGAAAATAAAAGAAAGAAACCTTATCATTCATCTTACTATCACTAACTCTTCTCTCAAAAAAAAAAAAAAAAGTTACTTGAGTTACTTGGATATCTTTAGCACTGCAGAGACACACGTTGCAACCTGGATAAATAGCAAAATGCATTGGCTTGAGAAAAGGGTTCTGGGTGATTTGTGCAAACTCACACTCAACAATAAAGTACAAAAGGTAAGTCACTATCAGAGAAAACTGTTCTGACTGCAGCTGGTACTGCAGAAGGAGTATTACATTATAGTATTCATATTATAACCATAATATGAATAAAATAATGCATTTACTCCCAGCCAGCCCAATTCAGGAAGTGGACTGGACGACAGAACAGGGTGAATGCGTAACACAACTGACAGCTCAAGAAATTCTAGTGGGAAGAGAACATCGTGGCCAGGCAGGAATGTCTGGCTCTGGGGAGATGCATCCCAGCACAAGAGAAGGGCAGGCGTGGCAGGACAGAACCACCTGCGCTGCCCTGCCTGTGCCAGCTCTGCCCGAGGGCCTCCCTGCACGCTGCACAGCTGCAGGAGCCGTCCCGCCACAGGAGCGGTGCTGGGGAGAGCAAAAGCAACAACATTTAGGTCATAGGTAGCTGTACATCACTGTCCTGACACCATGTTTTAAATCACAACACTGCATTTTCAAACTGGAACACTGAGTCATGAAACAACCAAAACCAGATGTACCCTGTGAAATACTATATAAGTGAGGTCAGCGAGCACTTGAAAGAAGAAAGAGAAGAAACATATACGTAGAAGATTATTCCAGCATGCCACTTCTGTAGGCTGCTAAGCAGGAACCCGTTGAGAGTAAGTGCCTCTGCCTCACCAGGACTTTCCCAGCTAAATAAGTTGGCCTCTGCTAGCTACCAACACAAGTCACACAAAACAACTAAAATTCAGACTCCAACACGTGCTTTGAAGCTATGAACAGCCAGCTGCCTGGCTGGGGGAAAAGGACCTCATGTTCAACATGGATAGGTGCTGCTGTACGTGGCCCAGACAGAAAAGGAGTTGAGAAGAGTTAATTAGTGCAACTCCCTCAGAAATGCTGAGGAGCATGTACGCATTCAAGGAAGAAAAACACTCTTGAAGAGCTCTTCCATCCTACTCAGCTGGTTACAAGTCGCCACTCACGTCCCACCTTTGCCAAGCAGTCAGATTCCAATGAATTCTAACCCACTGGGAATTTTTTTTTTTTTTTTTTTTTTTTAACCCCAACCTCAGCCCTGACCACCCTGTGCAATATTCTTATCAATGCAAGTCTCTGGAGACTGAAAGCCACTTGCTCTGGTGCTTCACCTTCTGCCTTCCTTCTCACCAGCCCCCTGGAAAGGCTGCCATCCAAAGCCTCACCCGCCATTCTGCCTGCAATGCTGTATTCCTTCCACGCCTTCGGTCCCTTTCACACTGAGGTCAAGCTCCTTGTCTTCCCCTTCCAGCCTCTGCATGGTTGTACTTGCAGTCACTCCTCCCAGCCCCCATGCCCACTGATTCCTTTAATCTTCATCACCTCCTGGCTCTCCCTACCTGTCCAAGCTTTGCCTTTTCGTGCTGCTTTCTGCAATCCCCAGCACCCAGAACACAAGGGCCAAAGCTAAAAAGTGAAAATAGAGCATGTATTTTAGCAGACAGGTTTGGACTAACACAGCATTTAACACAGTTTTGCTTTTAGCGTACGCAGAGACAGCTAGTTTCATCCATAAATTTATTAGATATATCAAAGGCTAACCTTTGAAGTACGGAACCCCCTACTCCCTGTATTACATCACAGCTAATACTGTGTTAATTAACATTTTTTAAAAAGGTGTTGTTTTTTCTCCAGTAGAAAAAAAGTCACTTTACCTCTCCTTCTTCAAACATCTCACTAAAATCCTTTGATTTAGCCTAAGATACTCAATTTTCAACATTTTTGGCAAGAAACACGCACACATTTCCTGTTTTAGTGAAATTCTTATCAAAGTGTCATATTCACTGCTTTCCCCAAGTAAAACACTTATAGAATGACAAATTGTCCAGCCAGAAAACTTCATTCCCTACTTTTGCCCTAAACATGTACTTTAGCACATTGATGCAATAACGTTCCAGCCCTTTTAGAGAGAGCAAAGTTGAAGAAAGATGTTTCACAATAGGGCTGCAAGGGATAAGATAGGCGGTAACTTGCTGGAGTAGATTTTAGAGCAGTTTTAAAACGCAGCTGCCAATGAGAATGCCACGTCACCTATACACAAACTTCCATTCCTGGTGTAGACAAAATATGACCCTGAGAAATAGAGGTTTAAGAGAACAAGGATGCCCTTCGGTCTTTCACATAAACAACTGAAGGCTCAACAGCTGAGCTGTGAAGTGGCAATTCTGAACACTTCAGTCACGTCTTCAGAAAACATCAAGTTTCCAAAAGAAGTCTTGTTTTCATATAAGCCAGCCCTTAGAGTGCATTTTGAAAACCCCGTCTCTCAAAGATGCTTCAGGACACCTGCCCAAACCCAAGAAGAGTTGGGTTTTTCATTGGTTTGTTTTCTGATCTTGTCTAGACTTGAAGAGAAAGAGGTAAAAGATCTTTCGCAAAGCAAGGAATGGGAGGAACCTAGCTTTCTTTTGGGTATCTGAAATTTCCCATGGACCAGAAACAGAACCATATGCAGGCAGTTTAAGCCTAGTCTTCACCACTAAAATCCTATTCACACCTCAAAGAACTATAAGGACTGCTTTGAAAATAATGCTTCCTATTTTACTATGTTGGCCCACGACATCAGAGGCTGATGTTGGTGGTATGACATAGCACATAATTTTCTGCAATAACTCTAGTTACAGGCAAAACAATGCATTTTGGGAACACATTTGTGGAATACATCTGGCTTTCTTTGCATTTGGAAGTGAAACCTTCATGCTAATATCCTCTTTCAAAAATGTTTGAAGATCCACCTCGTAGATCTTTTCAAATATACCATATGCTTCTGTATTACAGCTGTAAGCCATGTAGGACAAGAGATTCCTTTCCTTACCCGTTCATAAAGTAATCTATATACCCAGAGCCAGTATATACCCAGAGCCAGCAATCTGTATATCCAAGTAAAGCATGTATTGCAAGCCTCACTAGAATGAAAAACAGAACTAGGCAAACACAATGAAGAAATTAAAGTACATACTATATAGAAAATAATACTGTCTGGAAAAACACTGTATCGCAAAATAGATGCGTGCCTTGGTTTAAAAGTCACATATTGGTTCTCCTAAGGTATATTTTACCTTTGCTTCTGCTTTTGAGTTAGTCATTCCAGGTAATTTAGTAATAAAGACAATTCACTAGGATTCAACTTTCTGCAAAGAAAACGTAAAGCAGCTCATGCTTGGAGAAATCAAGGTGACTTTAAACCAAAGATAAAACACAGCGACTGCAATAATGTGTTTTTTTTAAGTGGAAGCAGCAAGCTCAACTTCTGCAATGTTTTCTTTCTCTGAAATAAGAACCTGGTGCTCTGTGATCCATTACAGCTGGGTTTTTCTTCCTCCACCAAGCATGGAAACTTCTCTTAGATAAGATTTCTTCATTATAGGATCACAGCAGGTAGAGTTGTTAAGAAAACAGATTTCTCCTCTAAGATCTCTGATAGGTGATCTTGACTAGGTTAAGCTGCCATGGTTTAGGACTTTACTGCCTTATCTGTCACTGCGGCCTCTACGCCTGCAGTCACCACCTTCCTAGCAGGGAAGGTAACACACAACGGGCATAGCACAAAGCTATGGGAGCTCTCCCATTGGTACCTTAGCACAAAGTTCACACTACAAAGCCAGCCCCATAACTGCAGTGCACACAAATGCATTCGATTTGGCTGCCTCTGCTCTAGAAGCAGAACCTCCCATCCACAATATAATTAGAAGTGACTATGTGAATGAACAGACCTAAGCATTCAGCAGTTACTTTCCAAATGAAGGGTCCAGCCGTTGCCAGTCAAAAAAAAAAGACCATGAGTCTTTGAGATGAAATGGGACTGAAACAAGAAATGACTACTTTCTGCGGTATTTAAATTCACTTTGAAGCTACTTCAGAAGGATAAATGAACTCACTCTACAGATTCAGCTATTTACTTTACTTCTGGCTATCCTCTAGCCTCTTTCCTGATTGCAAAATCGATTGTCCTGCTTCCCCCAGGATCTCCTCTTCAATATAGATTATACTGATGAACAAGTCTAAGGGCATTAATGAAAGATGACAAATCTTCATCTGATGTCCAGCCTGGAGAAGCACAGTATCTTCGTCAAATTGCTGGCCTTCTCCTTCATGGCAGACAGCCAGGTGTAGCTATGTAATCAATCTGGTTTTCTCTTCAACTTTCTTTCACAATGGATTTGGTTACCAAGAAATTCTTTAACAAACAGACTGAAGTGCATTGAGGTGACTTTACCCAGGCATATGCTGAGAAACAAGCACACAGAGCATAGCTGCAGAGCTTGACTACAGAATAACTCACTAATTTAAGATGTGGTCACTGAAATCAAGAGTACTCTTTCCACCAACTTCAGTGAACATTTCAGAGTTAACATACCACTTTTTGAACCTTTCTTGTGATAATAGCCTGTGTCTTCCTATACGGCACAGGTTTTCATAGCACAAGGGCTCAAAGCTCCCCTAGAATGATAATCAACGCTCCTCTATTATGTTTATGGCTCTAAGTCCTTTCCTGCTAATGGATGACGTATATTTATGCAGCTGGAGGAAACCTGGATTCAATAACTGCTCCACCACAGGCTCACTGTGTGGTGTAGGCTAAGTCACGTAAATCAACCTGTGCCTTCATTTTTCAACTGTAAAACAGACTTCTTGATGCCCACCTTTGCAGAGAGCTCTGAATCCTCAGGACGAAAACATACCCTGCTATTATTATATTATTATATATTACATTACCTTGTTAGGAAGCACAGGTGTGTGACCCTGGACACATATGCTAATGTTGGTCCATAAATCTGTCAACAGGAGGTGCTGGCAAAACAGATGGTTCACATTCCTTCTCAAACCACCTCTTTGTCCCCAAAGCCCAGGTATGTCAACTAATCATTTTATAACAGGTCAGGGTTTTAATGGGCCAGGAAGTCACAGTGAAGCACAATGCCACAAGCATCATGGCTAAAAACGGAGCCAAAAAGAGCAAAAGAAAGACACAGAGGTTTCTCCTCTGCTCCCTGGCACGTAGGACAAGCACTGAGAGGCTTTACAGAAAAAGATAAAAGAGAGAGCAGAACCCAACCCCACACATTCCTCTAAGTAGCACAGCATCAGCAATCATGCCTGAATGCTGATTGATGCTGCGGACACAGAAACAGACACATGCTTTTTAATTACAGGCAATAAAAAAACACAGACACACACCATTTGAAAACCTGGTTTAGACAAACAGTTGCATGTTGACTTACAGGGTCAGGAGGATTACAAGCAAATAAAAAGTTTGCTTCTACACATTTTTTTTTCCTTAAGAGTTACCTTTATTATTAAGAATTTTGACACCCCATCCCACTAGCTGAAAATGGAACAGGCTGCGTTTTCCTTGAAAACGTTTCCACAACACCAAGGGCTGCAGCAGGGCTCACGGTGCTGCTGGGAGCGCTGGGCAGGGCCCCCGGACAGACCGACCGCCGTGCGGGACCGTCTGCCACGCACATTCCCCTAAAAGGAATCCCAGGGCCAGAACACCACATCAAAGCCGCAGAGCTGAGCAGATTTCCCCTTCCCCTCCCCCTGAGTCTTTGAGACGGAGACTTCATACTCCAGAATTTAATATCGTTTTCCTCCCTCCCCCCACTCGCCCCTTTGTCTGCGTCTCTGTTCTCTAAGAGCTAACAGATGTTGATGCCATATAGTTTCAAAGAAAACTTTTGATGCCCACATAACTCATTACAACTAATATATTCCAAGAATGTTTGTAGCTCAGGAAACACTGGGGTGAAAAAACAGAGAAGAGGGGGCAAATGGCTACACTGAATAACCCTTGAGAGAAAATAAATAGTTCACTTCAAAGTCATCAGGGAATTCTTTAACAAGCTCTTTCTTCCGCAAAACACAGAACAAATTCAGCCGAGCCTAGAATTCCCAAAGGAGAAAAAAATAAAGCCAAACCCCACATAAATGGCAAAGCAAAGGGAAGCAGCGGAGGGGTCGCGCGGCTCGCCAGCAACAAAGCACAGCATTCTCCAGGTTCCATATTCCCAAGCAACCTGCGCTGTGCCCAGGCACAAAGGCACTGCTGAAAACAGACTGTCAACAACAACAATACGGAGCCCTAAAAAAAGCTGCCCTGTCCCTCTGCGCTGGATGAATGCAGGCACCGATGAGATCGTTCAATTCACAGAGCACTTTGAATTCAGCCTCACAAAAATGCACCAGGACATGTCACATATGGCAAAATGACAGAAATAGTGTTTGCTCCTTCAGCAAACGCAGGTGATGGGATTTTTCGGTGCAGGCAGGTCCGTGTTCTGAGCTGTTTTCTAGGGTGACATCTAGGAGGGAATCCTCCATAAATTTTTTGAGCAGGTCTCCTCCCTCCCTGCTGCCTGGGCACACAGCTGCATCGTTCCCGTTGGGCGAGAAGCCCCCCAGGAGCCACTGGGAGCTGGGGGGGAGAGGGCTTCTGAAAAGGGGGGAGGGCGAGAATGCGATTACATCAATTTCCACAGCAGGAGGATCAGATTGCATCATTGTACACAACTTGGGGCCTGCTCTTTTATCCCTGATGCAGGCAAATTCCCCATTGAAATCAGTGGGAGACTTGTCTGTGCAAGGACTGCAGAACCGAGCATTCTGTGATCGCAGAATTAGAAAGCAGTAGGAAGCCACACCTGGCAGCACCTCTCAGTGGTGCTCTGCCCTCCATTGGGATGGATATAAAATCAAAACAAATGGAAGTACAATAGCAATGTTAAATTCCTTCTCCCTTTCATACACACTCCTAAAAATCCACCACTGCAGCTAATGTATGAAAGTTCCTACCAGTGAACTGGAGACACCCCACAGAACAAGTAACAATGAGAAAGGATTTTTATAGGGGAAAGAATGTGGGGGAGGAGATGTGGGGATCTCTCATCTAATAACCACACTGTAAAGGGTTTTAGACGAGCAGCTGTGTTCTACCTGTGTTTTTCAGAGGGTTAGATGGGCAAGAGAAACAACATACAAAAACCCTGGAGTCAGTCAGCTCAACCGGTGCAGCAGCAACAACTCAAGGACTCATAGAACTGCTGGCTTTTCGCTGTTGCTCACTTTGCATCCACTTTCATCTGCATAAAAATTTTCCTTGTAGCAGCACAGTAGTTTCCCCACTTCAGCTGCTGTTATCCACTGCACACATTCTTGCCAGAATAATAATTCCCCAAAACACATTGGTAAACAGCTTAGGAAACCAGAAGTAAAACCTTGTATCAGATTTGTTCAGGATAAAATGTGGTTCTTGGTAAAACGCCTCATTGTTATCCTGCCTCACTGTGTGGAGATGGCTAATTTCCTCTAGGGAGTAACAAGGAAGGCATCCTCAAGCCTTGTGGCTTTGCAAACAAAATACCATATTGCTGAGTTCATTCACCACATCATGGGGCAGCAGGAAGATTCTGCAGGAGAGCAGGCAGCACTGCTGCTCAGGTAACTCAAATCTGCTCTGTGGACATGGAGATTTCCACAGTGCCAGAGTGGGGCCAGGAGGATGAAGTCAGAAGAGACAGGACACCAGAAGTAGAGAACACCACTGAGTGCTAAAAGCATGGGATCAGAAGTCTCAAAATACAAGTGCGTCAAAGATACTATCAGTGCATTTTCAACTGTGTCCCCAGGCACTCTAGAAGTCTAGACAGAAATCTTTCAGATGTGTTCCTCTTCCCCAACCAGGACTTTTCCTGGGACACAGGAACCATGCTACAGAGAGGAGAAAATCCACCTTCAGTCTGCCAAGACGGAGCAGATCCTCATTCTGAGGTGACTAACATTCCAGGCATCCAAAACTCTAAATATTGGGCCATTGGTGTGGTCTGTCTCCTAAACTGGGCAGGATGATGCCCAAGAGACATGCAAAGACCTTAGAAGAAGAGCTTTTGTATCTGTTTTTCACTATTTCAGGGAAAGCATTTGGTTTTCTGGTTTTGGGAGGTGTTTGTTTTTACATTGCAAGTACAGAAACTTTAAGGAAAAAAGGATTAATTTTGCTAAAAATCAAAAGTTTCCTTTCAAGAAACACTAATCAACAAACAAACAAACAAACAAAACAAACAAACAAACAAAAAAAAAAAACAAAGAAAAAAACCACAACCACTAATCTCACAGTTCCTTAACCTGAAACACCGGAATTTATCTCAAAAAAACAAAGCCTGCCCTGTGTTTCTGAAGCACCGTGAGAGTCAATACCTGCAGAACCATCTCTCTCACTTTTTCTTCCTTGCTCCACTATTTCTATTAACAAGTATTACTGGGAGAGAAAACTGAAAGCGAAGCTCAGGGTACCTCACCATCACCGCAGAACCACACAAAGTATTCCTCCTTGGGATGCGACTCGCAAGTGACACAACCTGGAGTTTTAGAAGTCACACCAGGTTACCATCCAGTCTGGCTTTCTTCTTTTAAGCCAACTTAACTCCATCTTTGTGGCAAGGTTTTGTACTCATTTACTACGATTTGTGACATCTAATTTAAACAGAAAGGCCAGATGAAATCCTTTACAGTGTTTATCCAATCTTGAATATTTTCCATGAGGATCAGGCATATTTGGGAGGGAGGAGGATGAATGACAGCCAAATGCAGATTATATGCAGAGCGGCAGGCTGGACTGGCCCCATACAGCTATTAAAAAGGACAGCAGCATTTATAATTCACATTTGCCTGAAAACATTTTACCTACTCTTACACAAACACCTGAAAGGCATTAAAGAAGAAAGAAAACCTCAGCATTTCCAGTCAGCTTACTTTGCTCACTTCACATGAGATTGTTTCCTTCATTTTCACATTCAAGCCTGTTGGTCCATTTATGTGCTCCAGTATGGAAGGTGCCCAAAGAGGAATGGTGCAAATAATTATTAAAATAAAGGCAAATGACAAGGAGCCTTTATTACCCTAAGTTACTTCATTTCAATGTTTGAATATAAACTCATATAATATAAATTGGCATCTCAGTTAACATTGTTGTTGTAATGCCAAAGGTTTTTTTAATGCCACTAATTTTTAATTGCTCGTATTTAAAGAATGAAAGCAAATTAATACAGACAGAGCAGAGAGCTTCTCCCCAGCTAGGCACAACTCTTAACTCCCGTCAGCAGAGTCTGTCGGGCAGCCCAGGTTGCATCAACAAGTTCATAAGCTCATGACACACCAGCAACACAGTAACACTGCTGCCCAAGCCATCCTGGCAAGACATGCAAGCCTTGGGTTTGATCCCAGTTTTAGCCTAGTTTCACATTTCTGCAACTGCAGCGGAACAAAATCAGAGAGGCTGGAATGAGAATTGTGCCTTCACCTCTCACTGGAGCGCTCAGGAGCAGCTCAGTTCATAGTTAGCTAAAGTATCAATATCAATATCAGAGTAGATATTTTAACTTACATTGAAAACTCTCTAGATTCCTTCCACAAGAAAAAATATTAAGAACCCTGCCCTAGAGAAAGATGAAAGGAGCCAATTTCTCCTTTAAATTACCAAGCAAGCCTGGGCCTTGACTCCCTTTTCAATGGGAAGTCAAAACGTCTGACTTCAATCAGTTTGTATAAACCAGCTTTTGTTTTTCCTTTTACCCAAATGACTCCACTCTTAAGGATTTATTGTAACTGGATTGCCTTTCTACCCAGCAGGGAGCTGTAGCACTAGCAAAGCTGTTCCACACAGTAGGTTTTCCGCTGATTGAATTTCTAGACTTTCAGCTCTTCGGAAATGTTTGCTCTTGTACAAGCTGTCAGAGGGAAATTGTGTGCAGTCGATTTTGTCTCAGCTAGAGCCGAGGGGGGTTCCATATGCAGCCAGCCAATGCAGAATTGAAAGAAGAAGGATCAATCAAATTGTGAAGGAAAAAGTCTCAGTCACAAATGAAACAAAAAACAACAAAAAAGGGCAGGGAGGAACAGATGAGAATGAAAAACATTTCTGCAAATGGGAACACTCAAAAAAACCCAATACCACGCAACATACAGAAAAACTTCCCTTTAGAGATCACTAAAATAAGGGTTAGGAACCATCTGAAGAAGGTGTTCCATTTAAACACACACAAAGCCAACATCACGATGTGCTCCAAAACCAAGCTGACATATAAACCTCCATCCTTGGGAGCAGCCCGTCTTACCAGCCCTCCTGGAACTGGTGGTTCCATGATCCTCACGCTGTGCTGGCTGTGGCTGCAGCACAACGCACCCACCACAGCCACCACCAGACCAGCCAGGCTCTTACACCGTCTGCCTCTGTCCACTTACATGCAGCCAGAGATGCACATGGGGAAGATACAGAAAGCTACTGCAAAGCACCTCAGCTGCCATGCTGGTCACAGATGGCTGAGGGTGATTTAACAAGAAGGATTTTTCAGCCATTATGTTCCTGGTATTTCTTAGGAAAGATTACAGTCACCTCCGCTTCCAGCGCACCACAGCCATTATCTTGCCACGTACATGACCCAGTGGCTCAAGTTACTGTCTGCACTTGAAATTTTGTTATTTACTAATCTAATAAATGAGAATGCCATAAGTGCATATACGGGCAACAGAATCAAAAAAAAAAAAAATCAGAAGAAAGCAAGCAGAAATTAATACATCTGTATTAAAGATCCCATAAAAGGATTTTAGTGTAAGCAACACTTCACCATGATCTGGTTTAGAACAGTTCATATTTCTAACTCAATTGCAAGCACAAATTTTGGTTCTTATTGCATTACATGGAACAGAAATGCTTTTAGGAATAAGCCAATACCCCCAAATGACAGAGCAACCCAAGAACGTGGCAGCACAGGTGAATATTAGATTGGGAGTCTCCGTCCTGCCTGCCATAGGTAGATAAGCCTTACAGTCTTAAGTATACCACCATACAGCCAGGAAAAATTGCACTGACAGCAGGCATCCCACCTTGACTCAATACTGAGGTTTGTGTTTTGATGACCTTGTTTTAGGAAAAAATGTGCCACTTGTTTTAAGAAATAATTACAGCAAGTTGGTCATTCTTTTTTGACACACAGTGGAGTGTGCAAATGCCACATAACAGAGTTTTTGTTTTTAAATGACAAGGTTTGACCTTAAAAGACCTACTACGATGTATTATTTAGGACTTACCTTCATGGGTAAGTTCAGTGAGCAGTCAGATAGTGACAGTATCATGGATACTGTTGCACTAATTGTCTGCAAGGACATTCATGCTACCTGCTAAATGTGTAATGAAGAAAAATTACCTTGCAAAAAGGCTTTCATAGTGCATCCCACTGTCTGCAAGAGCGTCTAGTGCAGAGCAGTCACAGCGAAGGTGTAAAAAGTGAACTTGCAGTTTACACTGCATTGCCTTTCCTCAGAGGAGGCTTACTATGCAGTGAGAAAAAATGACATCCATCACGATACAGATAATAATAACGAGGATTTTTGCTAGTATTCTTCCTCAGCCAACTGCCTTCTATTCACAGTCATTTTCACTCTCAGTTCCCACCTTATTTCACCTGTTAAGTGTAGCTCAGAGATCTTCCTGCTGGGAGTCTGTTCAGACATGCTTTCCCAACTCAGCACACTGACAGCCTGACATTCGTGTTCCTAATCAACAGTGCACCTCAGCAAAGCCCCGATGATGAAAGGAAATATCCTGGCTCCAAAGTCTTCTAAAAGGTCCACTTGACTGACAAAGGCATTTGCACTGCTATTTGCACCATATTTAATGAACCTCATTATCTAAATAGTTGTCTGTTCATGCTAGTTACTAAAAATGAAGAGTTTTCCTAATTTTTTTTTATTTACCTCTTGGGAGGCTATAGTTCCTCCTTAACCATAAAGAAAAATATTGCAAACAAAAAAGAGAGGGAGAGTAAGAAATTCCTTATACACACAAGAAGGAAGCTCAAGGCTGAAAACAACCTGAAACTTTGATCAATCTTTCCCACTGATGCTATTGAGATTTACTACAGCTGTTTCAGCCATTAGTGTTAGCAGTGCCCTGGCTCAGGGCTGTGACTATGTACAAAAGCTAAATAAAGTATTGCCTTAAGATAGAAATTCATTCATAAATCCCAACAAAGGTTATTGAAAGGTTCTTGCAAGCCAATTAAAGATACCTACCCACCATTTTAAACTAAATGCAAATTTGATTTAGATGGATATAGAATATAAAATTCAATCTTGCAAATGCATAACCTTCAGTGTTTTTTGGAAAAAGAAGAACAAAGACTGGACAATTTTCCCCATAGGGACTGAAGTAGCTTAAATTGCCTGAAACACTTCTTATCTCATTATCTATTTCAATTATTTTCCTGTGCAAAATACCTCCCTCCCTCAAAAAGTCAAAACAGAAGTCTGAAAGTCGGAGTCACTGTATTCTGATGTGCATAATTATAAAACATACAGACTGTGGATTTACTACTCCCATTGAGGTAAATGGGAGTGTTGCAACTGATTTTAATTGAAGGAGTCCTTATTTCCATTGTATGTCAAAGGCCATCTGCAAACAAACATCCAAGACCACATGCCATGCTTTGCAGGTCTCACTTTAGGGTGCAATTGTCCTTTATCACAACCAAACCACTGTTCATCTGCCTTATTTGCTTTGACAGTTACCTTACAGTTCTTACAGGAAACTATCAACCGTCTCCATTTGAAGGAACGACGTGGTTTCATACAGAACCAAGGTGGTAACAACAGTGGATAACAACAGAGTAAGAAATCTTGTGAAAGTTTTTGTTGTTGTTTCCTTGCTTGCTCACTTGTTTGTTTCATTTTAATAGAAAAAGACATTGAGTTCAGGAGAAGTTATAGTTGAGGCTTAATTATATATGAAGATTGAGACACAAGAACTTAAAGGCACTCAGTCATGGAAACATTTGCAAAAGCACTAAACCTGACTCAAATGAACAGTTCTTTTGGAACCAACATGAGTACTTAAATGAGCAAATTCTACAGGTTGCAGGATCAAACATTTAAAATGTATCTTTAAAAACAATTTAGAAAGATACAAGGAATCTGTAACTGAATAACAACACATGAAATACAGTATCTGACTAAAACTAATGTTAATTATACCTCATTAAAAATAAACCTCAAAGGGGGATAAAAAATATGAATAGTAATATGGGCAAGAGTTAAAAGTGATGATAAAAAATAGGTTATGTACTAGAACATGCAGCAAGAACAGAGTAATCAAAGGCGGGAGTAAAAACAAGGCAAAGCAGCAAGAACTACATCAGGAAAGAAAATGGGATGGGGGTAGAGAAAAAACGTCCATGAGTCTTTACCCCTTATCTATTTAGGCCCATTTCCTGCAAACATTTAACACTCAATCCAAAGATTAATGTGCCATGCCCACTGCCACGAACTCCAATGACTTGGGTCTAAATCTTAAAGACACTCATAAATTTGGACTTGCAGGAGCTGCTCATCTCAATGAGCATGCACATGGACACGCACATGGCTCTAACAGCCACAGCTTTCTCCGAGTAAGAATTAATTCCTGAGAGTGTGGCAGGATGGGGTGCAATGCAGAGATGTATATACTGTGGAAACTGTAATTTCTGGGAACTTATGGGCATGTTCTACTCTTACCTGTCAGAAATGAGCCAGATTGATGGCTGATAATTCAGAAAACACTACCACTGTCTCAGTGAGAAAACCTTCTTTAACATGTAAATGAACTTTTCTCAGAACATATGTAAAGATGAAGTTACGTATCAACACCTGACGTAACCTAGAGTTGCACTGGGGAAAAAAAACGTCAAAAGAAACTGGGTATAAATAACATAATTTTGTGGTTGATATCTGTAAGCGAAGCTCTTCTACAACCCTACACCAGTGTAAAGAGATGTAGATTAAACTCAGCACCTCACCTGCTACCAGGGCATGGTTTGCACTACTGGAGCGACCACTGTAAAGCGATCTTCGAAGTTCCTACGTGAGCTGCTCTCACACCAGTGTTTATACCACAGACATTGCCCTCAGAAGCACTGCCTCTAACAACATGCCTCAGAGGTAACAGGGATACATACAGGGATGTTAAAATTCATACAGGGATGTTTTCCCACTCTGCTCTGTACTGGTGTGGCCTCACCTCGAGCACCACATGCAGTTTTGGACACCACAATGTAAGGACATAAAACTATTAGAGAGCATCCAAAGGAGGGCTACAAAGATGGAAAGGGGTCTGGAGGGCACAACATATGAATTGTGGTTGAAGTCCCTCAGTTTGTTCAGCCCAGGGAAGAAGAGACCAAGAAGAGGCCTCATGGCGGCCTACAGCTTCCTCACGAGGCAAGCGGACGGCAGGCGCTGATCTCTGCTCTCTTGTGACAGTGACAGAACCCAAGGGAACTGCATGGAGCTGTGTCAGGGGAGGGTCAGGTTGAGTGTTAGGAGAAGGTTCTGCACCAGAGGGTGGTCGGGCCCTGGAACAGGCTTCCCGGGGCAGCAGGCATGGCCCCAATCTGCCAGAGTTCAAGGAGTGTCTGGACAAGGCTCTCAGACATAGGGTTTGGATTTTGGGTGGTTCCTGTGAGGAGCCAGGAGCTGGACTTGATGATCCTTGTGAGTCCCTTCCAACTCAGGATATTCTATGATTCTAAAAACAAAACTAAAAACCACAAATTTGAGAATTGGGAAAGCACATAGAGGTAGGCTAGGAAAATACATATACTGATGCAAGTGAAGGTCCTCGAAGTTGTACAGTGTTTACAGAAAAACATAATGCTCAACTGCCGACTGTAAACTTAATGTGTATAATTTTTCCAGGGTCTTCAGAGCTGAAGCAGACAGCCTAGCACCCTGAGCTAGAGGACAGTGTCATCCCTGAAAGGCCACCTGCTGCAGACCTGTGTGCTCTGCAAACAGTGCCCAGAGTCCGCAAAGCACGGCAACAGAGCTGTACACAGGGCTCTGGCCCATTTGAACTGGTGCATACTGTAGGCTCAAATACTGGAAGGCAGCCTAGTAGGAGAGTCTGTTATTACGTGACAGGCCTTTGACTTCAGGAAACCTGAGCACAACCTGGCTCAGATTACAAAAGACAGTGGTAGTGATAGTTCCAGCATGCACAGCAGTTCAAAAGCCAGTAGTCTCTGCCTTAACATGGACTACAGTTGCACATAGGCCTGCAGTGTATGGATTTTGCACTGGAGAGTCAAGTAGCCTCTATTTGCTAGCACTGTACTATTTCCAGATACTTATTTCAACTTTCTCAGCTTTTATGGCAAATGAACAACCATGCACGCCCACTATTTACTCATTGTAACGTGGCAGCAAAATCCCTGTTAACAGCTTAATTTTGCGAATCTCTCACACAACGCGTGCAAAGCAAACTTTGTGGCTGCTGTGCTTGTTATGGGCTGGGTACTCCTTTGCATCCTGACCGAATCTTAGATGTGCCCAATAAAGCTCTGTTTATTTTCGCTAGGGATTTTTTCATAGGCCTGTTTTGATGGGCAAAGTTCCTTCTGCTCTGCTTTGGTGTCTTTTCCATTTATGAGTAACAAACTTAGAAGATTTAAAAATAAATAAATAAATGGAACAGGAAACTATCATAGCTTCAAGATCTCGCTTTCTGGATAAAATTTAGGACAAGAGGCAATACTAACAAATACAATTTGTACCAGACTTTAAAGACTACATGCTGAAGCCAACGATCACACACATACACAAATTCATGCTGTGAATTCTCTTATCTCCAGCAAGCTTATAACACACAAAAGCTTGTTTAGAGACCTCTGCTCTTTTTTTTTCCCCCTAGTGTATTACCATTGAATTTATTTTTTGTGCCCCTGCACGTAGAGCCTTAGCTCTCCATTTACAGTGAGCACTCTGCTCGTCACTGAAGCAGGACAGGAATCAGAGAGAACACAGTTTCCTAATTATACACAGAGCAAGTCATCACACTGTGGCTTTAGAAGCAGTCGTGCAGCCCTCTGTGATCAGGACTGCATTTAAACCTTCTGATAACAGAGTGGGTCAGGTAGGTACGTCACTGGACATACTACACCATACTGACAGAAAACAGTAGCTCCTTTGAAGAGGGTTTCTGCACACAGAGGCAGCGGGGCTGGCTGTGTCAGTAGGTGCGGGCAGCTGTCACAAGTCCCTGTGTAGGCTCAAGTCAGGGATGAGCATGACACAGCCGAGGACAGAACACAACTCAAAGGCCCAAGCCCAAGAGTATAAACTAAAAGAAAAGGAAAAAATAAGAACAAAGAAATCTTAAACTGGTTTGTCCATTTTAAAATTTACACAACTGTAAACAAATCCAGAAGTTTATTAGTTTATAATGCTTTTTGTGGTCATGTAATGCAAGTGTGAGCTTTGATTTAAGAAATGGAATTTGGCAAGAAAGGAGTTTCAAGGCAGCCTACTCACTTTCCCAGTAAGAAGATTAAAAAAAGAATCCAAAATATTTAACTTTGAGTAATAAGGTCTGTACTTGTGTAGCAACTAATCTTGTGCTCATGAACATCCCAAGTCAGTACTGCACTTGCTTAACTTCAAGCATCCAAGTAATCTCACTGACTTCCCGCATGTTTCAGCACACGCTAAGTGCTTTGCTGAAATGGGGCCACGATCAGATTTAAAGTGTCCCTTAATGAGGATTTACACATTAGAATAAAAAGTCTGCAGAAAAACCATTCAGCCAGTAAAATGCTAGCCATTCACATTAACCAGCAACTTCTTATCTAACTTGGCATTTTATGAAACTATCCTACATACGAGGAGGGAAATTACAAAGAGTTATTTTAAACAGAATGGTTCTAGTTCAGCTAAATATGGGGGAAAAATAAAAAAATCAGGGCCTGGACTCTTAGCTGTATCCAGACTTGCTGCACCTACATGCAGAAGGCAGCAGCATAGAATCCCGCCATGAACCACAGCCATTTGTCCATTCAGCCTTAACTCTGAAGGTGCTGTCTTGCTTCTGTAATCCAACAGGTAACTCCAATATTTTCTGGCCAAATTCTCTTCAGCTATGATCTTGTCCAGATTTTAATCATGTTACTTGGATGCAAAAGGAGTTGAATTTGAACCTTTAGGCTATGATAGGCTTTAACTTTTACACTTACCGTTTTCAGGAGAAGTACCTGAGAAATAACCTTACTTTTCCTTGAAAATACACAGTAAAGTTAGGAATAAAGGAAAAACAAGAAACACTGTCAAGCTTCCCATTGCCAGCTCAAAGAGAAGGCCAATAATTTACACTATTAAGATAATAATGGTTTCCTTTAAAATGGGTTTAAGTCTTCATCCCAACTGCAGTCATTCTGCTACTGCCTTAACAGTTATCCTGCATCTACACATAGCAATGGCCATTCATTCATTTATTTAGAGAACTCTTAGGAAAGCCATAAAAGCTGCAGCTTTTGCAGCAAGAGCAGATCTAAACGTCCCTGGGGAAACAGTGGAGAGCTTTGCCAGAGCCACTGTATCTGCCACTGGCTCAGCAGGGCTGCACCGGCCTTACTCCCGCAGCACTACAGGTGGCACAGGCCTACCTGCAAAAGCAAGCTCTGCTGGATTGCAACTGGAGGCTTGGTTTAAACTGAGTGAGAGTGCAAAAAGATAGTTAGACATTTATTTTTGTGTTTGTTTTTATGTAGCTTAATCAATTCAGAATCACTTTAAGCCAAAAAAAAAAAAAAAAAAATTGAAGACAGCAAGAATCCTTAATGCCCACAACGGACTCTTCACCATTCAGTTCAAATAAAGTAACAATTCACTTAAACTGAGGTTATGTCGTCCCTGCGTGTGGACAGGGCCAAAGCTGATCAGGAGTCATCTCATTGCAAACCCAGCGAGCAGTCCAAGCGGAGATAATGGAAGGCTCTGCTTCCTGCCCTGGCAATTGGGAGAGTGCGGGGGACGGGGGAGAGGGGGACGGGCTCCCTGCTAGACAGGGCTGGCGAATCTATTTCTGCACCAAAGAAACAATCTCCTCAACGTCCCTCCAGTGTGCTGTCGAAACTGACCTGTGTGAAATTTGAGAATGGATATAAATCAAAAGGAGAAAAAGTAATAAAAAGCTCCCGGCAGACTTGATGACATGTTGATAATGTTCTCGTCCTGGAGTCAGGGTGACACCAGCCCAAAGAAGATATATAGAACTAAGCCCACATACCGACGATTTACTGGCCTAACGACAGTTTTCATTGATCAGAGGCCAACAATTACTGGATTCCTTCCCACTGCCTATTTCAGTATCAGGCTCTGGCGTACAATCAAAACACTAGCCCTGCTTCTCCACAGTTCATGTGCCAACTTTGCAGTGGATGCTCAAGCCAAGCAGGAATGATATGCAAATCTGGCAGGTGTTTGGGGCATACCAGTGCTGCTTAGAAGCCCAACCATAAAAAAGGAAACAGCAGAAAGGCAAGGGGAGTCCCACTCCGCTGCAGAAAGGCCGCAGGCTCTGTACAGTACACAGTAAACAGGTCCCAGAAACAGGAGACATGGCTTTCAGGCAGCAACAGAAAAGCTCAATTATTTTTGCTCAGTATAAACAAAGCACATTCTTTATATCCCCTCCAGATTATCTAAAGGCCTCTCTTGCCATTGAAGCTTATTTCAAAAAGAACAAGAACTTACAAACAAATAAAGCAACTGGTACTGGTACCAACCACATAACGTTTCTTTGGTTTTTTGTTTTGTTTTGTTTTGTGCTTTAATGTAGGGAATGAGTAGAAAAAGATTTCTTTCCCAAGTGTATGGAAAAAGGATGTGTCAAACTGAATTAATATCTGCAATGGCACATTCAAATGGCTATGATTAAGCTGCTGGAACAAGATGAATCAATGTGGGAAAGGTGCTGGCAGAGAAGTATTTTTCCAGTTTATTACTGTCTCTCACAGACAGGCAAGTGCATGTAATTTGTCTTGGTCTATCAGGATTTACCTATCTGTTCCACATAGCATAGGGGAATGCTGCGAATTTCCAAAAGCTTCTATCCATCTTCTTTCGGACCCAAGGAAAAGATGGAGAAGCTCCAATGAAATAAACAAGTGTTAAAAAAGAAAAGTAATTAACAGATTCCATACCGTACACTCATGAGAGATGCATTTAGAAATTGCCCAGGAGTATGGCCTACACAAAGACTGATAGGGCATTATCTTTCTAAAACACTATTAAAACAAGTGACGCTATTAAATGTCCTACCCTTTCATTTTTGTTAATCTTTCTCTAAAATCTATCTTGGCCAAGTTTTTTTTTCCAGCAGAAACAAAAGCTGCTCAAGCATTCCGAAAGGAAAATACTGTTTTTGGGAGCTCAGACAACAGGAAAGATCTTAACACTTGATGTCATTTGAAAAATGACTTTCTGCTATTTTGTACGAGTTCAGAGTTGGATAACTACTTTCAAGGAGAACTAGCAGAAGAACAATATCATTCCGAGGGAACTCAAAAGGTGGTTTATTTTGTTTTTAAATCTGTATAAAAATGACAAAGTTGTCCATGTCTTGGGAGAATAACCACCATCACCCAGGCCCACCTAAAATTTGCATCCTCATTACTTCCAACCACACACTCTTTCTTTCTTTAAGAAAATCAACAAAAGACACTGAAAAATATTTAACCTGCTTCCGCAAAAGAGGAAAGGCTGTGACTACAAAGAAAAAGAGACAAGACTGAGTTCCCAACACGATGCCACTGGAATACATTCTGAAAAGAAAGGATGTTTTCCTCTATTCAAATCTCCTGACAGTGACAACAAAGGGGTCCAGAAGGTTCAAGCACAAGTAGATTTTTATATGGAGAGCATTAACTTCTATACAAACATGGCACACAAAGGAAGACCCCCTGAAAGCCAGAAAGATCGATGGCCTTTACGTGCCCCCCCATGCAGTACTGGCTGAACAGCTCTTCCTTGCTGTCTTTATTTCAAACTTCACTTAACACAGTATTTCAGCTTCCATGCCTATTTATTCCTGAAATGTGACAGACCAGTAATAATAATTATTTGCATTGCAGCCACGCCTACAAGGCTGGCAATGAGCTGGAACCCTCTGGTACTAAGCACTGAGCGACCACTTGAAGGAGGCTGCGAGTGCTGACTGTGCTCCTGGCTGTCCTGCTGCAATGGACTCCTTGTCATCCCACCCAGCCAGCATTCCCCCGGGAATCAGCACCACCCTGCCTTAACTGCAACAGATTACTCAGAGCGAAGCTGCTCTACATAAGGCTCTCTGGAGGCGAGACACTGCCAGAGCAGTGCAAGTACCACAAATACATTTATTTTTTGCCTAATGCAGGTAGGTTGTTGGAAAGAGCTTCTACATTTTTTCCATACTAAAGGAATACATAGAGAATGGACTGAATGGCAGCAGAGCCTGGGAGGTGCTTTTGCTTTCTTCTCAAAAAGGGGTGAGAGTTATTTGATGGGTCCCCAAGGTCTTTCAGCCTCTTCTCCCCTCAGTTGCAGTGTTGACCCATATCCTAGGCCTCTCCTGGAAACTGCTGAAATTGCCCATCTTTAGCAACAACATTGATAAAACAATATCAGCTCCACGTCTTCTATTTTATTTTTTAATCACTAGGAAGGCAGCAGATCAACAATGCTCTTACGTTCAAAGATGTGAAATTATTATCTAAAGAGTCCCCAGATCAGAACACCTGCAGGCAGTAAAAAAGGTGTGTTTCTAAATATCAGATCTCTGGAGGAAAAACGAAATAATCTCCAAATAAAAGGTGAAAGATTTATTCATATCAAGTACTTCAAGTGCTAAGGCTACCAAACAAGGCTAAAAATTTCCTTTTCAGATACAACTCTTTCGCAAGGAACTAGCTTTAGCATTTAAGGTAGAACGTGAGCAACTGTATGCTCTTCATTATACAGTGAATGAAATTATAGCATCAAATGACGCCGTAGGAATGTATTTCTAACGGTTCTTTTCACCAAGATTAACAGGGGAAAATTACACAATTGTATTATTCACAAATCCACTGATAGTTGTTGAATAATACGCTTGGCAAAGTAAATGAAGACCTACTACAGAGCTGATCCAAAACCACATGCAAGTATTTTAGATAACTTACTAAGAAAACAGTCATGCAATCTGCTGAATACTATGCCAGCCAAAAACTACCCCAGCAGCCCTGTTCCCCAGATTCTCTTGCTGTTTTGCCTCTTTCTCCAACTTTATGCTGCTTTCTTTTTGCTGTTACCGGTCATGATGGACCTTCACGTGATCCATCTTCAGCCTCCACTCCCGTGTCCTCCTCCCCACATCTTTTAAGATCCATTCCTGTCTGCAATATTTGGAAGAGGCGTGGACTAAAAATTAATTTTAGGTACTAAGAGATAGTCCAGAGACACCATGTTGAACAGCCAGCCCCCTCTTTCTCAGTCACTGCAGGTACCAGACTGTCAGTGGTGGTCACTGTCTGAAAGTTTTTTCAGGGCCTCCCGTGTCTTATGTTGGGTTTGATTGATTTTAGATGAATCTAAAGTGCGAAAGCAGACTATAGTATTGCATTACATGTCAGAATCTGGTCAACACTAAGTTTATTTTATACCTTTAGTGATTTATGAAGGATTTACAAATCTCTCTTAAGCAGAATGCTGTTTGATGCTGTTCCAAACTAACCGTGCTGGCCACTTACCGTTAACATTTCAGAAACATACAAGCCACACAGCAGTAATAAGGAGCTGTGCTGTTGCCTGCAGACTAAGGCAGATTTTAAGACATTACACTCAGCAGTACTCTGTTCAAATATGGAAGGTGGCGTTAACTCTGAAGTCCAGCAAAGGAAGCTTATATTGATCAAATGGATTAAAAAAATCCACAATGCTACACCCCTAGCACCCCTCTCATACAAGCTTTTTTCCAGCTGATGCAAGGGAAACCTTTCAGAGAATGGATGGATTACACAGAGAGCATCACTGTGTGGAGCAAATGCACTCCAAAAGCTAGTTTGCAGCCTTCATAATTTGTTCCTGTACCTTTAATTTGGCTAGGTCCTCCCTTTTCTGCTCTTACCCAGTGATTCTATTTCTCATTTCAGATCTTAGTCTTTTCACTGGATTAGCTTCTCCTTTTTTGTACTGTTGGTGTCTTGTTTAATTACAGAAGTCAACACATATCAAATCCTTCCAACCTGCCAAATCTTACAGACCTAAGTAAGACATATGCCTAAACTGAGGAACTCAAGAAATAGAACAGCAGAATTAGACTTCAGATTACGTAATTCATCATTCCAGCTTCTTTAACTTCACAGTCACTTCTAGTTGATGCCGATAATTTACAGTAATACAGACAAGACAAAAAAAAAAAAAGGGTCTATGTGAAACATAAGGAAATGTTAAACTGAAATAAAGGACAGCTGAAACATGGAGTCAAGGCACACTGTGCAATTAGGATCACTTCAGTTTGTTATTTCGCTAAGTGAAGGCTACATGCAGGGCGGATCTCTGCAAGAGGCAGCAAAGGAAAAAAGCAATTTTCAAGTATTTCTGTTCTGTCCAAGCAGCAACTGAATAAAAGGCATTTAAAATCCTCCTCCTTCAAAACTTGACAGCATCTGACAGAGCAAGGTTCTCTACACCACTATACTGAAAACTAGATATCAAAGCAATTTTCCTCTTATTAAGAGCCCAGGCCACTAGATAGTACAGTTGGGAGATCTGCTGGATCTGCTGCACCCTACCTGCCCAAATGGAATTTCTTCTCTTTATTAATCTCTCCAGCAAGTGGTGGGGCTGCTGCTATATTTAGCCAGCTCATGCAGGACTGGTTCCCGCTGTCTTCAAAAGGCGTATCAGGTGCTGATGCCTATTTTTAAACAGGACATCTAAACTTCCCAAGTGTGGTGACCTGTAAGCTTGGACATTCTGCTTTTAATCAAGTGAGATAATTAGCTACAGGTCTCTAAAGGAGAAAAAAAAAAAAAAGGCATCAAAGAGGAGGACCAGGCTACAACAAAGCAACTCAAGATCTGAGCGATAGGAGCTCCTCCTCCTTCAAGCACAAGTATTCAGGGAGGGATTTTTTTCCCCTTATCTATGCCACTAATACACAGGCAAGTCTTCTTCCTTCCTGCAAGAAGGTGACAACATCTTTTGTTCAAGAAAATCTCAAGTACTGTATGGCTGACTCATAAGGGCAAGGTTATTCAGCATACAATTATTATCCCTAAATATCATGCCACTGAGAAGATAATAAGAAAATACTGAAATCTCTGACTGAAAATAAGTACAAACTGCTTTGCAGGCATTAACAGAACCTTGCAAAGTAAGTATTACAAGTAGCTGTGGTAGGAAGCCGTGATGGCAGGCGATAGGATGGTATGGGGTGCAATGGTTGAAAAATTTTAAAGGTTATTTTCCAAACCGATAAAGCATGTCATACAGAAGTTGGAGAGCTTGAGAGGACCATACGAAAGGACCACAGACTTCTTACAATCTCATCTACTTTGTTGCCATGTGCCAACAATCCTTGCAAAGCAGAGCAATGGAGTTATTGTTTGTTCCCTATGCTAGTTAAACACATGATAAAAAAAAAAAAAAAAAAAAAAAGATGCTTAATACTTTGAGCCACTCTGAGAAAAAGTATGGTTTAAAGCTGTTCATGTTATCATGTTATCCCCCCACACTCTCTCCTTACATCTCACCTCTAAGAGAATGGAGCTGTTACTTTGACCTGTGCTGCAGGGGAAAAAGCAAGGATTTTCTCAGTCTGTTCAATGTTAAAAAAGATACAGGGAGATACGGGCTAAGTCACAGTCACTGCATGAGGCTGAGAAGTACTGTGAACGCTTATCCGGGTCTGTGACACACAGGCAAACAATGAAGACATATAGAACGAGGTGATCAATGGACAGAAATCCCCTATCTGTAAAGAAGATGTACCCACTGTTGATAGTGGGTGTCATGTTCTGGTTCTGCAAAGATAAGTCCTTGGGCCTCTGTTTTCTCTCTCCGACGCATGCACACACCAACACACTCTCCCTTAAACACACACACTTAAGTGAGTGCAACAGAGGCAAACTCTGCAGTCAAAGGTTCCTCAATCTACCCTTCTTCAGATAATGCGACTGATGCTCGGTGTCGCTGCTGACATTCCAGTTTGCTCTCCATCTCAGTGGCCTTCCTTAGAGCAGCTGTGAATAAAGGGGAGTCAGCAGCTTTCCCATCTCCTGTCATCTGCTCCTCTTTTACACATATCCTCTCTCACATTTTTATTGCGCTGTTTCTTTTCCTAAGTTTATGCTCCCTTAGTCACTGAGCACGCTTTTCTTTTTCCCTTTCCCTGAGAGAGGGTGACAGTTTTGGACACAGCGGCCAATTCCAGCACACACAGTGGACAAGAGTCTATCCACAGAAACCCAATACAACTCCTCTGGTTAAAATAGCACAACTAACTGTAAAATTTCAAGGCAGCTAGACTCTGAGCAGCTAATCCTACCTTACTTACCTCCTGCTATACATTCAAAAATAACAACGTTCTCATTGCTATAAGAAAATTCTCACCCAGGGTCTATATATAGCAGTACCACCCAGCGACGAGGCCTCGCGCTGCTCTGTGCAACACAAGCAGCAAAACAGACATTCCTGTTCACATGGCTTACCAGAAACAGTCACGAGTGCTAAAACTGACCTCACTTAAGTTTCTGTTTCTTTCCAATGCTGACGGGAGACTACATGACTAGCTCAGATGTCAACATTTACCTTGCAGACATCTAAAGTTAGCCGAGATGCACCGAGCTCAAGGCCTGGCAAGCACAGAACCCTAACGGCACTCGGCAGCTGCTTCAAGGGGCACCAGGAAGACAAATGACAACCACAAATTAAAAGCAGGCTCTGCATGTGCAGTATCAAGTACCAAATGCTGAAGTCTTCCTATGGCCATTTTATATAAATAAGATGACAAAAACTACTACTAAATTACTACTACTTCCTATTTGTAGGAGCTGGAAGCCATAGAAAAAGGCTTCTGTGGCGGTTTATCACAGTAGGCACTGCAGGCGGTGACCCCACCTTTACCAAGTGGAGCATTTGGAGACTTACCAAGTCAGTTATAACTTGCAAAATTCTTGATAGCTCAAGTAATACATCATTCCAAGATCATGTTCTGCATTATGTCACATGCAGCACACTTGTCTTTCATTCTTATTCATTATCCTTCATTCTTAAAACATTCATGCCTCCAGTACCCTCTTTTCCGGTCCTCTGCTGTTTTCCCCACTTACCAACTTCTACCAATAGCTTTGCAGGCTTACCAATCACATTTCTTTCATTATTGCTTAACACAGCATGTTTATTGGCTTAAAAACAAAACAAAACAGACTTGTATCATGCCCATGAAGGCTGTCCAAAGATGTCTGAATCTCGCAGAGATTTTTTACTGATATTGTATGGTTAGCCTTATTTAGCATCCCAGTCCTAAGGTACAAGTCATCAAATCATTTTGGTCACCCTCACTTCAGAGAAGACAAGTTAGCTACTTAACGTATTTCCATGCTTCACGTTCAAGGTAAATTACCTTTCTGGGAAGCAGAGCATGGTTAGCAGCATCTGCTGTGGTTAAACTAAAGGCAGGAGTCAAGTTCTCTCTCACTATTTTACAAACAAGTGATATTTTTGGAACTAACAAGATGCCTAGAAAATTGTTATATAATTTAGGAAGAAAAATCTTTAATTAAAACAAAAAAGGAAAAGCAAGTCTCACCTCTCTTTGGTTAGGTGCACACTCAGGAACTACATGTTTTCTGGCAACATGCAGTAAGATAACAGAGTTCAGAGCCTAACTCACCACAGAAGCTGAAAACAAACAAGGCTGGTCTGTACATAACATCTCTCAAACTGGTTTGGGTGGTCATTTACACCTGTCACACTGAAAAGATGAGCAAAGCTAGAACTCTAAAATTAGCATGAACTCACTCACACCTGGTAGCCTGTAAAACTCTTAGTTTTACAACCCGATTTTCTTTTGGCCAACAGTTGTTCTCAGCTCTCGTGATACTCATTCACAAATCTGATTTAAAAGAGAACTGTTGCCTCCAGCAAATTTAGTCACAGAAGTAGGCTGTAACAGACAAATCTATGGCCCCATTCAGCAAAAATGGCTTCTTAAATGAAAATTCATTTAAAAACCAAAACAAAAATGTTGATTTTATAACCCACGTATTTATCAACTTGTGTGCTTTTGCATTTCTGTTCTGAGTTTTGCTTTTGTTCTGTCAATCACGCAAGCAACCAGATGTCCTCCATAAAAATTAAGATGCAGAGCATGCATACAATAAAGGCAGATTCTTGAATCATAGAATCATTAAGATTGGAAAAGACCTCTAAAATTATCTAGTCCAACCATCAAACACAAAAGAGTTGAGCTTTTTTGTTGTTTTTGGTTTTTAATGTATTTATAAAAAGTTGGGCATGTTCATAGACAGGTATCAAATTTAAGGGAAACAGAAGTTGCAAAGGAACTGTTCCAAGTAGGTACAATGCTGAGACATCCGTTAGGGTGTCACATAGGTTATGGACTCCCGGTGGACGTCACGCTTTGGATAAGTCTGTGGGCTCTTCCACTGGTAGTTACGATTTTCCTACGTGATATCAAACGGTCTGCGAGCAGATTTGGACAGACAGCCCTAGTTAAATCTTAGGAAAGTGAGAATGGGTTTTTAAGGGAGGGCCAGATTGTATTTGGTTAGCAAGTTTTTAAAAGCACGTATGAAAAAGGATACCTCTGCAAAGGAAGCAGCCCCGCTTCAACTCCCATTAACCCTTGACAGGTATGCCTTAAAGCTGAAATCTCACACCTTCCCTGGTTTAGCTCTAAGTACTCAGACAAGTACATAGATAATTCTCAGATTCCCAGGTTTACAGTTCTCAGCCCCTTCTGATGAAGAAACTTCCTCACAGTGTTTATTTTTTGAGCACACCAGCGAGCCTTCCCCTCTGTTAAGCTTCTGAACGCCCGTTTCAGCAGGCCACCAGTTCACATCACAGTGTAATGAGCGTGAAATCTAACTACAAACCACACTTGGCCAAATTTGTATTAACAGAGACATGGGAAGTAAGACAGGCATAAGGGAAACCCAGTTCACAGCTGTGAAGATCATAACTGAAGTGCTACATACAAGAACAAGATTACATTTCCTATCAAATTCCATAGGGATTAAATCATCAAAATAATTCTGGTAAGGAGGACGGTTAATTCCATTAAACAAATCTGATATATACAAAAGGGAATCTACTTCTAAAATGAACAGAATACATGAGAGATTTGAGAGTATTTTACATGACTAAGACAACAGAAATTTATGATCACAGAAATGCAGCTGAATACACAACTAAGCAAACTTTGAAAATACCATTTTGAGAGCTTCAAAAAATCCAGATCTTCAGCTCCTAAATACACTGGTTCAACAGAAGACCCAACTAGTGTGAAAGTCCCTCCATCCCGCGTGAGCTAACCTGCTACAGCCTCAGAAGCAGGGACTGTTCCCTCCCCATCACACAAGGGTTAACAACCCAAGCAGCAGCCTCACACAGCCTCACACTGCTAACTCACCACGGTGGTTTGCCAAGCCAGCTGAGGGAATGGTGCGGTTTCTCCTTGGTAAAAAGAAAACCAGAACTTGAGTAAAACATGCCACAGTCTCAAGAAGAGCTGCCAGCCTAACAACATGAAGAAAGAGCTGGAATCCAACATGATGTCAGTGCTCAGGCCAAGGTGCTGCTCCAGTAAGAGCCAGGAGGGCTGTGACTGACATGGACGAGAAGCTGAGAGGCCAGGATGCAACACCGTCCTCGAACGTGACTGAAGGGCTCTCTGAGGGCTCAGCACTGCAAGTTCCTGCTCAAATAAAAGCAGGCCGTGGCTGCCGCTTGCTGAGGGAGCGCCTTCTGAAGTTCGCCTGGAGTTTCAGATGGGCCCAATCCAGGAACTCCAAGCCAAACTCAACACTCAAGCAAAATTCACTCACCACACACAAACACTGCTGAACTCCCCAGCAAAGCTATACCCAGGAAAGATGATCATCTGTCAGCACCTCGATGGGACAGGATCTCCCTGCAGAGGTGCTGTGTGAGGTGCTCGTGTGTGGCACACCGACCACGTTCCTGGCTCCCCTTCACTGGCTCCCAGGCAGCCACCAGCCCCACCAGGCCGCGAGTCGCTGCGGGGACTGGCTGCAGCCTGGCAGCAGCAGGAGCTGGGTGCTGCACCCCGCAGCTCCTCGCTCCATCAGCAGAGAGACACAAAGGAACAACGAGAAGTAGAGAAGTAGCTACTCAGCTACAAAATAAGAACTGATAATGAACAAAATAAACACCCACATGAGGAAACCATGCAGAGGAGCGAAAAAAAAATGGCCTGTAATCATACTGAATTGCTTCCATCAACCTGCATGGAACACCAGCCCCGAAGTTTCTATCCAAGTTTCATCTTCCCACAAAACTGTACAGCAGCACCAGCACTGAAGTCCAGGCACAGGCCGTGCTCTGCAGCACCCAGCCGCCCCCAGCACACAGCATGGCAGCTGGGCAGCAGGCTATGGCCACCATCTCGAGGTGACAAGCTGCCGGCCAACAGAACAGCTGGCTTTGGTCCTTCTGAAGGGGACTTTTCACCTGGTAGCACAGCAGCAGATGTCACAGTCTGTCACACAGATCTCAGATACAACAAAACGCTGTATTCATTTCTACTCTACATAAGTTGCCATGTTCGTTCAGACATGCCTGTTAAGAAAAAATAAATTTGAGCAACTGCCAATTTTAAAGCCTCATGTTTGATAATTGTTTTTCCCCAAGTAACATAATGGGCCTAATCCATATTGTGGGCAAATATCCTGTAAAATTTAATTAAAAACCCAAAGCTGCTAAATGATGTGATACTATGACACCAGAAATACAGCAGAGATCTGCAAGGCTTCAATGTGACCCAAGTCACAGGTGGTTTGTGTGATCCCATATCCAGTGGAAGTGACTACCTATGTGTCACTCAGCAGGCTCTGATCCTGCATGAATTCTGGAGGCGGAGATGAAATCATTCTCTTGGTGTACTCTAGCCTTCACTAAACAAAAAAATATTTCCATTTCCATCCTTGGGGATTTCATTTACCCTGAAGTTTGATGGTTAAGAACACCACACTAAGTACTAAACCAGATCATATAAAAGGTTTGGGGTTTTCTCAAGGGAAATGTTATGCTGTGATCTCACTGTTTTCCCAGATAAATTTCATTGCATTGTTTCTTTTGCAGTCGTTTTAGACCCCTGTGAATGCCATAGCCAATACCAGATGTGCCTCCATGCACTTGCAAGAGAGCTCTGAACAAAGAAAATCCAGGAGAGCTGGAGTTCTGTTTAATGAGAACAGCCCTGGGACAAAGCTTTAATAGTTTAACTAAAATTACATTCAAAACTTAATTAGCAGACGCTCTGAACTCACAAGCCGTGGCCCATGAGCTCTAATACACTAATTAGCTAAGACATCCTTTAAAGCCAACTATAGCTAAACCTTCTTGAGCTGTCACGTGACTCCCTGGGTCTGAGGCAACATTTGTGCTGCATATGGGAAGTTCAGTTATTTCACTATAATGTGGTTGGATATACAACCATTGCAGGTCCCAATTATTTTGGGTAACAAACAAACTATAAAATGTTCATAGCATACAGTTCTATATATAAAGCAAGATCAAAGCAGACTTTAAACACAGACTTCCACACAATAACGTGAGCCAAAAACCTTGGAGAAGTAGACAAGTAATAATTTCCAAAACTTCAGAAAGTTTACAGATCTTATGGAAGGATTAAAAGAAGTCATGAGTCACATTTTTCTTTTTTAATTTATTTTAAATCTTTGTGGGACCATCAAAATAGCCAGAGATTTATTTAGATAGCTTTCAAACAGTTTCGTTTCAATTTCAATCTCCTCTACTTTCTTACATGCTATAATGAAATACCTAAGCAAAAAGTTGCTCAAACCTGAAAAATAATGATTCATTTCATAAAAGTAAACCCAGGTATTCTACCAACTTTGACACATAAGAAAAAATAAGGAAAATGTGTCATTCCTTTGAAATAAAACTTTTTGAGTGTTTCTATTTTGACAAATCATATTGTACGGGAAGTAAAATTCTCAGTAGGATTCCAAATCAGCTTTAGTGCTGCCCCACTTCCTTTACTGCTATTATTTCAGCATGATTACTAGCTTCAGTGGGCAATTTAGTTAAATCTGTACTTCAGGAAATGAACGATACTGCAGGTAGTGCAGTGCCTCACAAATGATACATATGGATTTTTACTGTATATTTCCTCCATTCAAACAAATCCTGGGAAAGGTTCAAAATACCTTTTTGTTATGTCAACACACACATACATGCATGTACTTTCAGCTGTTACAATATATATATATATATTTTTTTTTTTTAAATGTACTTGAGCTCCCACAGCACACTAGCATTATATCATGTAAGTTTTCAACATGCCTGTTTCTGACATACAACGTTTTATGAGTTAATGAAATGAGTTTAGTGCATGTACAGTGGAGAATGGGAAAGAAAATTTAAATCAGAGACACCAAGACAAGTCATACCAAATAAGGAGTATGCCCTATTGTCTTGAAAAAGACATAAAAGGAAATTTTACCTTTCATGCCAGTGAAATCCATGGTGCTTAGTTTATCTACTTTTGAAGGACAAACACAGACAGTGGCAGGACTCGGACCTGCAGTGCCAGGGCATTTCAGTGATTGAAACCTGATGCCTCCATGCACCAGACATTAAGATTTCTTACTACAAATCCTTGCTTCTACTGCTAAAAAGGTGTGTCTATATTTCAAGAAAACTAATTTGGGATTAAATTAGGTGTAGATTCCCAGCCATCTACGGCAGCTAGGCTATGGAGCATCTCTTCGACGGAAAAAAGAGGCCAATTATCCCTTCCCTTCAACCCCCAAAACAAACAAGCAATCAAAAACCCTGGAGGTTTGTTGGGTTATTTTATTTTAATGGATCTTGGACAGTTCATAAATGTGCTTATATGTCATGGCTGGTTGTAACCACAGGGGACAACCCAGCTGATCGTTACACCCCTTTGCTTCATTTTTCCCAAAGCACGAGACATCTAAGATAAAAGCACAAGGGTTTTATTTTTAAACACATGGCAAGACAGACAGTCATTAAAAAACAGCTACTGACCTTGTGTAGCCAACCCTCTGGTACAGCTCAAGTACCTCGTCGCCCCTGTTCTCTTACCTGGAGGTAGCTCATGCAACGCATTAGCAGGATGGACGTCCCTCACATCCCACCAGCCAACACCTGGATTTACCTGTAGATAATACAGCAACTAACAGCAGAGCACAACATGCTGTAATAACTGCCCATCCCACTCAGTCCGAAAACTGGAGCCCTCACACTGTCTGTGGTCAGAGACCATCACGTTGATTCAGCCCAAGGAGCATCAGCTCAGCCCTGAGAAACAGACACTGGGCTTTCTGCTTTTGCCTGACACAGCAAGGAGCACCAGGCAAACACTAAGCATTCCACTCCACACTGCAATAATGTTGTCGTGTTAAGAGCACTGTTTCACACATGGAACTACGCAAAACTCACATTGACACAAATCCACAGCTTATAGCAATTAGGATGGTTACCAACTACAAGAAAGGTCCTTCTTTCCACACAGCATCAAGGGATATCTTAACCAGGAGTACAGAAAAGCTTACTCCCAACAGGTTGAAAGTAGTAACAACAATAATAAATAGAAAAAAAAAAAGTACATCAAAGTACAGTATTTAGTTCTGCTTGTATGTGTAAAGCATTAAGTCTTCCCCTGAGGATACGGAGTTGTGATGTTTGCTCCAGCACTGTGCTGCTCCCACTAAACCCATAGAAAGAGTTCAGGCCTCATGATAACTTTGCGACGGCTGATCCAGTAAGCTGCTTAAAGGACTCTTGATCTCTCAAAGCAAATTTTTTGCTTCCAGTTTCAAGTTACATCCCCTATTTCAAATGACTGAAAAAAGGAAGAATTGGGGGAAAAGAAATATGAAAAATGAAGAAAAATTAAAATGAGACATGCAGGCTCTCCACAGAAATCAACCAGCAAGAATTCAACATTACACTATTCAGATTTCAATCCATCCTGTTCAAGGTAATATGCAGGCAGCAAAATGAGGTTAATCTTCCCCATTTCTCCTGTAAGTAAGTGTAGAAAGGAGCCTAGCAGTATCTGCAACACAAAAATGAGTTTCGGTTGCATCCATAGGACTGACTGCTGCTCTGCAGTCCTAAGGAAATGCTTCATATCACACAGGCAGGAAGAGATCAAAGAAAACCCACGAGGTTCATCACCCCGGCCCCATTCCAAATCTCCTTTAACCCAAAAGAAGAGAGAATGCAATCTAAAGTTGGCTTAGATTTTCCAACCACTCTCCAGGAGGGCTGGCTCAACCAAAAAAGACACTGCTACAGAGGAGCCCATCAGCCAGCGGCAGCATCCTAGCACCACTCCGGCCACAACTTGATCCCAGCTTTGTTCTGATTTAGAAAATAATTAGCGCAAACCAAGTTTACCAGAAAAGTATCTAAGATTTTTTCTCCTTTCTATGTTCCATTTCCAATGAATTTCACACAGATGGAGATATCTGGTTTTATGCCCTGAACCTCCAGTTCATTTGCAGAACTGTTTGTTCCACAGACTTCGCAATGAACAACACTTTCCGGGTTAAATGCAAACTTAATTTATTAGTGTTTTTTTATCGTAAACATCTGGTAGAAAAACTAAAGCACTGTTAGAGGATGATTAAGACACTAGAAATGAGTATCTGAACAAGTAGAACAGCCCTCAGTGGAGAAACCTCTAACACGTCAGGCAGTATTTCATACACTTACATCATGGTCAGTGTCAGCCCAGAACAAGAGCAGTAATTGCAGGGCAAACAGCTGCTGTCATACAAGCAAGATCTTACTTCAGAGATGCTTTAAAAATTAGATAGTATGAAATCTTGAGAATTCACTGGAATGCTGCTCTTTAAAAACAAAGTAGTAAATGTGAAGGCTTTAGTGGCAGTTTCTGCATCCTCCCAACTACAAATCTCACAGATGTAGTGTTGATCTTGGTCTTCCCCATGGGAGCTCTGACTGCAGCCACTGCCGAAACACAGGCTCCGGACTGTGGAGGGCATCTCTGGGAACTGACCTGACCATCCCGCTGGTATCCAGCTGTGGTCCACAGCCTGCTGGGGCTTGATGGACTGCTTCTGGAGGACCTGTGCCTGCATATCAGAGGCTTCAGTTCACTCTATCTGGTCTCAACTCCCAGCAGAAAACATTACTCATCCACAAGTCAAAACTGGTAGACAGTCATGGGCATAGGGCAAAAGATGGCAGTGAGCTTTCTTGGAGAAATTGTAACAGAAACCACCACTCATCACATTAAGAAGCTACCAAGCACCTATCAGTTAGCTGAACTGGTGATCCTCGGGCTCATTTAGCAGTGTCTAGAGACACTGAAAACATTAGCACCAAGCCTCTGAGGATGAACTTGCTGCTACAGAGGTTCATTCCAATCACTTTCAACTGCACTGCAAGTTAGATGGGCAATTCACTTCCCTCTCCTCCTTAATTCCATTCCCACTTACTCTCAATCACTGTAAATCTGCCAAGGGAAATGACAAAAACGCAGCACTAATCCCGGACGGTGAGTAACACATGACAAGCTGTCAGTGAAAGCACAGCCTCTCTTCGAAGTGCCTTCCTGTGCAGCCATCCCATCCCGCTGCAACCAGGAGCCTGCAGGCATCTGCAGCATCAGCCTGGCTCTCCATGCCCCTCCCAGAACCAGGTAGTTTCTTCCTCTTTCACCTCCTCATGCATTGGCAGAGCTTCCAAAAGCAGCCAAAATCCTGTATTTGCAATACTTCAGTAGAAGTTGGCTATACTGTATTTCCACCCACAAAGCAGAAGAGCTTAAATTATAGAGCACGCGTGCCTCTCAAATTCAAGTACATCCTTCTATCCCAGATGAACAAACTGCCTTGTTATAATGATGCCCTCACAGCTTCCCTAGCAATTTTACTTAGGTAATTCACATTTCCTTTTAGTAATTTTCATTGAGAAAGAGTTGAAATAATGCTGGTTATTACTGTCAGCTGTCTCACTCCTGCAGATGATGAGACTCACAGCACTGCTCCCTAATAATCAAATTTGCTTTGCCGTTAATGCAGTTAGACATCGCAAAAACCAAACAAGCTGTATGAACAAGGATGATGCATAAAAGCTGCAGGCATACTGAAACACCTCTCGTTTTCACACATCCACTCCCAAAGCCAGGCACTATGTTCGTGTAAACGTGAAAAGAATTTGGCTTGTTTTCAATTTATTTAGGCTATAGGAGATGGAATCATCTGGACATTGCTGTCATGTTGAAATGATGAGCATCAGGAGAAAAAAAAAGACTATAAATAAAATACACAGATGATTGAAGTTAATGGGAACTGCACACATGCATCCAAGGACTTTATTTGGCCCATAAAATGGAAAACCAGCGTCAGCTTTAACCATAACACAAATGGATGTAATTTGTCATGTCCGAAAGCAAGAACGTAAATGGAAGTGACAGGGCCAGAACACTCCAACCTCAAAGATCTGTGATAGACATAAAAACATTTTCAGAAGTTACAGAGACAAATCCTTGAAGAACTGAGCATAAGCCTTTTAACATAATTAACTCCTCCAGCAAAGGTAAAATAGAATACAGACGTTGGGATGTGAAAAAAAGATTTATCACAAGTAGTATGTTTCTGTTTAGGGAATCAATCCACACTCCAACTAACGGTAACCACCATCTACTACCTCTTTCCTCTCTGACTAGCATCTGCCTACACCAGAAACAATTCCATCCTTCTCCAGGCACTGAGCCAATCACATCTACGCTGTGCACAAATCCAGCAGGTTACCGTGCCAGCTGGATTAACCAGTGATGCCTCCCTGATTGCACCAGCCTAACACCACATGCTTTTATGCAAAATACGACTTACAAAGCACGCAATGTGTGGAGCACATCAATAATGGAGCAGATCTGCTCTCTCATGAATAGTTTTCAAATCTCTGTGAGGCAAGGAGTAAGCACAGTCCTTAAGCAGTCACAACAATGCCCTGCTGAACTTCATATAGCCAGGACAGAAGTATTTACACTGTAAGGCAGGCAGAGCTTTATCTTTCTCCTTCAGATTGGGCCTTTAAAGCAAGGCTTGTTCCTGGATTATACTTTGGAAAGCAGTGACTGGTAGAAACAAACGTAGGGCTGTCTTGCTTGATGAGCTCCTGTAGGAGATGAGGATATATTCCTGCAAAAAACAGGCAGAACTAGTCTCTTCTGGGAAGCGGAGGCACAGGGAGTGGCCCCTCCTAGATCTCATGTCACCAAGCGCCTTTCCAACGCTGAAGTCTCAAGATAAATACTATTTAATTTTAGTCATGCCTAGTAGTTGTTCTTCCTTCAGACCTCATGGCATCTGTTGACGCCAAATGACCGCCCACCAGTAACTGCTGGTCTGTTGAATAGCAAGCTTGCAGTTATGCCCTTCTGCTCTGATGCACACAACCTTTTGGCTTTGACCCTTTTTTAAGACAACGTTCTTAGAGGTAGAGCTCCCCTCTTTATTATTTAAGGGACTTGAATCTGGAAAGAATGGAATTTGCCGGAATTTATATTTCCTTCCTGGCTTTTTGAAGCTTTCAGTATTTTGTTTTTATCTTTCATGTCTGATTATTTCTGACAGATGCATCATCTCCCCCACTTACAAAACTTTCTATTATTACTTCTAAGTAGAACTGATTATCCTTCTTATTTAAATGCAAAGTTTCAACTAACAAGTTGTCTAAAAAGGCAACCAAGACTCCTTTTCCTGCATTTTCTTGTCACCTGGTAGCCTGTAATACTCAAGGGCTTCTCTTTCGAAATCTCTTTGAATTCCAGCTTATCATTCAATTCTGGAAGGCTTGGATTAAACTTCTTATATTGCCTTCTGTTAGAATCTTAAAAGGACCCTTTTTTGACTTACATTACTCACTTTCCATCTCTCATATTCTTATTTATCATTTGCATTTCAGTAGCACTTGAAGGTCCCAAAGAAACTGCAGACAACAGTCTGCACACCGGAATAGAGGGTCTGCCCCAGGAGTTAAAAATTAAAAGCATCCAAAAAAAGGATAATTATCTTCACGGGAAGGATAAGCAACGTGTGAAATATGGAAACAAGACTTGTCCATGCTTACAAGGTAGACTCTGAAAGATCTAGGAAACGAGCCAGGTCTCCTAGATATGAAAGGTTACCTAGATTCTCTTTCTGATGTGCTTTTTTCTAGGGCATTTGCACCCATCTAGTCCATTCAGTCACACAAGGACTATGCATAAATGGCTGTCATTTGCCTTTGCAGTCCCCAAAATTTGTTTTTCCAAATGCCAGTGATGGAGTTGCAGTATACCAAAAGCAATTCATTTTGAAAAATGAGTGAACAAAGCTAATTGGACTGTATGATCCCCATTTTCATTCAGTAGCATCCCTAGGTGCTGAATGGTCTAAAATGACAGCTCAAGATGTTTGATACTGAACATTAAACATTTAACCAAGAAAACACATGTTCTGAAGCACAGAACATCACTTCTAAGCAAGGATGAGATACTATTTTCCACAAAAATACATTTACTGCTGCACGTCTTATATAAAAAAAAAAAAAATATCCAAGAACCCTGGCCTGGAGCATAAAATGGTTTATGCAACAAACACTTGTGAAATGCCTACTTAAAAAGTTAAACTCCCTGGAGGGCTTGAGAATCTTTTAGTTGTAATGTACCCCTGGAGGATTTTATTTTGTATCCACCTAGCCTGAAGTTAAAGAGTACTTTTTGAACATGTTTGCTTTACTTGAAGCTAAAATCTGGGTTACTTGGGGGAGGGCAATGGAGAGTCCAATAAATCTCACAATATACTTCTTGGCAAGGAAACTACTTACTGGTGTCACAAAGAAATAACTTAACTGCTCTCTAAAGAAATATTGTTTTCAGAAGTTACTATTGTATTCAAGACACATGGAAGCTGCATTAAATCAAGTTGTGGAAAGTACTGGAGTTATACATATTTTCAAAAAAAAGTTAAATCCTGAAACAGACCCTGACATTAAAAAAGAAAAAAGTTTCTGAGGCTTCCATAAATTCTGAAGGGAGGAAGTTTAAAACTTGGGTGTTCCACTCCTTAAGTCACATTCCACAAGGAAATAGTTTGATTTTATGTATATACTTTTACCATTTAAACTTCAGTGTTTTTTTTTTTTTTTAAAAAACACTTCTCACAGTTCAAAATTATCTGCGTTTGTGCACAGCAAGGAAATGCACAGCTCCGTGACTGCCAAAAGTTTTCTAAAGAGGGAGCACACTTGCTTGGAGAATATCAGTGTACATTTTCTTACACACATTGGGCAAGAGCCCTAACTGTTGGCTCACAACACTTCCACTTACTTCAGCCCCCTCCGCCCCCCAACATTGTGTAAACAAATGCATCAGTTAATTAATCTAGACACAATTAACTGAGACCACCAGCAGAATGAATCTCCCTTACCAATTGCCTGTGCATTTGGATCTCCCCACACAAGCTGCCCAGAGGCAAAAGCTAGGAGGCCCAATCTCTATGAATAATCAACTGTAAAGATAATAAAGTGAATCTAGACTCGGGGGGGGGGGGGAG
>WBMW01000889.1:2507739-2616186 GCA_013396635.1 Penelope pileata
TTAACTCGGGGGGGGGGGGAATTGAGCAGTCAATTTATCTTCCAAACAGACAGCTCAGATGAGAACAAGGTTACGTTCTTCCATTCTGCCACATTCGATTCTGTACTTGAGAGACCATCGGTACAAAGGAAACAAGGTGATTGCAAAGTCCCTGAATTCCTGTCCTTTCTGTTTGACGATGCCTAGGAGAACAAGAAGTGAGAGCAAGTGCCACAGCTATCCATCTGTGGAATATTTGGTAGACTTAAGAAATGTTTTCCTGGAAATTACACTTGTGGCTTTGAACCAGAGAATTCTAGTTCTCTTTCCTCACTTGATTTATTCTGACATAAAGAAGCTAGCTCAGTAAAATCGGGACATTTAAAGTAAAATTAAAAAAATCTGAGTAATAGCCATCACAATCTACACTCCCTCAATTCCAAAAGTACATCTTCTTCCCCAAACCTGACAGAGAAGATGCAACCCAATTCGCACTGTCACACGTTTTGTCTCGTTACTTCTCTGTGAATTGAGAGTATTCTGCCAAATTATAAGGCCAAGTTGGCATATTTATTTTCCAGAATTTGATTCCAATGATGCAGAAATTACTACTTCTATTGTTAAAA
Source organism: Penelope pileata (assembly GCA_013396635.1). Lineage (NCBI taxonomy): Eukaryota > Metazoa > Chordata > Aves > Galliformes > Cracidae > Penelope > Penelope pileata. The sequence continues at coordinate 2,508,345 of WBMW01000889.1, forward strand.
TGCATCCACTTCTAGACCAGGACTGGAATCAACAGCTCTTAAGAGGTGCAGACTAATACTGTGAATCAAGATCCTTTTCTTCAATGTGACTGGATTCAAAATTATATGAAGAATATTTTTAACATACACATTTCAGCAAAGATTCCTTAGATGGGATGAACGTTTCCCACTTCAGGCTGCTCTTTCGCTGCACTTCCACAGGAGCACTGACTGCTGTGGTGCTGTGTCCAGCAAAAAGAAGGGAAAAAGAAAGAAAGAAAGAAACAAAAGCAAAGCAAATAGACAAAGAAAATAAACACCCACCAGTGTCTGCCTTTCAGTTCATCACAACGTTTCATGTGAATGGCCCTGAAAGTTTTTCCTCAAGTTTCGCAAAGTATCTCAAATTCTGGTGCATCTGAACTGTAAACAAACATTCTGGCTATCGTAGAATGAAATTAAGAAAGTGACACTTTCAAAACTTCATAATCCAAAGTAAAATTTATCAGGAACAATTGTCTCAACTCTGCAGATTAGAATGAATATTTAATGTTACAGTGTTACCATCACAAAAGCCTACTTCTTTTGAAAAAGACATTGATTCATCTCAGTGTCCTGGGAAGGCGAGGCTGAAATATTGCAAGAGAAGGCAGCTTGAATCTATGTTTCAAAAATGACAAAAAAAGTTACCAACCCTCCCTTCTAACTGCCTTACATTAGTCTTCAAAGTTAAAAGGGAGATTGAAAACATAACCAAGTAAAGCAAGAAAATACCAGACATACTGGATTTCAAACACAGTCCAATTTTATCTCCTAATTATTTAAAATGCAAGCTGCCAAGTGCACCAACCATTATGACAACAAAAATCTGATCCAACTTTGCAACAGCAACAAAAAATGTTTATCAGAGAGGCCTAAGCCACAGACTCGTTTTGTAAACTTGGAAGCAACTCCAGAGCTAGTGCCATACATCTCAAAGGAAAAGATAAACCCTCGCTCACATTTTTATGTAACAACAACTATAAATGGATCAACAGTCTTCACGCAAAAAAAACTTGAAAGCCTTCACAGTCAAAACCACAGGATTTCAGTGATGACTGCTTCTTATCAGGGACATTTCTACTAATTTAATTGCAAGTACAACTCTTGGCAGAAATGTCCTAACTTGTGTGTCAAGAGGAGAGGAACCAGGCTGAACCTCGGGGCTCAGAGCACACACTTGCTGCACACAAAGGGAACTGTCTGCTTCAGGAAGAGCCTTGCAGGACAAGGGTTTCAACCCGTTCTGAGTCATCTCTGGTTTCCAAGAATTTAACATGGAAATTGAAGCCAAATGGCATCAAAGAAGTAAAGACTGAAATGTCCTGGCTTAAACAGTGTGTGTGTGAGAATGAGACATGGACAAACACATTCAAAAAGACAGGAAAAATCCGTGTTCTTACCCTCCACTCACATTTTTTCAAATGCTTCTGGAGAACTAGCTGGCTCAGCAGATCAGAGAGGGAAATTGAGCCTTCCAGTACAACAGGCTGCTGTTTAAATCCAGCCCAGTCCTATGGTGACTGAAAGTTATTATCCAATAGGTGGCCAACGTTAAACGAAACAGCAATTTCACTTCCAGTCTCTGTTAAGCAGGTGTCTGCAACACAACTGGCAGCCTCGCCAGACAGGCTGGGCTCCAGCTCGCAGAGCCACGAGTGAGGTGCTGGCAGGGCAGGCCGGAGCCGTGCACCTGCCCTGTGGCAAGGAGCTCCATTTGCCGGTGCTCTTACACGTGAACCAGGAATGAGTGCGTATTTAAAATAAAGATGGAGAGGAGAAGCCTACATATATGACTTTTTCCTTAATTAATTCCAGCAACAGAATATATATCTGGCATGTTTACTCTATATACATTGTTACCGCATCAAATTTGACTTGATACAAAGCTCTTAAACTGTGTTCCATGCTATATGCGAAGAGCTGTAGGACTGCCATCTGATACAGCTCTGTTATCACGGCTTATCGAGCAAATTACTATGAGCTAGGAAATTTTACTGGACGAACCTGAGCAAAGTGTTCTGGGCTAGTTTCTAAATGTTACAAGATCTGAGAGTATGGCTACAGGGGAAGCACTCCATGGCGACAGCTCACATCAATGTTCCTGCGGGGTGAAGAGAGGCATAAGCTGCTTCACAGTACTCTGTATGGCTGCATTGATGACAATGCTATTGATGTCCCAGTGACAAACTACATTGTCACAACTCTCTCTTTTGAGAGAGGCTGCAATTCCCCTCTCCCTTGTATGACCATTCCTTTGGAGTTCTAGAGAACTCAGCAATACACAACAAGTTGCCAGATAACTTAATAAATTAGTAACCCTACGTATCTCATTCTTATATATATAAAAAATATACATACACATATATTCATTCATTCAGGAAAGAGAAGGTAAATTTAAAACAAGTATTTCAATAACAAGTGAGTGTTACAAAATAATATTTTTCCTCCTAAATGCATGGATAAAGAACCTTTTGCTAGTCTCTGAATTTGGCTTTCACAGCTATATCATCAAGCAATGTCCTACCCAATAAAAATATTTCTGTAGAATTTAATAACTACATCTATAGCACCTTGTCTGAGATTCAAAAGTCTTGGAAATTAAAATATGGCAAGCTCAGAATTTATGACAACTCTGTGAAGTAATGTCTATACATACATTGCCTCTTAATGTCATGATTAATTTAGTGCTAGGCTTATACTGTAACAAACTTAAAAGTAAGTTTCTGGTTCTCCCCTAAAACAATGTCTACCCACAGGGGCTTCTGGCCCCCGTGCCTGCTGAGCTACTTTTTGCCTACTGAATGATGGCACCCAGAATAAAAGTCAACAATGCTCAGATGTGTTAACAGCTACAAGCTCTTTGCAACACTCCCTATAAGCCATACCCACATGCGATATTGCAAAATGGCTTGTCATCACCCTCTTCCTGCCCTTCCCAACACATATGTTCCCCATGAAGTGATCGCTCCTCTCCAATAGCACCCCGGCTCTAGTATTTTACTTCTGCTCTATTATATGAAATAGCAGGGGAAGATGTCTGCTGTTACAAAAACAATTCTATTTATGAATTGAAAATTACTTCTAGGCTTTGCATTATATTTATGTTTATTATTTCAAGGATCATTACTCTTTATAAAGGACAGAGCTCTGAGTTACAACTAACTGCTGCCAGCATAATCTGCTGAAGCCATGCCTGAAGTAAGAGCAACATAGAAGTCTATGTTGACTGTTTTCATGTACAAGATGTTCACTAAAGAGGAGAAAGAAATCTTATAAACCTCAGTTTTGCCAATATAGATGCACACGACTATTCTATGTTTTCATTAGAACAACAGTTCAAAGCACTCAACTTTGACGACCTTTTTCTATCACATACTTGAGAAAACTAAGAGACCTGAACTCTGCAGTTTTGACAATTCTTGGGGAAAATAAAACCTGTACCATTTCCCAGGAAGAATTATTTCACATTGGTACAGATCTTCATTACCATGTGTTTACACCCAAGATTTTTTAAGTTCCTATTCTTAATCACACTCCTTTACATTTCTAAACAACCTTTTTAAAGCCTCAGATGATACAGACTAATTTCTCTTTGGTCATCACTTCATTGGTATCTGCTGGCGTGTTTCTGTATGGAAATGGACAGCAGTGGATGTTCCACAATAGCTGCTGTGCAAATACTCTATCGCAATGGAAGTTCGTATAAGTAAGCACATAAATTGCTGATAAATGAAAGTACTTTTATTCTTTGATAGCAAGGACTTTTCTTTTGGTCTCTCTATGTAGACAAAAAGCAAATAATTTGTTTTCAGTCTTTTTAATTCAATCACCCTTAGTTCTTCAGAAAATTTCTTTAAGTTTGCCCAGTTTATTTTCATTATCTTTATCAGGGAGCAAAAGCATATTCTAACAGTGGTAGAAAACCATACATTGCACACTGCTAGTGTGATGAAATCTCTATATGCATGCAAAACATTACCACACTTGGACTGGCCTCAGCACCTACGCTGAACCACGCAGATGTTCACCACACGTGCTTTTACCCACAGATTTAACAGGTCTATCAAAGGAGTACTTGCACAGTCAACGAGGAATGAGAAACAGAGAAGGCTAACAATACAGGAGGTATGTAATGGTTTCTGAAGGAGAGATGTCTGCCACAAAAGGAACAGCAAGTGCCACCTCAGCTGGGGTCGTAGGCTGAGCTCACTGAGATTTCCTACTGACTTTCAATAACGCCCTAATGAGTGGCTCAGAAAGTCAGCGAAAGGAAAGAGTATTTCTCTAAAGGTCACATTCAAATGCTTCTAAACAAGTGATTATTTTCAATTCTGACCTTTTTGGTATCAACTGGAACTTTGCCTGAGAAAATGGTTTCAGGACTCTACCCACTGGTTTGTTTGTACAGTGGTACAGGAAATATGTAAATAGATTACATTTATGACAAAGCGCCAAGCACGTGAGAATGCCTGTATACCCATTTCTGTGATATTCTTTGCTATGCAATTATGACTGCCAGAGTTTAACTTTAAAGAGGGCAGAACTAAAATCCCCCACGATAACAGATACCATAGAGCATCTGATGGGCACACTCACCGTCATCCCAGCACATCACACACATCTGCACATTAACAGCCAGAAGGAAGCCAGTCTGGAACTACACAAAGCACTACATATGAGGCTGCAGAAACAACAGGTCACAGCCCAGGAGAAAGTCTGTTCAGTGGCTAGCTTACTTTTCTGTTCACGTTTGGGCAATCATTTCCTCACTGTCATTCATAAATTATCAAGTCTTGAGACAAGCCTTCAGATTTAGAGCCCTCACCTCCTACTCACTAAACGCAGTGCCCAGTCAGCCCTAGCCAAACAGACCTGAACAGCCAGCTCTTAGCCAAAATAACTGTTGTTCTTCCAGCTCCAAAAAAAAGTTCACCTTACTCAAGGACCTAATTCTTGGCATTCATCATTCTCACCTTAAGCCTGGTTTCCAAAAACCAAGGCTATCTATCATTCAGTTTAAACCGTTTCCCACCTATCAATTAACTTCCACTGCAAGCAACAAAATATAACAAATTATCAAAGCTGAAACAGCAGCTAACAAATGAAGGCTTCCCTAAAAAGATAACGTGATGTACTTCCTTTCTCTTCTGTTAAGAGTACAATGGTTTGTGTTTCCACTTTGAGAGAATTTACAACAGAAACATTATTTTCCACAAACAACTGGCACTTGACAGCTGGACTAGGCCTGGTCAAACTGCCCCTCCCTGGGAGGGTACTCACGGTTTGCCCAATGACAGAAAGGATCTGACCCCAGCAGAATGAAGCATTGTCTAAAATAAAAATGCACTGAAAAAGGAAAACTTATGAACACTGCACAGTTCTAAAGCCACATGAGTGAATTTTAATATTTATATCCCTGCTAACTAGAGACAGGCTCAAAACAAAACCACAAACATGGAGAAAGTCTGAATCCAGATCAGAATTTTATAGCTCATACCCCAGCTCTTCTCTTAACAATGGCTGGAAAATGCTTTTCAGAGCTTCTACAACATTTGCTGCACACACAGGAAATGAGTTTAGTAGTACATCTTTTGGGATTAGCTTTGTTTAGCTGTCCAAGCCTTTGATTCAAAGCCTGTAGATAGTATTGCTGTAGCTGTTATGCAGACACAGACATATTTCCTGGGGGGTGCCCCCCTCGCTCAGATGGTCATTCCTTTTACTCCCCGTTAACTTTATAGGACACTCTACTGCACATATAATTGGTTGTAAAGGAAGTCCTTTATCCATGTTTCTTGGCCTTCCCCTATTCGCAGCATGAAAGTGAAGATAAATATGCTGCTGAAGGACAGGAATGAGGAAGTTGGATAAAAAGCAATACATTCTTACAGAGGAATTCTTCATTTCTAGAAAATACAGAGCAGTTCCTGACGACAAATTTACTGCTTTTCTGCTTGGGCATACTGGACAGCATTGTGGCTCCATTTTCCACTGCAAGTAAGGCAGCAACTGGGAGCTGCACTGCCCCTGGAGCTGCCTGTGAGATTATCACAGCTCCTGGAATCACAGCTTCCTTCCCCATTTCCCTGTCTCTGCAAGAAAGGCAGAAAGGCAGCAAGTAGTGCTGCTGCACCGTCCTCTCCCTGACACGGTTCTGCTCCTTCGTGAGGAGCTGGGCCATGTTCCACTGAATCTCCGATCACAAACGGGCAAGGAATGAAGTAATAAAACTGAGGAGAAATTCCTCAAGCTTCAAAAGATACATATATACTATACAACTTTTTTGTTGTCATGCATACAACAGGTATGGCATGTTTGGGCAGCATGCCTGCAAGGACTGCTGATGTCCCACCCTCAGCTGGGCACCCTGTCCATCAGATTACCACACAGCTGGTTTTCCTCTCTAAGTAGTTAAGTTTCTAAATGATGTAGTATTTAAATCTAACTAAGGCAATGGCAGTAGCTGTTAGAACGTGACACATATAGTGTTGAAACCTCAGGAACCGAGAGGAAAAGAAAGAAGCACAAGGCAACTGCTGATAAAGTGTGATCTGTTGGCAATAGGTGGCAATGAAAACCAAGTCTCCAGAGTGATGGAGAAAGGAAAAAAGAAAACACCAGAAACAAATGTCCTGATCTAATGCACAAACAAATGTAAAATGACCCCTGCCAGACCAACCAAACTCTCCAAGCCACTGAGCCACTAGATCAAAAATATTCTTACAATCAATATGCAGAGAAGTCATCCTTAAATACAAAGTAACAGGTTGTAACATACCATTAAGTCCCCTTCAGAAAGGCAGAATTCGTCTGAATCCTGTCCCGTTTATAAGGAGCAGGGAAGCTGCAGGTGCGATGTGTCGGGTTGCCAGCACCTGTCTGTGCCACCAGGGCACCCAGAGCTTCCCCAGCATCTGGCCCTGCCGCCCACAGCTTACAAGGGCAAATGGCATTCCCAGAAGAGACTTCAGTGGCATCAACCGAAGCTCTTGAGAGTATCCATGGCGAACCATCGGCCACAATTTCTAAACGGGACCATGGGTGATGCATCACTGCCAGGAGGAGAGAGGTGTTAATTAACCTGGAAACCTGCTCCACTTTGTGCTCAGAGACTACAAAGGCCCGGCAGAATGAGAGGCATAGTTCACCCTCATTATGAGGCTCTCCATTACAAAGCCAATGCAAACAAAAGGCTGCCGCTTTGACTCAGCACTCCACTTCAGCTCATTGTAAACATTTTGACATGCATTTCACTCATGTACAAACTCCACTGCTCTGAAGAATAACCTTCACTAGAGGGTGATTTCATTATTCAAGTGAACACCAGGAGAAAAAACAAAAATGAACCACTCATCTCCCTGCAAAGCCTCAAGTCTAGTTGGACTGACGATCAGAGCTGATCAGAGCTCATCTCCAGTCAAGTCTTCAACAAACGTTTTTCCTTCTTCCTTCAGATACATCTGTGCAGTCCATCTCATCTAGTAACACTGGTAAAGTCTAGGTTCCTATATTACTCACTTGCTTTGTAGGCACTCCAGCCATATGCTCTATCCCCACACGCCGACTCATCTTGCCCTGTATTTATATGCACTGCCAGAAGCGATGTGCAGCAACAAGCAGACAGCCTACAGCCATCGCCACTTCAACGCACGCATCCTTGGACAGGGGCCTCCACAAGCAGCGGAGATGCAGCTCACACATTAAAAGGTACGTCCCTTCTGCCACCTTCAAGCCTTATCCAATCTCTCGTTCAGATGAGTGGCAAGAAAAAGGTCTTTTTATCCTCTCCATATTTTAAAACAGATTTGGGTTAGTGCAGCATTTTTAGAATGAGATATCTTGGCCCACTGGATTCTGTTGAGACCTGGACAGTTCAGAAGGGCTCCTTCCCAAAAAAATTGCAGAAAAATTACTGTAGAGCAAAAGAAAAAATAATTTGTTTGCCTTGTTATTTTTTCAGTTTAGGTTTGTTTGCACAATGGGGAATTATATAAATTCCAAGGGAAGATCAGATTTTATTTTTTTTTTTTTTGGTACTGTACTCAGGAGAGTAGGCAGCAAATACCTGGCTTATTCATAGCAGTATATCAACGAACAGCATAAAAGAGTAGATGTACAGCTGGCTTCAAAGCTCTTCATGAACTTAAATATTTCTTTGCCTACCTCAACAACCTACCCAAGAAAAAGCCTACCCCAAATTCCCTGATGAGGATGTGGGAAAAAGTGAGTAAAATTGGTAGTTTCAAAGAGAAGATAAATGACTAAATGTGCGATACCTTGGGTGTCTGAGAAGATTCATGCTTGAGCAATTTGAGAAAGGACACGGAGATAATGCTAGGGTCTAGATCAGAATACACAGCTCCTGTATCCCATTCTTATGCCATAAATTCAGCATTAGAGAGAACACTGCACCACAATGGCTATCCCCCTCTGACCACTCGCATCACAAACACCTTCCAGCTTCGCTTCCATGTCCACAGATCAATCCTCTGATCTCAGATGACTTCAAAGCCTACCTACATTGTGATTCAGAGTGCTTTAGAAAGCTGCATTTAGCCTATTACCCAATCTCTTTAAACACAACAGAACTGCCATCCTATCCTCGAAAATCCCAACCACTAAGTAGAGACCCAAGTGGCTACACACATCAGCACAGTTAACAAAAGCACACCCTGTTACCTGAAATGCAAAGACTGCATGGTAAACCTATGTCTAGACTGCTGAGAACAACTTGAAAGGGATCTTTCTGCAATATACACTTTTATATAAAATATGGGCCAACTCTATAATGGATAAACCTAAGAAATGCTCCACTAGAACATGCAGCTTCCAACAAGAAAACTGCTAGGAATTATTATCACAAGAGAAAAATAAAAAGCATTTTATGATAGAAGCAAAAAAGATTAAGGGCATTTTCAGTTAAAAATGCACAGATACACCTATCTGCCCATTCTCACCCCTTCCCCTTAATTACATCAAAGATTTATGTGAATCCTAGATTCATTTGTCTCACCATGTCCTGTTACCAAATGAATCCTAATTTTGCCCTTTGAGTCCTTTAACAAGCCTGTCTACAAAAGCTGAAGAAATGCTCTGTTCTCTGCTACTGGCTTTGTTCAGGCAGATAGGTCTTGCATCTCCTCCACCCAGCCATCCCCCATCTTCTTTCTTAAGTCTGAGAGAACTGCTCTTTGCTCATTCCTGTTTGTTGTATTTATTGCGACACAGGATCATATGAGATTGAAGGCCTGGAATACCCCACACAGTGTGCCTTGCATAAAACGTATATTTTCTTACACTAGAAAAAGTCTTACATGACATAGAGTTTTTTTATAAATATATATCTACGGAATTTTGATGGTAGGCAAAAACATTATGATATTATAAGGTGGCAAGGAATACAAAAGAAATAAAACCCCAGTGAATAGAATATTTTTTTAAAAAAAGAAAAAAGGAAAAAACAACCTATGCTTAACACAAACTCCTTCACAAATTCTCTTTATACTTTCAGCGACAAGAATTCAACATTCTGCTGACACTGTTGCTGACGCTACTGAAAAAGTCACCCAAGAAGGCTGGCTCACTTTAGAATGAAATTTTATAAGGAGAGGAAATGAGGATTTGCAATGGAACATTTCCTTCTACTTAATCACAACATCATTAATGTGATGGCACAAAGTCCACTTGGTCTTTTTAATTGATTTAATGATAAAGACATTTTTAGGCTGAACACCACCAAAGACAACCAATTAAAAAGGAAAAACCTTAAACTACTGTTACTCAAAACAAAATCCTCCTCAGATATTATTTAATACCAACAAGAGATTCTCGTATTAATTCTGTTCCTAATATTGCTATTAATTTTTAATACTACCAGATTCCATTGGCTCAAATCACTGTGGAACTCTTAAGTATTTACAATCATCACTCAAACAAGAAACCTTTTCAGCTCTTTGCCCTTATAGTCCTAAGGTATAAACTTTCAACTTCCATACAGAAGATATTTTTAAAATGAAGAGAGCATTTCCCAGAATAATGATGCTCTAATACCAAACAGCAGCTCAGTTATTTTGTGTTAAGAAACCAAAGCCCTTCTTACACAATTTCAAAGCAGCAGCTGCGACTTTGAAACTAGGAATTCACCCTGGCCAACTGCTTTAAAACTAGCCAAAATAAACGTGGTGGGGTGGCTCCTGTCGATAGACATGGGACGGTGGGCTAGCACAGGTTGTCTGCTCTTATGGCTTTCAGTCCTAATGATCACTGACTTCTCCAGGATCTTGTCTAGATGACAACTTTGGGATCAAGCTGCATCTGAAATGTGGATTAATTATTAAGTGCTAGATCGTGGTACCATTGCTCAGGAGTGAAAGCTCACTGCACAGCTGAGATAAACTGATCACGGTGTGCCACTCACAGTATGATGTGTTATTCCCACAGCAGATGATCCTTTTCTATCACTCATCTCACAGAAAGTATTATGGCCTGACTTGTAAGGTATTGTTTTCTTTTAATAAAGGGTTTGCTTGTTTGTTTTATGAACTCAGAAACATCCACAGTGGTAATAACTGTAAACTAAAAACTGATGACATGAAAACCTCAAATTTCTTGCCTTGATAAATGCAAAAACATTGGAAAAAAAAGCGTCCATCAGTGGAGCTTCCTTAGTGGAACACAAGGTCTTCCCAGATTCACAACCAGAGCTAACACAGCACAGAGCACCTCAGCATGTGTTTCAGGGCCTAACTCTGCTCCAAGGGTTAATGGGCTTCAACAGTCAAAGGGTTTGGCCCGTACAAACTCAGATACTTAATTCTCAGCATTAAAAAGAAAGCATGTTTTTGCTAACCTGAAAACAATCGCCTTCAGAAAACTATACCACAAAGTACCTCTGCTCCTTGACGCCTTCCCACGGGCTCCTGCAGCAGCCATTTCAGACCCAGCACTGCTCTGGCGCTGAGGGGCACCGTGCCCCGCTCCTACGGCCCACGCTTGGGGAAAGGCCTCCACACGGCGACCCTCAGAAGGCCGCTGCAAGTTTATTCCTGTTTTTTTCTTTTCCTATAAATTACTCCCTCTTTTGATGTCTATTCTTGCTTTTAAGAAAAAACAAAAACACACACACAAAAACAACCCACGCGTCGGGTTAAGATGAAAACTGCCCACACGACAAGTCCGTGTTTACAAGCTTAAGAGCAAGTTTCATTTGAACACAGGTCAATGCCGCTTTAAGAAAACATCACATACCAAAAAAATCACACATGGTTAGAACACATCACGAGCAGAGAGGGATTGTGGACTCAGCCTGTGAGGCACCGAGCCAGCCCAAGGAGCCCTTTGAAGTAAGAAAAACATCCTCTGGTCAGAGCACATTTGTGAAGCCGTGGGACAGGCGCTTTAAACAACATTCGCTCTGAGATCACCTGCGGTGTGCCAGGGGATCGGCGCCTGTGTAACTTCAGCAGCGTAACCCTTTGCATCCCACAGCGAGCCCTCACCCCAAAGTCGGTCCTGTCAACTGCAGACAGCCCAGCAACCGCGTGGCACAGCCTGTGCTGCTGCGGGCCTCGCACTGCTTCCTGCAGCCCGTGCTGCCAGCAGCCACGCGCAGTCTGTGCCCCACAGCCCCAGCCCCGCCTGGCAGGGCTCTCACCACTGCCTCCGCCCGCGTTCCAGCTGAAGGCAGAACTGGCTACCTATTCCTGACACCACTTGATACTGAAACTGATACGGGCTAACAGCAATTCTGAGGGACCGAAGGCACGTCTGCCAGGCCGAGGAAGGAGGAAGCCTCGCCCTGTCCTTGGGTAGGGCTCCTGCTGATAATAGGAGACGCTCTGACTGCACAGCAGGGCAGGACTCTCTCCTTGCTTAAAACATACCCCGAGAGGCATGACATTCGTATTTGTCTAGCTGTTCTGTTCTTCTGTGTTTGATGAGCTTTCCTATTTTTGTGCTGTATTTCTTTACTCGCTGACCAGGATGGTGGGTGCTGCCATCAGAAACATGCCTGAGGAGAGTCAGGTTACTGCTGCAGAGATAATAAGGGACCTCACAGTCCTGCTGCTACTGCCACAGGACAATCCCCATTGTCTGTTACTCATTTACTGGCAAATCTAGGGTCTTCTTGTTGCAGCATCTTCAGTTCTTGTCTTTCAGAATGTAGAAAAATCAGCAGTGGCCACAGATTAAGGATAAACTTGTTTTAGCACCACATGTTCACACACCAGCAGCACCTGCATGGTGCAGTCTAGTCAGCCCCTCGCGGATAACTGCACATGCTCTCAAAAAATATCAGTTTCATTCAGATTTTTTTTTAATTACATCAAAAGAAAGAAATCAATCAACCAACAGCAACAACCAGTTAAAGCAGCACATCTGGAAAAGAACGTCACATTAAGGCTCGTTACCAAACTGAAATCTACATAGTATCAGCAAATACAGTATTTCCTTCCCAAAAATACTGTTGTGGTTCCTCCCTCCCTCCTCTTCTTCCCCTCCTGTTACAAGTCATCACATTTCAAGCCAATAATGACCACCTTTCAAAGAGAAGCCCTGTACAAAAGCTTAGGTAGCAACCCATCTCTTCATCACCGTGCATTAGTTCAGACAAAGATTCTGTGTGCTTCCTATTGGTCATAAACTATTAAAAACAGAGTAGAAAAAAAATGAGAATGAAACCACGGTGCAGTTACAAACCAACTGGGTGCTGTAACAAACCAACCTAATTAGGCAAAGAACGCCTTCACACAATAAAAATGTACCATGTTAACAGGCATTAAGCAGTGCTGTGGGAACAGTCTCTCAAAACATACCTTTAAAAGGTATCTGCAAAATTCCTCCTTGTAACTGGCAATGTAGTTTAAGTGGCAATACAAGTGTGAAACACTTTTGCAAATCTATCATGAAATGGTCAGCCAAATTCCATCTGCAGGGGAAAATACATTGCCATTCCACTAGCAACATAGCTTCAAGAGAAAGAGACAATCAATCTCACCACTTGAGCCTTCCCTGCTCTTCCACTGATGTGGCAAAGAATGTGATACAAAAGCACTGGAAAGCAATGAGAAGTTTCCCCTCTATTAAAGCAGGGCTTTCACATCAAAACCTAAGTGCTCACAGAAATACTGCAGAAGTTTTCAGGATGATCTAAACAGACTTACCCAACTGCACTGAGTTAAAAACATACCTTTAAAAGTAATGTATTTATAGTATTCTGAAAAACTCCTTTTACATATGTATCCACATCAGGAACAAGACCTTGCACATAAGCTTTGCCCAAATAAAAATGACTTTAGCTGAGATAACCTGCAAAGTTTATCCTCAAAATAAAATTAAATATTCAGGATGGCTAAATGAGGCACAGTTTTTCCATGGGAAAATATCAAAGTATTATTTATTTTTCTGTAAGTACTTGTTTTGAAAAGCCTTTCCTCTCCACCTGGGCATCGGCTAAAAGCCACAATCTACATTTAAACAGTGTGTATGCTTTAGAAAACTATCCGCCATCTTTTTTTTTTTTTAAAGCAGAAGCATATAAAATTATTTGATCCACTTTTCATATAGAAAGTCTAGGGCTGACCATAAAGAAATAGGCAGGCTCCCAGTGTAAACTTACCAGGATTACATCAAAGACCTTCCTCCAGGATCAGACGATTGATTTCTTCAACGCTTTTTAGATTTTCTTACAGGATATTTTGGGTTATTGCCTTAGACCTTGCTCAGCTGGAATGACAGATATTCTGTTTGCTAGACTATGATGTTCTCTCTTTATAGGGGAATAAGTGTCTGTAGTTTATACACACGTATGCTATGTGAACAGAGAGAGACTTGGAAAGTTCACAAGCAAAATTATTATTTATTGTTTCAAAAAGAGAGTGGTTTATTACTGAAACACTGATACAGGCTTAACCACAGCATCTCATGCACTACAGAGACTGCTTGTTACTCTGTGAGCTCAAGACTGGGGCACTCTACACTCAGAGAAAATTCCTGCTCCCCAAAACAGACATTTGTTCTTTATGTTCACTTAATACATGACTTAGATTTACAGCTACTACCTTCTTCACCTATCTCTCAAAACTAACCTTGCCAGAATTATAAAAGATTTGTAAGATAGGACCACAGGAATCAGCTTAGTCCTCATCGGTATCAAATCTTTGGGGAATCAGCCAAATAAAACTATCTCCGAGGCCACAGTGACACACTACCCACCATTCTCCTTCCTCCCCCAAGACAAACCTGTCACCTCTGCACCATTCATCATTTGCAACAGAGCACGTATCAAAAGATCCGAGGCTGCTCCCAAATCCCATTTCTCCTGCAAGACAGTACTTTGTTCTGTCACTTCCCTACTGAGTCTATCCCCTTATTTTATGCCTCACAGCATGTGTGGCTGCACCCCAAGATCAAACACCCATGCAAGATTTTCTTTCACAGATCTTGAATCACAATGTTATACTTTAATAGGAACCTCAATATACTTAATCCCTTTTAAAGCTGCCACAGTAATGCCCCCAAATGCATTAAATTCCACCCTAATCACAAAATACGAAGTATTTCTCTGGATGGACAGCGCAGAGAATGTTCTGACCACATGCCAATCCATCTCTGAGCTAAAGTTACATACACCGTGGCATTTGTTAGTCTGAAGCCCAAGGATACAAGGCTGAAAAATCTAGGCACATTAAAAGCTCTCTGCTACAATTTTTGCTCAAAACATAACTGATCTTCTCCCATATTTTAAGGGAAGATCTCACATTCTCAGAGACCAGTAACATTGAGCCTGCATTTAAATCCAAATTTCATTACAACCAAAAATGAGATGGGTAGATGGCGCTTTTGAAGGTGTAAGCAGGACACCCTTTAACCAGACTGATGAATTTTGAAGTTCCACTAAGAAGGGATATCAAAGAACATCAAACTTTCAGAACTCTGAGAAAAAGTAGAAAAGCTACTTGCCTGAGGAGTCTTATTCAGAAGTTTTATCTATCAATAGTTTCAGATTTAAAAAGTGACTCTTTCACATGTACAGTTGGCAAAAAAACTTGCTTTGAAACAGGGAAGAGGAGGTATTTCCTTAACCCTGCCTAATGGTTAGTCTGGTAGGATCCTTTAGGTGTATTCCTACTACCCTCCTCCTGACCACTGAGGAGCTCTTAGGCACAGATAGCATGTCAGCCTCCCCTGGCCACTGCACGGTCGTCACAGGAGCAAGTTAGGGAATGTGGCTGGGCACTTAGCTGCGGATACAAGCTTCTTTAAACGTCAAGTCCTACGAGAAGCCAATGTCCAGTCTTTGTTAAACAGTGGACATGGGCATACATGACAGCTGTCTATTTGTGAGACACAACTTTCCTGTGAAAGGAGCCATGCAGGACTTTCCAATGTGAAAAAGGATCTCACATATTCAGAAGTGTCACACCTTGTAAGGGAAACATGAGGTCATGGCCTGAATTAGTGATTGAGCACCTGGTGAAGGGCAGTGGCTGGCCTAAGGAACACCTGTACCCCCCCCCATGTGACCACGAAGGGTGGACCCAGGGTGGGACTACCCTGGGCTCATTTAAGAGCCAGCCACCAAGGGGAAAGGATCTCTCGTGTGGGATCTGGCTGTTCCTCATCTCAGTGGGAGATCGCTATCGTGTGAGTTGAAATCTTTTGCTTACAACCATTAAACCATTTAATACTCTACCTGGGATCACTAGAAATCTATCTGAAGCAATCTCGCTTCTGCAATTGCACCACACACCTGTTCTGCAAATTATGGGTTAAGATATATGCCATATCACTGTAGTGAAAATAAAATTTTTTACAAACAGCAAACACATCATGCAGCCATACACCTTGCAGAGAGAGCAGGACAGCAACAGCTGAACATATATACAAGTCATCTCCCCTCTTAGGTTACGCAGTAGTAGAAGTATCCAAGCCAGCACAGCCCTTTCACCACAGCTAACACCACTGGCGTTCCACCACTGCAAGACAAATGTCATGAGATATTCCAATACAAACACACTTTGCTGGCTGAGAAATCAGACACAATGAAGATCTCACATTTGGAACCTGGTTAATAATTCTTGAATGGAGTACAGTCCAACTCAATCTCCCATAGCTGCAGTTACTCTGCAGGAGTAAATACAAGCTTAGTTTTGCTGCCAGTGTTGGCAGATATCACTAAATAAATTCATGGGGAAAAGTCTGTTTGACCATTTCTTCCCATTAATTTTTTCAACTAAAACTATACCTCATTTTCCATAAAATATATTTACAGATATCACATAGTCTGAAAACTCCTGTCTGACTACTCAGGCTAACTAATATATTAACAAACTAGAAAAGGGTTTAGTTACCAAGAAATACTCCAAGTATTTTGTACATTTCAACATCTAGCATTTACTTTTCTACTATGTTATGACACTGACATTCACAAAGCAAAATTTATCCACAAGGATTCCTATAAAGGCCAACATCTGCAGCAGGGGAAAGAATGTTCCATTTTGATTTAAATATCATCACTGAACAATTATTTCCCCAACTTTGGAAAAAAAACTAACTCTTAAAGTCAAAGTTTCAATACTCAAGAGACTCCTCTTTCCTCTCTTCGTAACCCAATTCAAAAGAAACCATAAAAGTCAACTAAGATCTTCTTCTGAAGAGTGCCTACAAACATCTACTTACTGAGCTCCTCCTGGGTCCCATTACAGATCTCACAAAACCTACTGAAAAACCTTATGTTAATGAAAGAACATTCCCATATGTTGACAATCATGCTACAAATTTCCCATTCTTGTTATAAGTTTTAGTATAAAGTC
Source organism: Penelope pileata (assembly GCA_013396635.1). Lineage (NCBI taxonomy): Eukaryota > Metazoa > Chordata > Aves > Galliformes > Cracidae > Penelope > Penelope pileata. Next base: position 2,525,180 of record WBMW01000889.1, read on the forward strand.
TGGATTAAATTATTTAAGTCATTAAAAAATATAACATACTATTGTTACTTTTCATCCCAATTTACACGGAATTTACTCCATAACTGAGGTCTTCTTATCCAGAAGAATCAAGGTTTCACTAAGCCAGGAAGGACTATCAGGAGCCCAAGAAACCACTTTCTCCTATCACTTAGATGAGAACTTCACCCAGCTACTAGTCAAAACATGCTTCCTTCTTACAAACACCAATCTAAGTAACTCCACTTTAGAGAGGGTCAGAGAAAGAGTTTTTAGATATCAAAAAAGTTGCTTTAATGACATTGTTTGCAGAAGTTTCATGAGTCATTCAGTTTTCCAATCAACATCCCAAATTAAAAATGCACCATGTTAAATCTGAAATACCTATAAAACAAGCCCTGATGAAATACAGACTGTCTTCCATCCACCTCCTCCATATGGCTCCAGCAAAGTCAACTTTTAATTTCATAACACAAAATATTTAATTTATGCGTTTCTTCATATGTCAATTTAACCTCCGGCACATAGCTTTGAAACCATGTAAGGATGTCTAACACTTTCCATATGGCAACTGAATTGTGGCTTTTAATTGCACCAACTGGTATCATTCAAGGATAATTCCCTTGGAATCCAGCTTTCTGCTATAATATTGGCCAATTCGCTAATCTCATCACCATGGCACTAATACTTTCAGAGCTGTCAAGATAGACTATGCGCACCACTAATTAAATTATCTGGGTTTGTTGCCACCAAATTTTAACATTAAATAAGATTTTGCCTCTTTCTCTTCCAATACCAAGTTTGGCCATTTTATTTCAAACACCATATATGCAATATTTTATATATCAAAATATTCTTTCAGTCACATGAATACACAGCACAGCTGAGGCTGTTGTTTCTTTGAATCCTCTCAGTCAATACAAATAACTACCTATACAATATTGCCATTAACATACTTGAAAATATTTCAGTTTGAAAGATCACTTCAAGCAGTCACAAAAGATAGCACCCTAGGAAATTTCTAATTTGTCTTGTCACCCTATCAGCAAGAAGACAGTCCTTCAAACGTCATTCTGTCCATGAAATGACCCCAAAGCAGTGCTACAACTAAATCTTCCACTCCAATTGCCTTTAAGACATAGTATACACAGGCCACTAAGAAGTCTCATTTCTGTTTATTATTTTTATTTTGGATAAATAGCCCATCCAGCTGTGTCTCTCATAAGGCTATGCATTTTTACGTACACAGACACATGCTATTTAACAGTGGGGAATTGGAAAGGACTTTTTTTTTTTTTTTTTTTTAAATTCACGAAAGATCGTGCAAGAAGAGCAATGAAGTTGACACTGGTGTAGTCCCTATCAGCCATGCAAGGAATGTCCATTAATGTCACTGGCAGTTACAGGCACAGAACAAATGGAGAACAAGCCCCACCTCAAAAGCAGTGATGTGCCTCTGCATTTCCCACTGCATTAATCCCAGCCCAGATACCCAACTCTAATTAATATCGATTAAGTTAGAACACGAGGATCACTAGCACAAAACAGCCCATATAGTGGAAGTGATAAACCAAAGGCTTTCTTATTTTACCTAAAATGATTATTTCCTACTTGGCTCACTGTGAGCTGGTTTGAAATTTAATTAAAAATTAGATTTTTTTCCAGTCCCAAACACTGATCTCAATGAGATGCACAACCAAGAAACTAGCAAAATTTCATATGGCTTTGAAGATAAAAATAAATTGAACTAAGCAATGTCATATTTAACGTTTTCCCCTCTAGCACAGAACTACTTCTCAGTTAAATAAATAAATACATGTATATTTGCAAACAATGTTGATCTCCAGAAACGGTTTGCAAAAATAAACACGCTGAATAAATTAAAACTTAAGAATTATACAGGATAATCCACAGTGTCAGGAAACCTCTCATTCTCTAGGCACAAGTTAACTCATTCATAAAGCAGCAAAAGAAGTGTATTCACTTGCTCTAACAGATTTACAACACCAGTGGTTTCAATTAGTTTTGAAAATAGAATATGACTTCTTTCATGGATGCAATAAAATTCCTCCTTTCTTGAATCCTCCATGATGCAGAAGGGGAAGGGCGCAGCCCAGCCCTCAGCCTCCTCACTAATTAAAACATTTAGAGCAGAGCAGCCCCTGCTGGGCGGGTGGCAATGGCTTAATGAGATCAGAGCTCTTAGCCCAGAACAGAACGTTGTTTACACACCAGAAGTGCATATGTTAAATACACTCTCCTTCCCTCAGTTCATGCCTTCCCCCAACACTTTACTACTATGAGATCAATCTCAGATGACTGAAGCAGTTGGCAATAGCTGGACACTAATCACTCTTCTCCCAGAGAGTTGGTGCTGTGGAGAAATACAGCAGCTGAGGGAAATCTGCTCCAACCAAGACATCTCAGAACTTTGGTTCAGGAAGGTAATAGGTGCTGCATGCTCAGACCCTACTTGTGTGAAACACGCTCTAACTGAACTGATGGAAAGACTTGCCCTCCACAACTCCTTCATGAGAGTCATCCACATAAACTAAAACAGTCTAGAGAGGAACACAAATGAAATTTTATTGCTTTCCTATATTAGTCATTCATTCCTCTTGTAAAAGGCTACATGAGTCCTCCTGTAGTTCAGTGTCATCTCCCCTGGATGACTAATTTACACAAAACAGTTCAGTATCCCCGTTCTTGAGGAAAGCAGCTTTGCAACTCCAACCAACACAGAATTTTTGGCTTATACAGGGCAACGTAAGTCAGATTTCACTATCACATCCAAGTTCTAATCAAAATGATCCAAACTGTCAAAGTTTCAGACATGGCAGCAACTCAGTGTTTTCTATCAACAGTGCTTTGGAAGTACACTAGGTTTCACCAAATAAGTGAAATATGCTGGTGAAACCACCGTCAACAAAAGTCTGGTTAAGGATTCCTAAGAGGAAAATTATTTCTAGGACTACCGTTGTTTTTTTTGTTTGGTTGGTTTTTTGTTGGTTTAGTTTGTTTGTTTTAAACTCATGTTGATATTTCCCTGGATGCAGATATTTTCATCAGTGTTTGATCTAATTTGTTCCACCATACATCACAAAATTAGCAATTACGACCTATTTCAGGGAGAAAAGTTTTAACGAGAAAACAAAATTTCCAGTTGTGACAATGGAACACAGAGCCTAGAAAGCTAACGGAACACTTTAAGAGGAGTTTTAAAGCAGCAGGGAGAAGAGCCCTTGGCTGACTCAAGTGCAACTGCATTACATTACTGGGGGAAACACACAAGTCCATTAGTGGAAGTGACTAGTAGCCTTTCTGCATCTTGAGGTGAATGAAGAACCAAGAAGTTAGGCTACAATCCACTTTGAATCTTGCTATAATTATATAAGAGATCAAAGACATCTTAGAAGAGAAACAGTCGTGCAGACTCATTTATGGAGTCAATAGCTGTGACTCCATAATCCTTGTCAAAGACTGTACATATGGCACATCTGTTTCCAATGCAGGATTAGAAATGCATCCTTCCATATTACCAGAAGTTCATAGTTTAAAGGAACATTAATGTAGCGGTCATTGCGTGGCTGTGATAGGATGACAAATAAACTAAATCAATTAGCAGGCCATACATGCATACAGATGCAACCAAATATATTAGGCAATAAATTGCCAATATTTTCAAACATCCTGAAATGAGCTTTATCAGGATGACAGTAAAAAGCCTCATGGGAACAGAGCTTTTTAAACACACTTAAACCTATTTACAGTTTTATAATGTAGTAAAAAGTATAGGCTAATTTTTAGCTAATGGCCTACTAATTGCTGAGCTATCATGATGACACTTGATGACACTTTGTTCTACTGTCATTTCAGCCCAGACCTCATGGAACTTAAGTTTTCAGAGTAACAAAGTATCTTTGATAACAAAGAGTCTTTTTTTTTTTTTCCCTCCAGAAAGCAAACCATGTTTCTGGAAGAAAATACAGTTCATGAAGTTGAAGTCTGTGATTTTGACCTTTAACTCTTGTATTTTAAAACCATGTTTAGTCTGGTGAGCTGAACTTTCTTTCCTAGAAAATATGTATATATGTGAATGATCGAACATGCATCGGAAAGCTTGACTTGCAAAAATGGGGGTGATGAAGGATAATTCAAAGCATGTTTTAAACTCTTTGCAGCTGTATCATACATGCATGTTCCATTATTCATGTTGACATGTTGTCTTCAAGTAAAATTCAACAAAAATCACTAAAATCAAAGATACCTGCAAGGTGAACAGGAAGCAAAGTGATTAAGCTCACCATTTACATATCTTACCCCCTCCACCTTACTTCCAGTGACTCCAAAGCAATGGAACCTCCTCTACACAATACTGATGGAATCATGTCGTTAGCTTTTTCCATCCTACACATCATCCCCACCATGCAAGACCACACCTAAAATGAAGTATGCCTCATCTCCAAGAGTTAATTTTTTCCTCTTTTTCCTGACAAGCAAGAAATCCAGGCTTCTGACAATAAGACTGGTGGCTAGCACAGTGATGAGCCTGCTGGAAGTCTGGTGGCCCTGCTCTGCTTGCGCTCTCAGAGCCACATTCCTCGCTGAGAAGCACAGATTCCAATCTCCCCATCTCTCAGGTTACTTTTCCACAGATGCATCTTTCAGTGTTTGATCCAGAGCTTTGTGGAAGTCGGTGGGAGTCTTTCAGTAAACATCTATAAGCTCTGGTTCACACCCTGAAACACTACGAGGACCATACTTGGAGTACAATTGCCTTTGTTCATCTCCCACCATGCCTTCTTGTTTGAAGAGACAACATTTAAAAAGCAAAACAAACAACAACAACCCACCACCAACAAACAAAAACCCAACAAACAGCTTAAACATTTCCTCCAGCTCAGCTTTACATGAGAGAGCTGGAGGAAAGAGGAAGGGTGCACAATGACCGCTGCGTGGTACCAGCCACCCCAAGTGACATGTGCAGGAACTCTCAGGGAAAGTCAGCCCCGCAGTAACGGCAAAGACCAAGTAAATAATAACACGCTCTTCGGGGACTTCTCCTTTCCTGAATTCCCCTGCCAAAATGTCACAGACAAACTTGTGCACCAATCAGGATTCACAAGCCTGCGCACACTGGCAGGGTGCTGGGCTCTCTCCAGCGATTCTCTCTCTGTTCGTTCCCGTTTGCGATGGGTTTTGTTCCGATCGCGCTGCGGATAGGTCCCCCCTCGCTTCCCCAGGGCTTTTGTACTAGCACCAAGTTCGCTCCGCAGCTCCCAACTTCATCAAAGGACAGATGGAAACCACCCACGAGGCAGCGTGATGGCAAAGCCAACCCTGCCTTTGCACAACCGGCCCTTGGGAGGGAGAGAGGGATGTAGAAAGAGCTTTTGGACTTCCCCGTTTCAGAAAGGAGAAAGGAGGGGGCGCAGCCGGGGGCGGACATACCCTGCCGCTGGAGAGCCTGCAGGCAGCCCGGTGCTGGCAGCCTTGGAGTCCCGAGCTGCTGCCTCCGCTGCTGCTGCCGCTGCCCCCGTTGTATTTCTGCTTCACCATCCAGTCCTCCAGCCCTTTCCGAGCCAGAGAGGCGTTCACCGCAAAACTATCACCTAGAAAAGAGGAGACAATGCCGCCGCTGAGCCGCCCGCACAGCCCCGGGCACCCCGGGCAGCGCGGCGCAAAGTTGGGGGAGCGGGTCGGGGCCGGGGCTGCCGCGGGGAGCGGGCGGCCGGAGGCGGGCAAAGTTACTGGCAGCAGGGAGCCAGCCCTACCTTCTGGACTTTCTCTGGGCTTACAAACGGCGGCTAGGCAGATCCGGAGGAGTGTGTGAGGGAAATAAAGGAAGATCATTAGACACCAGTATAAAATCACAGCGACAAACCAAGTAAAACCCGAATAAGGGGAAAGGGCTGAGGAAGTAGCAAGTGAAAGGAACTAACCATGCTTCGAGTGAAGTTTCCCCATTTCTCTGCATTGATCTGCAATTACGATTCATTTGACTGCTTTCGGGAGGGTCGGGTTCTGTCGCTGTTCTTATTTTTGCAGCTGTATAAAATCCCAGCGTGTTTAGAAATCCATGTGCTCCGCTTCTCCCTGCTAAAGCACAAGCGAGAGCAAATCTCAGCTCCCTCCTGCAGCACGGCCCGGCGCCCCGCTCCGCTCCAGCCTTCCTCCTCTCTCCTCTCTTTCCCAAAGACAGAGGCGGTTACAAAAGACCTTACTTCACCCACCGGGGAACATGATTGACACCTCATTGAGATTAGACCACTTGCAGGCAGCCTCCGCCTTCCCATTGGGCCGCGGCGGCACATGAAAGGGGCGAGCGAGCCTTTTGGAGGCTTCCAAAAAAAAAAAAAAAAAAAAAAGGGAAAAAAAAAAAAAGGGAAAGAAAGAAAAAGGAGCAGCCGGGGCGCGTTTCACTTCCAGCCAGGCACAGGCGCGCTCCGCTCCCCGCGCAGCCCCCGGGCACACAATGCGCTGCGCCCCGGCGCCGCGCTCCAGCGGCCCCCGCCCGGCCCGGGGCTCCGGGGAGGGAGGGGGGGAGCCGGGCACAGAGCGGTCGGCACCGCCGGGACTCGGGTGCGGGGCTCGCGTCCCTGCTCAGCGGGAGCTCGGTGACAGAGAAAGCCAGCGTGTCTGGAAAAGCTGTTACTCCGTTGACTTGGTCCTGCAAACTGTGTTCCACAGACATCTCTGCTCACGGAAGTGATCTGGCTGAAGTCTCTCAGTGCCAAAAGGCAGTTTGTGGGGTCAGATCAGGAACCACTGCTCAGCGATTCAGAATGTTGGCAGCAGGAGGACAAAGACTGTATCACTCTGCCTTTCTTGTTTTTTATCGAGTAAATGAAAAGAATTTCCCCTTCTGCTCCAGTTTATGAATGGTATATGTTTTACATACAGAGTAAACTAAAAGGCAACTTGCTGATTTATAAAGAGAACTCTCATAGTCATTAAAAATTTGTTTCCTTCCTCTGGCTGGTCATTATTTTTCTCTTTATGAAAATCACATCTCCCTTGAGATCCTTCTAGTTGCACAAGGAGAGATAAAAGAGCGTGGAGTAGATTCAAAACAAGAAAAAATGAAGGCTTCTGAGAATTTCACTCAAGAAACTACCAGTCAAGCTACGTAGGGATTGACCCAGATGGGCCTGGTCCAAAACTTCAAGGCAACATCTGTGCTTTCAAATCCATACGTTTCAAACGCAGGGAGGAAGGAGTTAGACTTGGGAGCTCATCTGAGCTAGAGATTCAAAGCATATGGAGTAACGCTCCTGCATGGAATTGGGACGGGGAGAGGAGGAGTCAGGCCTGGAGCACATTTTTAGAAGAAATTCCAAAGCACATGGATGTGCTGAAGGTCTGCTATGAAGCAACTGTGCAACATAGCCAGTGGAAAGCCATTAAATGAGCCCTTCGATGCCAGATTGTTCTTGGGATGACTGCAAGTCATTTCTCACATCATTTCAACTATTTATCAGTCTAGCAAAGAAAACACTTGCGTTGTGAAACACAGCCATTGCAACAGCATCAATTGCTTGTCAAATAGCTAATAGCATGCGTCTTTTCTGAATCTCTTTTTTATGTATTTTAATAATTTATTTGGCCCATTTTTCATGTTGCATATTTAAAGTGACATATTTGTTCCTTTGAAGATTTTGGGGAGGAGAAGGAGGGAAAGAAAGATTTAGATGAAGCAGACTCCTTGGGGCATCAGCCTCACCTAGACAGTGAGAACTTGTGAAAACTCTCTGATGGATATTAAGACATTTGAAATTGTAATACTCATTTTATTTCCTCCTCAGCTTGGTGTGTACTCTTGAATAGCCTTTTTTAACTTCATCAGCAAGCGTTTTGTTTGGGATATCATTTATCTTTAATGTTTAGAAGAAACTGAGGTTACCCCTGCGGATGTGCCCCTTTATTCATTTCTTTTGTGAAATAGTGCCCCCATCATCCAGCTCCTGGAAACGCAGGCTGGCCTCAGAAATGTCAGGAGTTCAGGTCCAGCACGCGGGGGAACAAGCCCCCGCCTTCACGGGGAGTACAGAGGTCCACTTGTGTCACCGCTGGGAAGCCCATGGGACGTGCGTTTGTACCACAGTTCCCATTGTTCCATGTTGCTTTCATACATGCGACACTGGCTAGAGCTTAAAGCAAGCCCTTCTCAATTATACTCAATAAAGCATCCTGCACAAACAAGAGCAAAGCTGACCCAAGAATCCCAAACTTCACTGACAGTGCAGGCATCAGTGGGTTCATGGTCACAATGTTTGGGTGCAGGAGTAGCGCGGACACAGGCCGGTTACATTCACAGAGCAGGAATCACAACTGCAGTGGGTTTTCCTCTATGTGGGGAAGTTTTAGCTATGCTGAAAGGGCCAAATCTTGAGATTCTGAGCATGTTTTTGCTCAGACAAATTCCAGTTGATTTCAGGAGGCATTAGCATGGTATAACAACTAAAAAAGGACCTCAGGATTTGGTGTCGTAGAATCATAATGATCTTCAAAACTGCAGGGACTTGGAGGCACACAAAGCCTTTTGTTTTTCCTTCCGTGGAGTGAGAAGTGTGTTAAGTAGTGACGTCTAGTAAAATATCAGAGTAAAGTACACCATTCATAAAACTGTACTGATGATTACAGGGTCTCTAATTCAACCCAGTGACCCCAGTGGAATTTTTAAAGTTCGAAAGCCATGACGTAGAGTATTATTCATTGCCCTTTGATTAGTGCTGACTACGCTCTACTTTTTCAGAGGATGGAAAACCTTTTTGAATGTTGTTATAATACAGTCTAGTTGATAGGAAACAAATGTATCGTACCAAGAAACAAGTGAATAAGACCACTCTGGGAATTAAATTTCAATATTCAATGGTGTAGTGAAATTAATGAGAAAATTTGTAATAACAAGAGTTTTATCATTTGTGAGATTAAGAAGAACTCTCTGTACCAGTGAAGGTTGCTTTGACGTCCCAGCAAAGAATGAGGACTCATCTAGAGCTCTCATCCACGCAGTGATACCAGACATAAAAAAACCATGTCTAGTCTGACTCTGTATCTGCGTATGAGTTACAGAACAGAGGGCAAAAATAAATGCTGACCCAGTGTATGGTAATTAAAGTAAGCCAGCATTGAAAAGGTTCAGGTTCAACATGCACCTAAAGACAACTAACCATGGTATAAGGCTACATGAAAGCAAGTGTCCTAAAGCAGATGTTCAGAGGCCAGGGTAGAAATACTGCCCTACACGCTAACTGTGTACCCAGCCTCCGACTGGTAAATTTAGTCAGAGATCACCTAGGACTCTCACACTGACCTATCACAGGAAGACAGTCCTAAATAGCCAATGGGACCCTCCTCCACATCATGCAGACCTTACTGCACACTTGGAAAATCCCTGTGGCCAGCAAGGAGGCTGAGCCCTGCCCAGCACACAAGCCCATGCCAAAGGCACTGCTGGCAGCATGCAGTGGGCTCTGCCTGATGCCAAGGTGGGGTGGCAGTGGCGTGGGGTGGCAGCGAGGCACCGCTGCACCACAACACTGCTTCCTACAGGGAGGAGCAGAGGGAGGAGGGCAAATACACACAGCAGGCAACAAAACCACACTGCTTCTCCCTTATGAGTAACAGTGTCAGGAGTAGGATAGTCCTTCCCAGTTCTCCAGCTTCATCTCCTTCCTTTTTTCCCCTCTCCAGCAGGTTTCCATCTGGCTAAAGCTGTGAGAAGTCTGGCATTGGCCTCTGTAGGTCTCAGATGTGTGCTGTCCTCTTCCACCTGGAAGTGGCATGCAGGCCCGCAAGACTAACTGTGCTCTTTAAAGTGGAAAAAAAAGGGTATGGAATTCTCCAAAACTTGTGCAGTAATGTGCAAACTGTGCTGCTCCTCCTCTGCATTAAGTAACCCCTGCCTATATTTTGCAGAAATGTTTTAAGAAAGGGTTGCTTCGTTGTGAAGGGAAAAACGTATAGAATTTTGTGCTTTCAGCACCATTGTCTGGGACAATTTGAAATATAAGTTTGGAAGATCTGGAGGATCCCGTTGATACAGAAATTTGATCCCCGTTGCTCTCAAAATCATGAGGAGTACAGACTCCACTTAGTCTCCATTTCAAACACCTTCCAGTTTTTTCTCCATCAACAAAGTGTTGCTCATAGCAATGACACCTCTTCAACAATTGCTTCAGATGCTATCCTGCTGCTGATGCACTTTGGGTCACAATCCTGGGGTTGCAGGTGCAACTGATCCTTTTAAAGACATTTGCATTTTCAGGGTGACCGTATGAGTGCTTTGACTGCTCATTTCCAAGACATGCAAATGGGATGCCTGTCAGAAGACACTTTCAGCTTTTGGGTCTTTGGTACCTATGGTCTTGGCAGGTTTTTCAGCACTTTTGCCTCAGGCATTTTTGCAATCTGGCATGTCAGCACCTACTTTAGCAACTTTGCAGCCTTGGCTTATTGCCTCAAAGCTCTGGCATGAGTGTGCAGTGTGGCATCCTTTCAACTCCAAAGCTACTTGCTTCACAGGTTTTCTTTGTGTTTTTTTTTTCAGGATGTCAGCAACTGCCCTGACCCTAGGGGGGAAGAAAGACTGATCAGCAAGTTCAAACAGTGTCTATGCAGCAGAAAGATGTCTATCACAAATGAGCACATTCACTACATCACTTGCCGAGGAGGGAGGGATTCTGTGTAAGAGTGCCAGATATCATTGCACATGCTTAGGTACCATGAGAAATTTTTCCAGGCCTTCTTCAAGACTATGCCTATACTTCTGAGAGCCTGCGATGATGGGATGGAGAAATCCCTGGCAAACTTCATAGTTCCCAATGTTAAAACACTATGTCTCCATACTCCAGTGAATATCATTTCTATCAACATTTTTTTCTCTTTCACCTCTCTTTAAAGCTGAGAAAAACCACCATGTGGATAGAGCTGTTGGGTTTAATGAACAAGGTGCTTCCCCTGATGACGACCAGGAGGCATCTAGCTGTCCTCGGTACCACTTCCATGAAATCCTCCTTTCAGGTAGCATCACTTCTTTGCATTGCATTCAGGGAACTGAATGTAAGCAATCTTCAAGCAGAAGAGTATGCAGTGATGCAGGGATATAGGATCATGCCAGGTTCATCTTTCTTCTCATCGGCTGTTACTGTGAAAGCACCCATCAGCTACTGCTTTCAATGAAGACCTGAGTGTTGGAGGAGCTGGAAGACCTTGCTGTTAGAAATACCCTGCTGTTGTGAACCATTAAGCATCACCTGCTCAGCCCTGCAACTTTTCTCTCAAAGGACCTTGCCAGCCAATTCAATAAACCAGACTTCAGTTCGTCAGAAAAATGAAAGATGAAAAAAAGCCCACAAGTCTGGATAAGAGCTAAAAAGAAGCGAGACCCTTTTGCTACCAGATCTCTCTCTAGCACTGATGAAGCTGCACTGGAGCTTTCCCAGCGATTCAGAAGATCTTTCAGTAGGTTTTAATGGGTGTTGACTCTAGAAACTCCTTTTGCCTGGAATCTGACTGCAGAGCCACCAGAAAGAATTCAAAGATCGAACGGAATTACCAGGAATTTTTCTGTCAAGTTTCCTCAAGGAAAACATAGTTCTTCTTCCCCAAATGAAATGGATTTGCAGTTTATTTACAAATCTGAAACCCCGTGGGTGTCCTTCATAAAAAAGGCAATCCTTGAGCTATTTTAAAGTGCAATTTTTCTGAGGGATTTTTCCAGTGGATATTTTGCTGAAATGAAATTTGCTAACAACTATAACAATATGCAGAGGAAGTGGAAAAATAACTTTAGCCGACATCATGTACAGTATGCTACACATAAAAAGAAAAAGAAGCAATGTAAAAAGTAGTGCCATAACTTCAATAATCAGAACCTTTCCTTTAGCATCTAAGAAATGACAAGTGAGAAAGTTTTAATATAGGAGAGGATTTTTATTTGCATTTCTTAACAATAAGGGTGGTTTATACTCCACCTGGTGTCTTTTCTCACATCATCTTTTATGGGCTTCTCTCACTGACAAGTACCTTTGTACAAAGGTTTCCCCCCTCCTCCCCCTTCCCTGGTTCTAACTCTAGCAGGCTTCAGCATACAAGCACAATGGGAGCATTGAAAGGAAGACAGTGGGACACCTCCTTTGATCTTGTGTTCTAATAACTTGTGTATGTTTGTGTCCAAAAACAATGTTCCAAGGCTTTTCTCGTGAGGACTGCGGCTGCCGCCAAATGAAAAGAACACTCATCACAGGGGTGGTGGAATAGTTAAACTGTATTCAGGAGAGGAAAGTACTGGCCAGTAATGTAAACAGCAGACTGTAAACTCTGCTAAATGCTTTGATGACTGAAGAGAGCCCCTCTCCTGACAGCTGACGATACAGACAGCATAGAGCTGTTCAAAGCATGGCACCGAGGGTCACCCTTAAATCATACAGTTCCCTATTACTTTCCATATCCATTCTAGAGGATATTCTGTCCATGGACAAAAGAAATGTGTCTTGCATTAGAGCAAATGGCTACTGTCAGGCAAGCCAGCTGAGCTCCTCTGCTCCAGTGCCGCTTGCTGAATGTTCTTGGGGATTTTCTATACTACAAAAAGCTGGATTTTTGCTCTCATTTTTTCTCTTAGTAACTTGCTGCTGATTTCCTAAGTAAAGGGTCTAGAAAAATAACCCACACGAGAACAAAATAGGGCCAGTCAGACCTTACACACAGACCGAACCCACTGCTCCTGTAAAGGCACTTCTGAGGAAGCAACAATCCAAGGCCACAGCAACAGAGTGGTGGAGGAAAGAGAAAAAGAAGGTGCTTGATCAGAGCCCTATTATTTACTGTCATGGCCTGGTAAAGTCTTATACACTTTGTCACGTGCTGACACAGCTGTGAACTTTGGAAAGAGAATGTAAGAATCAGTATCTGTACCTGAGCATTTTGTACTCAGGTTCCATCTCTGGAGCCAGCAGATTTGAAACTACAGATTTTGCCAAAGAGCCAGGCCTGATTTTCAGTATGATAGCTTTTAGAAAACTCTTTCATGAAACATGAAAAGCTTGGATTCAATGAGCATTGGTTCAGCACAGCACTTCTGTGTTAGCTTTGCTTGTTTTTTAAATAAGCATAAAGTTTGTTCAAGTTCTGTTGCTATATTAAGCAGGATTGGTGTTGTGTTTATAAATAGACTCGTGTAATAAGCATTAAAGGTAAAAAATATCTGAAAACCATAAAAATATTAGTAAAACTGTCTTTTAAGCTCTGTGTGAATTACAACAATTCCAAAGTGTTTTGGCAAACTCACTCATAACCATATTACACTGGGAAGGAAAACTTTACTCTGAAGAATATGCCTGGGGCACCATGTCACTGCACAAATCTGGTAACAGTAACTTGCTGCAAGTATTTTGTCAATCTAAAATATAAAAGAACGCCTTCTTCAGAGCATAAAATACAGCAAACTAAACCTTCAGGTCTATTTTTAAGCAGCTTATACATCAAATCTTTGGTTACTACTGATTTTCATGCAATTTAAACAGAAAAGACCTGAATTGTGAACCACGTTCTCTGTAACTTCATGCAAGGGGCACAGAAAGCATGGGTCCGGCACAGTGCTCAGCATGGGTGCAGCTGTGCCGTTGGCAGGAGCCTCGTGCCAGGCGTGTGCCTCCAGCAGCGGAGCGCTGCCCAGCACCACAGGCATGCATGCGCCAGGTGATGAGACACAGACTGAGCCCTGGGTGCACTGAAACAAAGAAAACAAATCCCTGATCTCGTGCAACCATACTGGTGCATATAGCACACAAAAAAGCAGCTCGATCTAGACAGCCCTTGTTATTTGCCTATATTCTCTGGACTCTGCTGTGTAGACCACTTTTCGAAATTCACTTAATCTTTTCTTACAAAATGCATCCCATGGAGCCACAAGACAGACTCATATAGACAAGACACTACCTTAAAAGAGCTTAAAACAAAAATCCCCACCGCTGAAAGAAACTTCTGAAGTCCTGGCAGATGGATAGGCAAAAGATGACCAAGTAAGTTCTTCAAATATTTCACTTATACCTCTCTGATTTGTCATTTACCATTAGCTGCCAGTTTTACAAGACCTTGCACCTACCCAGCACACTGCACATTGATCTAATCTGTGTGCAGTACACTTGGCCTCTTCTCTGTACCTCCACAACATTTTCTTATGGTGTTAATGACATAATTATTGCATTCAGACAGGCTGTGCTAGTTTGAAAGAAGTGAAGATAACCCATGGAGATCCACTTTGCTGCTCTGCTCCACACTGTGTGTCCTTCTGCATTGTGTATTTTGAAATACATGACAGAAGCTACAGGAATTCTGGGATTTGCATCAAACTAACAAGCCCCCAATTCTTCTCCTGGCATTCAGTGATTTTGCCATGGTGGTTTTGAACTAGTGCCAGACCACATCTAAACAAGGCAGCTTTTCTGCCAGCATCCTGCAAAGGCAGGGTGCATCATAGCAGGCTTTCACTTTGGTCTCTGTTCTGCCAGCAGAAGGTCAGGTAAGCGGAAGACCTCTGGCACGTGCAGCACTCAGCCTGCACCTCCTCACCGCACTGCCTGCTGCCATTGCTCGTGGGAGTTCCCTGCAATGTCTTAAGGGAATCTTTCCCTACAGGACTCCTCCAGTGTTCTGAGGCATTTATAGGACTATGGGCTGTATCAGTGAGACTAATGCTGTCTTCATGTACTAATAGCCCAGGTTCTTATTTATTTTTAGATTTTAAAAAAAATTCAAATAACTTCCAAGGTCGGAAAACCCACTAGGGAGAATTCATCTCCCTCTACAGTCAATGGAGAGAAATACATCATCCATGTGGCCAGTTCCATATGTCTATATTAAGTTGAGATGAATCATTTTCTAGAAGTATCTCTTAGACAAATCATGTCCTATCTTAATACAGACATTTAAAATAGGTCAGATGAAATGGCTGTTCTCCACCCTTGACTATAAAGGAAGAACGGATGACAAGATGAAATGAAGATGATGTAGGCAGCCAAAGCTGGGTGAGAGAAGCTCCACTCCCTGTATATGGTGCAAGACTCAAGGGTCCTTTCCCCTCTGGTCTTGAGGGGACAGATCCTTGTTTACACAAAATATTACTCCTGCATGCTATGCACTGCAGAGCATCTAAGAGATCTGAGGGAACAAATAGCTACCACGCTGATCAAGGTGAGCATGTATAAGCCTGACAGATCATACCTTTGCTATCGTACAGCAGTCAGTCAATGTTCAAGCTACATGTGTGTTAAGCCAATTCCCTTGTGTGCACTTGTGGCTGTTGAGGAATGTTTTTGAAGGTGCATTTTCTGTTTCTGCAGGGAGCAAGAATGTGGAAAATTTCAATAGCATAAAAAAACACTGTATCAATAAAAGCTCTTCTAACTTCTCTGATCTTAGGAACTGATATTACTCTAACCAGCCCTGTTATGTGGACAGAAATGGCACCATCCAGTGAGCAGACCAATCACTCTCATCAATCTCTAGTAGACAAAATACAAGAAAGAAGAGCTATGTTATCTCTATTCCTGTGATATTCCTAAGCAACTAAATATGGAAATTCCATAGCTGACATAGGCTCAAGGAAAGACTGGGTAAACTGATGTGAGAAATCCACAGACATTTTCTAAATACATAGAAGCCATCTCAAATTCACAAATTCCCTGAATAACAACTTGTTAGAGGCTGAGAGATGACTGAGTGGAAGTATCATGACATGCTAACCTTATTTTTACGTTCTTCCCCAGGCATCTGGTCACTGTTACAGACCTGTATCCTGTACAGCCATTCTTAAACTAACTACCACAGCAAATCAAGTGGACCACGAGAGCTTGACACCAACTGCAGAAGTTCATTTTGTATTGTCACTGTGGAGGAGGAGAATTCCTGCACCTAGTTCAGCTAAGCTGCTCACCTGATCTGGAGACGCCATATCGATTTCGAGAGTTCCCCATGAGGTACAATTCATTCTATTTACATCTGAATTGCTGTACAATAAAACACACATTATGAAAAGAAAACCTGGTTTCATAAGAAGGTTTCCTTATATGTCCTGAGCATCTCCTGCTGAGAGTGGAAAGGCATTAATAAAACTGGATTCAAAAAATTTTACAAATCAGCATAAATCTCTGTAGAAAAAGAATGTGCTTCAGCTCTTCCTCACTGTTGGATTACTGCTGAATACCCTATGATTCTTCACAAATTCTTTTCTGTACCACAAACTAATGAGATAGATAATGTAAATTTTGTCTATAAATTATATATTCTCTTTACTATAAAATTCCGTATCATTTAGAGCTCATCTTTCAGACAGTTGACATGTATACCCAAAATCATGGCACCCTAACTGTTAAGGAGTTCAAATATTGTGGTCTTAAACCCTCGGACAAACAGGATTAACAACCTAAAAGATAACACAGGGTCATCCTTCTCATTAAAGAAGATGTTAAGCAGTATTGGGCTCCTGTCCCTGGGGACGCCACTGGTGCCTGGTTTGCAGGTGGACTTCATGCTGATGATCACAGCTCAGAGTCCAGCAGTTCAGCCAGGTCTCAGCCCACCTCACTGCTCTGTACGTCAGCAGTTTGACAGTGAGGACGTTATGTGAGACAGTGTCAGAAGTCTTGCTGAAGTCAAGATAAACAACATCCATTGCAACATCCACCTTTCATTGCAGAAGACTCTCAGGCTGGTCAGGGACGACTTCCTCCTTCTGGGATCAATGCTGACTACTTCCAACCACCTTCTGTCTCCAGAATGCTCAGAAATGCTTTCCAGTACAATTTACTTTATTGCCTTTCCTGGGATCAAGATGGAGCTGACTGGCCTGTAGTTTCTCAGATACTCCTTTTGCCTTCCTCGAAGAGGAGTGACATTTGCTTTTTTCCAGCTCTCAGGAGCTTCCCTCCGCAGCTATGATCCTCCAGGCACAACTGAGAGTGGCCTTGCAGTGACAGTCACCCTTGTGAATGCATCCTGTCAGCTCCCATGGACTGTGTACATCCAGTTGCCTTAAATGTTACCTGACCTGATTCTCCTAAACTGAAGCAAAGCCTTCAGTGCTGCAGCCTTCCTCACTTCTCTCAGTAACCTGGGATTCCTGAAGGAAGGCTTTACCAGTAAAGACTGAGCTGAAGAGGACACCAAACAGGTTGACCTTCTGCTGTCCTCCATCACCAGTTCCCCCACCCTGTTCAGCAGCAGCCCCGTATTTTCCTGCTGATACACTTGTAGAAGCCCTTCTTGTTGCCCTTCATATCCCTTTCCAGATTCAAATCCAGGTGGGCTTTGCTTTCCCAGCCCCACACTGATAGGGGTTGCCAGAGGCTACACTGCGGAACATGCCTAGTGTTTGTGCCTACACCGTTACAAATGTAATGCACCCATCTCAGAGGTGAACATGGAATGGTCTTTTGTGTACAAATTGGCAGGAGAGACTGATTTCTAAGGACTACAAAATAGCCCAGCCATCCTAACCTTCATTTTAACAATTAAAAGTATCCAGATAGGATTCCTTGCTTTCATTTGAAGCAATTACTACAAGTAGATGTAAGAGCTCAAAACTACTACAGCACTCCAAGCCTTTGTCAAGCTAATACTTGGGGATCAGGGCAGTACAGAAAGCAAATTTTCTGCTTTGTAGGAAATTCCATAAATAATTTTAATTATTCTGGAAGAGAAAGAAAAAAACCTTTGAAATTTTCTTTTTTTTTTTTTTTGTTTCAATGCTGTTTTTGAATTGAAACTGATTGTTTGGATTTTTTGGCTTTTTCTATTACAAAGCACAATTCATCTTTCCAATTCTGAAATAATGTGATAAAAAAAAAGATACTTCATAATGTCAAAATGTTCCATTTCAAAAATACAAAGAAGTTCTGCTTCAAGTCTACTCAAATATCCTGCTCCAATATTTTTAATACATAGAAAATTGTCAAAAGCAAAACATTTACACAGATTGCCATTTGGCAAAGAAACGAAAAGCTGTTCCGCCATAAATTTTCTGACCAGTTCCAATTTGAAACATGAGAGAATACAGGGATTATGTTTACAAGTGGGTTTTGTGTCTTCAATGACATTAGTCATCCCTTTCATCTCCTAAGGGCAAAGATGACTCAGAAAATCATGATTGAAAATCCAGGCCCTAGATATAACAAATATTATATCATTCTATCATATTTTAAAGGTTTAAGATATCATCTGAAAGAAAATACTCTCCTCTGATTCATCTGTCTTTCTATTTACCTCACCAAGTTCATCTTCTCAGTGACTTCAGTGAGGGAAGTATGCTTCCATTTCAGAAGCATTTCAATCTCTCTATTCCAGTTTTACTATAAAGGAAGAGCATCTTATTTTTGCCAGTTTCCTTTCCATGTTTTTGAATACTGCACGGTACATCTGATTATGCTAAACATTTTGGCTAGCTAAAAAAAGTAGGCATTATTTTATGTATTTTTATACTAAAGATGTTTGCAGTTACAATACCAGGATTTCTTCCCCACATGAGATGCAAAAGTTAATAATACTTTGTTTGTTAATACTGAGTTAACAGTCACAATATACAGCATCCAGACTAGCTGTGAACAAGAATTCTGTCCCCATCCAATACTATAAATAATACAGACATAATCCTATAAAAATATAAAATATAAGAGAAAACAAAACAAAAGGAATCTTTAGTATTTCTATTCCACTTTTGGCTTTACAATTGTATAGTCCCTCTGAAGCCATCACGTTTCATTACAGTGGAGCTTTCTGGTCCAGCCACGCTTATAGAAAAGCAGCCTGCATATCCTTGAGTTCTTTCCCTGTATTTGGCGTAGATTTCAAGTCTAGGATGAGCATATGACCTTCAGGAAAAAAAAAATCTTAAATTCAGAATATATAAAACAGGCTGCTTAGCCATTCTTCTTATTTCTAAAGGAGATTAAATGCAGTTGAAGAAACTACACTGCATTCAGAAACTGGACCCTTTGGAAGAAAGGGTGACATTTTCTCAAAAAGAAAAAGTCCACAGACTAGGACTTTTCAACTGTTTCAGTATAAAGGAGCCAAATATAAAGAGCAGGAAACCATTCTGTACTTTCAGAATAATGTGAAAAAGACAACCCAAGAGAGCTTTAATACCTGAAATGCTCTTAAATCCTAAAGAAAGACTTTTTGTAATACTATATCAAAAGGGGAAAGAGAAATAGCCAAATACAGTGCTTTCCTTTTTTCAACACAATATGGATGTGGAAAGTATGTTAATTATTGTATTCTCAAAGGAAAACAAATAGCATAGACAGACAGACAGGAGAGGAAGAGAGCAGTATGTTTAAAATAATAGAGAAACCCACCACTCATTTGAGCTGTTAGCTCTGGGAAGGCTCAGGCTGTGTGTCCAATCACAGGACCTACAGTTTATGCCAAGAGTTGTTTCAGATGCATTCTGCACCAACTCCACCGAATGCAAACACAATTAGAGCATTCAGCATCAGACAGTAGGAGATCCCCTTTGATGTTGGGATAAAATGAGGATATGCATGGTTTTGTCCAAAATGACAACCATCCCAGGTTTACTAATGGGTATCTAATAGAAAAAGAGAACTTTATGATGCTCATTAATTACCAAACTGTCATGTGCTTCTGGCAGAAAGAAAGTAATCCTCTTCTCCAGATTAGACAGCCACCACAAAGGACTTCAAAGAACTTTCAGTCCCCTCCCCTGAGAGCTGCCTTGCATAAACCTCACAGCACTAACCGTGCAAATTAAAAGAAGGGAGCAGTTGACAAACCCTTCCTGATACATGCGCAGTCTATTGCTGTTGGCAGTTCAGACATGAGCCCTTATTCTGCTGGCAGATGCGCACATTCTTTATACAAAAAACATGCTCTAAAATTCACACAAAACTTTACAAATTATCGGTAAACAATGCTTTACATTCTCGCTTTCAAGCCTGGAGATATTTGTGCTGAAGATTCTTTGGTGGCAATAAAAATTCCTTTTTAAGAACACGAAAATGTAGAAGAAATACAGCTGAAAGTCTAGTTCTCAGAAATTTTCCTCAGATGTTTTTCTTAATGAGGAGCAGCTAAAGTATGCCTTTTTTTCTGGCAAGTCGCCACAATGGGTACAAAGGGCTACAGAGATCATCTAATATGAGAATGGACGTCTTAGAGAGTCTGAAGCACTTGCAGTGATTCCCCTAGTTTTAAACAGCCGGACATTTTTGGAGTTGGGGATTTCTCTTTCAGCACAAATTCCTTCCCTTGCTCCTACATTTCTATAAACTCTTTATATGTTACTTTTTTTTCCCATTGACTGAACTTTACAGACTTCAAAGTACGCGATACATTTCACATATTTCTGATCGTCACCCAAATGCATGTATTTATGGCTGTTTTCACAAAGGTCTGAAATAGTGATAAAGTCTGAATTGTCTCTCAGGAGAAGCACAGGGGATGGGTACTTCTGATGTTTGGATGTCACACGAATTCCAGATGACAGGACTGTGTTCTTGTATGTATTTGCCTTGTGGTTTTGCATCTACCTGTGTAGATTCAAATCACTTTACTGACAAGGTGAAGAACAATGAGCTCCAGTACGATTTGGAATATTCTCATTCAAAGTCCTTCCAAAGCAGCATTTGGTTAAAGTTCCGTGTCTTGGCCCTATCTGGACAGATGAAGTTTTTAGTAGGTGCCCCACAAGTTTCAATTTTAAACAAGGGCCTTCTCCAAACACCCTGTCACATTCTTTAGTACAAAATGATTGCAAGAAGCATACTGCTATCCAAAATAGAACTGGCTTTACATTTACCCAGAACACAGAGTCCAGGGGAAGTAGTGCTGAGTGACGAATGGTACTAGGAGTTCAAGGAAAAAATAAATAATCATGGGCACCATCAAAATTGTTCCTTTGCTCACAACCCTTCTCAGACAGCACCTCTTTGGTATGTCATACTAAACGTTCAAAATCCTAAACTGTCTGAATGATTCCCTCCTTCCCACGTAATGTCTGTGCTGCTTCTTGTTTTGATATTTCAGTAGCAACAAAATAACTGGGAACAACAAGATGAATTTTTCCTTTTGGACGAGTATCGTCAAATTCTTGAAAACTCAAGGGTTGCATCCGAAGCGCCACGTATTCTGAACATGTGGCCATCCTAGCTCAGGGGTATATAAATAAAATGCTGAATAAGGCTTGATGAAATTTGTTATTCAGTCTTCTTTAGGGTGAAATTCCTCTTTTAGGGGGGTAAAAACTTTCAAATCTTTCTATGATTTTTTTTTCTTTATAATTATTTTTTTGTAAAAATTAATAATTTAGAAAATAATGTATGCACAAAACTGGAAAAGATGGAATTCTGTCTGAGAATTCTTTTTCTTCAGCTTCCACTGATTTTGCTTGAGGAACAAAAATATATTTCCCAATTTTCTCTACAATCAAGCTCTTAATTGACTCTTACGCTCACTAAACACATACTTTTTTCTTTTTTCCCAAATTAATTAATTTTGAGAGTCTCAGTATTTCCAAATAGACATGAGTAGGGCCCTGGTATTCCTATCAGCTCTCCAGTAAGAGCATTTATAATGGGCCAAGTTGCAATTGCTGAAATAAAAACCAAATATTTGAAAGTCTGGTTGGTCAGTCCCAAGGACATCACCCAACAGCTACCAACCTCAGCTCTAGACCATGGAAATAAGCAAGTGCCTTATGCTGAAGGAGAGACAAGTGCTGTTCATTGAGAAGTCAAATGAAATGTGATCGTAACAACTAAAATATCAGTTGTATTGTGCTACAGAAACTTCCCTGATTGTATCTCTAGAGATTCTTTCCTTCCCTTCCCAGCATAACCTGTTAAAAATACCTCCAATGCACTCCCACGTGCTGTTGATGCTGCTATTTCTGTGTTCTGCTATTTTG
Source organism: Penelope pileata (assembly GCA_013396635.1). Taxonomy (NCBI): domain Eukaryota; kingdom Metazoa; phylum Chordata; class Aves; order Galliformes; family Cracidae; genus Penelope; species Penelope pileata. The sequence goes on from WBMW01000889.1 coordinate 2,547,108, forward strand.
TCAAGGATTAAACCATCAGAATGATTTTAAGCTATTATTAAAGACAGAGTATAGACTTAGTACTTTGATTCACTTGTAAGTTTGCTAGGGATGACCAGAATTTGTACGATGAACTGTCACAAGACTTTCTTCTTCATTCTTTTTTGAAGAGTATATGCTACAGCTGAAAATCAAATACCTTCCCTCACTTGGCACTTGCAATTCAGCTGATGCAAACAAGACGTAATCTTTGACACAACATTCTCTCCTAAGAATAGCCACCTTCCACCTTCTTCCCCAAACACTAAAAGATATTCAGGAAAGATACAGCCAAGAGTATGCCACTTCCAATTCCTATTTCATAGCTGTGCATTTCAGAGGGAAGTCCTTTCTTGAACAGATGAACTGGAGCAATGCATTCATTCTACTTCCACCTTCAGAAATTCACCCGTAACTTCCATCACGATAAGACTGAAATCCCAGTTAATTCCTGGATGGGTAAGTTTCTACAGATGCACATCAACTTTCAGGATATATCCTGAGAAATGTGACTCCCTTTGTTAGCTGTTCGCTCTAGTGAATGTCAATGGAGAATTCTTGTTTCAAAACACTCTGGTTGGAACCAAACAACTCGTTTTACTGAATGTGAGCCAATTTCCACTAGTTTTCCTTCTGTTTAGCTGAAAGCAAGGAAGACCTATAACAACTTGGGAATGGGCTGATCTTTTCAGGCATGATTTAAACTTGGGTTAATTTAAAAAAAGCTATGACAGAGGGTTTTATTTTGAATTTTTGTGTTGCATGTTTGAGTATGTGAAAGAAGCAGTGAAAGAACAAATGAAGGCAGCAAATATAAATCCAAAGTGAACAGAGAAATGTTTGGGACATGATCTGAGAAGAGTTAAGAGTTTTAGAGTGGAGGGCTGGCTGGAAGAGGGCCTGGATCTCTCAGTCCTGTTGTTAATCCCAGCTGTGCTCAGGCAAACAGGCTCCTGTGCATATTCTTTGTAACTAAACAGATTTGTCCCAGAGAAATACTTCAGTCCATAGTCAAGTTCTCCTCCCAACAGAAACAAGCTAAAGTTGGCGAGCCCCTTAGGTCAAAAAGGGATTAGTGGTGTTAGCAATGAGATCTGAAGTATAAGCACAGAAATTTCAAGTTGCTATTCCTGCAAAACTGAAGTGCAAGCTCTGGCAGTTGTTCAGTTCAATGCCAAACTCAAACTGTGGCTCAGAAGATGGTCAGAAAGGGCAGGGGTTTTTTTAGCAGTCATCTTGTCAGTTCTAGCACCAAGGATTGTGGCAACATTTTTTCCCCCTCCAAAATCTGAATCATTCTGATCCAGGACCAGCCCTTGATAAACTTGGACCAATCAGCACAGGACATAGCTCGCCACAGCAAGGCTAAGGGGCAGGAGTCAGGAGGGAAGGAAGAGACCCCACTTGAACTGGCAAAGGACTTGAGGAAAACTGTATTTTTGGCATATTCCAATACTTGTAAGGTATTCCAGGGTAAACAGGCAATGAACCAGTTTATACACACTCTGGTGCATCTGGACTTGCAGATCAAGATTGGGGAAAAAAAGAAGCAAAAGTCATTCCAAAAGGCTGTGGATTTGGCTTAAGAACTTGAATCTTTCCTTTTCAACAGCCCACCAAATAGGAAGGCAACTGGAGCTGAAAGCGATGCCAGCTGATTGCAGTGAGCTGAGGCAGCAAGGCTCAGAGCCTGATCTGTATTTTGGGAAAGAGGAAGTTCTGAGGTATTTGAGATATTTTTGTGCAATTAGCAAAACAAATCAATTCAGACAACATAAAAAAGTGTGAATGGGAACAACAGAAACATTAAACGAAGTCATTAAAACTCATCACATGAAAAAATTGGCCCTAAAAAGAACAGGCCAAGTCCCTGGAGAATCATAGATACACAACTTTGACAGCTATTGAAGGCTTATTTGTGAGTCTGCCAAAAAATTTCATCACATGTTGGATGAGAAAGAGAAACTCTTTCAGTGGCCAGCAAATTGTAATTTGGCAATTTTAGAATTCATCCTTCCCTTCCATACACAGATACATACAAATGCACGCGCGCACACACGCAGCTCCTTTTCCAGTACAAAGTTTCTACAGGCTTATCCCAGAGACCAGTGATGGAGGGCAAGCATGCAGCAGTAGGTGCTCACACAGAGTCAGTGTTCATATGGAACTGTATTACTACTAGTTACTGCTGGGCCTGTCTGCCAGAGCGCAAAATTGAAATCTTTTGGTTAAAGCTGGTGCTGTTTGAGTCAGCTGAAGCTGAAAACCTGGCAAACATCCAGTTTGTGCATTAGGTTAGATGCTGCATTGCTAAACACTCTGATCAGGAGTTATTCTAAATGACCAGTAAATTTTTGAAAACGAGGTTGAATGGGGGAAAAGGAGAGCAAAAAAACAAATCCCAAAGCAGCAGGTCCGCCACAGATGAACTTCTTTGGTTAGGTAAGACTTTTGCTTCATAATGAAGGAGAATGATACCACAAAGAAAAAAAAAAAAAGGTATTTTCCTGAGTATTACAGGACAGGGACACTAGAATTAATAGCGTACAGTCATGAGAGAAAACAAGGGGAAAAAAGCTAACCCACAAAACTTTTGACAGAAAGTTTTGTCTGAGAAATTAAAGTAACATTTGCAACTGTTTTCAGTAATGTGAGACGTTATAGTTATTTTGGTGGGTGTTCAGAATCCTTAATTTGAGACTAGGTTTTGATGAAGATAAGACCACTAAACCAAGGAAACGACCCTTAGGAGATCCTGATTTCAACTTAGAGAAAGTGATGAGAATTTGCCAAAATGCAAACCAACTAGGTTATTACTTTTGGAAACAAAATAAGACAATGCTATATTTATCACAATTCATCAGAACATGTTGGGGCAGGACAAAAGTGAAAATTCCTAAGAAGCATACTCAAAATGCAATAAAAAAATTTGTGGGAGGCAGTACACAAAATTACACAAGAATGGCAGACAACTCCAGTCTACACAGGGATTGCCCTATGAAAAAGGCTAACATGACACCTGAAGTAACAGTAAAAACCTGAAGTACAGTAAAAATTTGGAGACAAAAATCTATGGTGAATAAATTCAGATTATACACTAGTGAAATGATATTTACTCTGTGGTTGTACGTGACATAAATAAACTAATAATCACAATTTTTTTAGGAGCATCCCTGGATATACTAGGGCTGCAATCATTTCAGAAACTCTCTCACTGAAGGAGGTAAAACCACTGAAAGACCGGAGTCTTGAAATGAAACCAAGGGCTAGGGAAGAAAATATAAAAAGTAAAAGCACAGAAATAGAAACTAACACACACAACACACCCCCAAAGCTGAAAAACTAAAACGGAAAAAAAAGAATGAAAATGTTAAAAGAAATGTGGAACTTCCACAAAGAAAAGGGAGAATAAGAATCAAAATCTGAAGTTTGACATGAGTGTATTCAACACTGCATTTACTGTAAAAATAAATGTTATTTTTATGGGTGTGTTTTGTTAGATTATAATTTTAAATGAAGTATTCTAAATGGTCTTGTGGAAAGTGTTTTTACAATTGTTCTAAAAATTTCTGAAAAAGCTGCAGTGAAAGTAGATCCCTATTTATCATTTTTCAATTCCAAATTCGCACCTTTGGAAGTGAGGAATAGGACCTGAATAGAAAGCTTACAATAGACTGCTTAAACCTCTGGTGTTAAACACAAGGAGAGTGTAAATTCCTAGAAAGTAACAAGAGAAATGAGCCTGAAAAAGTTCTGTGAAAAAGATTCACATTATCAAGAGTTCCCATGCCTCCCAAATGGTACAGGTATATCTAAAGGCAAAAAACAGGCATTAAAGCTGGAATCTCTTTTGAAGATGTTTCCTTGTACTGTAATGTGATCACTAAATGAAGATAGATCTGCAACAAAAGTAAGTTACAGTCTCCTTCACAAAGGAGAGGAAAAACCAGATTTCAATTCAGAATTTCCAACATCCAAAACAGTGGAGCGGAAGTGCCCTTTATGTGTTAGTGTCAGATCTAAAAGAAACACTTCTAGTACACCTCCTAGGACAGTTGAACTCTTTTCTGTGTTTGAGACATGCATTCACACTAATCCAGACCTCAAACAGTGGGGCCTTTCCCAAGGGGACCATGGGCTAACTCCTCTCCATATCTGCTTCCAAGTAAGTCACTGCCATTTCCTTCTTATTTTCAAAGATTTCCCGAATGTCTGGCTCAGCTCAGGATGGACAGGAAGGGAAAGCCAGTTGTGGAGACAAATGGTAAGGAACAGTTTCCTGCACTGAAGAAGGAGTGTTAGAGGTAATCTCAGCTGACCGTCGTATTGAGAAGGAAGGTCTACACAAATGCCAATGGGTGAGATTGTTAAAGTTAACAGTCTAAAGTGCATTAGGGTAAAGATACTCTGCTGGGTTCAGGTATAACATGTATGGGAAGAAACAGCTAGCAGCATCGCAGCAGTAACATTGATTGGAATCCTGGTTCTCACCAGAATTGCATGTAAGTGCAACTGAACAAATTGAATAAATGGAAGATATGAGCTGGTGATCAGATAATGGATACCTCTCATACCAGAACCAGATCTGTAGTTTATAAGTGGCTTGATTCCTCAAGTAAGTTAGTAAATGGAAATATGTTAGTCATGCTTAACTAAGTATTAACTATATAGAAGATTTCATAAAACCACAAAGCATCAAGTTATCATTGCTGGACACTTACCAAACTTGAACACAATCCAGCAAAACTTTGATACCACAAAGCATTACAATTCTAGGTGACTGAGTCATCAGTGCACCCTGCCAATGGCAGCCCATCTCTGTGGGAAGGTAATAACTCATGTTGAGAGGATGGTCAGAGCAGATAAACTCATTGCCAGCTTATATCTAATGATAAAAAGATAACAAAATGGGAAAATAGATCTATTCACCCTGAAGGCTCTATTGAGTTTGGAGGGTGTCTGTGTGATGAAAGTAATTCCAGTATTAATGCAGAAGTGTGAATGCATTTTCTATTAAAAAGTAATCAGTATAATAGCTCTTAAGAAGATCTATCTGATGATCCTGTTGAGGGTCAGAACAGCTTATCTCTTCTTAGAACTGCAGGGATAATATTAAGCATGCAAAGCAGCAGCCATAGATCTAAACAAAGCTGCTAGCAAACCAAAAGGCTCCCCCACTATTTCACCCTGCACGCTAACAGCTTTATCTCCTGGTCTGGATACACTGACAGCTACTTATGTGACCTTTAACACAGGGAACACAACCTGAAGATGATATTTTTAGAGCAGTATTTGCTAATTCTGGTGTTCCCAAGTTTCTCTGGCAGCCACCTCTGGGTTTCCTAGTTTCACACGTGACGGAGGCAAAGGTAGAAATGCTAGTGCACTCTGCCAATGAGACCAGGACAGTGAAAACTGGAATCCACACCATGGGTTGTGGAAGGGCTCAGAACTTCAGTGGTACAGGAAAGGCCCATCGCATGGTGAGTGGGAGCAAGTACAAAATCACCCATAAAATAAGTCTACAATTTAATCTTCCTCTTGAAACCTCAAGATGAATATCACAAAGAAATAATTAGATATGCAGAACATGCGCTTCAAATCAAAAGCTCTTCTTGCGCCTGTAATGCAAAAAGATCAGGTTTCAACTCTGATCTGATAACCCAGTTAAAGAACAATACAAGCAGCAGTTCACCAACTGTTCAACTCCATGTCATTTGCTGACCAGCTTCTCTTTCCCTACTCTAGAGTAAACATAGTTGACACGGCCAAATATGTGGAACACTGACAAGGGAAAAAAAAAAAAAAAAGGAAAGAAAAAACAACAACCAACAAATCAAAACAAAAATAGTGGCTCCATACCCACAGGGGAGCCCTATGGTCTATTCTCTTGCAGCCAAACTTGGTTATGAAACAAAGTCTTGCGAAGGCAAATTGCTGTAACAGAGAGGGGCTGCACGCAGCAGCCGTGGAGTTCTGTCAAGGCTGGGCTGCGAGGAGGGTGGAAGCTAACAGGGACTCTTCTCTTCATTTTCAGAAATAAAAGTCTAGAAAAAAAGGATCAAATGCTCATCTGGAAAGAAATCAGCAAGAAAAGGATCAGGCAGATGTAAAAAGTTAAGACTGGTAGTATTGTTCTCGTGATTTAAGGAAGCACATCGCACATCTACAGACTTTTGAACTAAAAGCTTTATGAACTAAAAGCTTTATGACACTGCAAATAAATTTCTATAGTTTGTGAACTACAATAAGGTGATGAGACAGGTAAAAGAAAAATGTCTCTAACATTTAGGCTGTGTTTAAATTAGATATGCCTACATTGCACGTGCTGGAATAATGACCATTTTTTAAAACATACAGTACTTCATGAGTGAACAATACTTAAGAAAGTAATGAGTGTAAATTATTTTTGAAACATATTGGGAAATATTGAACGTGCATGAAATATGTGTCACCCTCGTGTAACAATCTAACTAGTGTAAACTCTTGTGCAGATTTAAGACTAAGAATGAAACAAATTCCTGTTTTTTGGATAGCTTTTCTCCCCATGGAGAAACACGTTTTGGTGTTTACACTTTTGCAGAGCCTTGACTGCCATAGGGCATCTGCCACTGAAGCAGAGCAGAGTTCAAGCAGCTGCCTGATGAGGTACGAACGAGCGCTGGGACGGGGGATTAGCAGGCAGGGCAGAATCATCATTTGGGCAGTTGGGCAACAGAAGGCGTAATGAATGGAAAATGAATGTAACTTCAATGTTTATGAAGAGATAGAGTAAGGAAACTAGGGAAAAGGTCCTAAACTCTTTCTGGTGGGCTTACTAAAGTCTAATTTTGGCAAACATATTCAGTCAGGAATCTCTCAGTGGACACACTATCCTAAACTATCATACCCTTAAGGCACTGGAGGGGACAGAGAGGTCTCCTCAGTCAGGGAATCCCCAGCTGTCTGGGTCAAAGCTTGAGTCGGATGGCATCTGGTCCTCAGTCCTACGTAAAGAGAAACAGAGAGGTAACTGCCATTGAAATTGCAAAGGCAGGACCTAAGCCAGAAGAAGAAAAGTACAATGCACAGAAGCTGAAGCTAGAAAGCTCCCTGGGTATGTTTTTCTTCTACTGACCCTAACAACTCCTTTGAAGAGGAAGTTTGATAAACTTGTGAAAGAGATTGAAGAGACAGAAAAGGAGGAATTTCCTGCAATAGCAGTGATTTGAACTTACTGCCAAGCTTCTTCCAATTTGATCATCACAGAATTAATATTTTTGCTTGGAAGTGACCCAGGAGGTCATCTATTTCAAACCTCTTCCCAAACAAGGGCTGACTTCAAGGTCAGATCAGGTTGCTGGGATCCTTGTCCAGTTAAGTTTTGATTATCTCCAAGGACAGATTTCACAGCACATCTGGTAGCCTGTTCCAGTGCTTAGGCACCCTTACTGTATTTTTTCCCCCTTCATATGTGTTTAGAATTTCCCTTGGTGGAATCTATGACCACTACTTTTCAGCCTTTAATTGTGCACCTCTGAGAAGAGCCTAATGAGGATTAAGAGTGTAGGATCTGCAACACTTTACCAAGCTAGTGATTCAGCAGCAAGTTTCTAAGCACTACAAGCTGGTAAGGGAAGAACAAGGATCTATCTTCACCATCCTTGCTTCCAACAAGTGGAAGTTTAGGAACTTCTAAAGTTAGAGTCTGCACCCAGCAGTCGTGCTTAATTAGACATATATTTAATCCCTTCTTGGATCTGTTTTGGTCTCCACAAAATTCTATCATGTAAGTGTTGCAGTTGAATCATAAATTATGAAAAAATGCATCATTCACTTGAACTCAAACACACCACGCTCTCCCACCTTTAGCAGCACTGCTTAAATACCATAATGGAAGCATGTGAGACTAAGATGCATGGTTTTGCTAGCTGATCTATGTGACTTAGGCAGCAAGAGATCTTGAAGATGTTTTTGCACTTTCCAGTGCAGGGAAAGTGTTGAGATAGCAAAAGTTAGCATCCTTTGAGAATTTCAAATAATATTTACCATCAAAACTATCCCAGTGAAGTTTCTCCACTAGACTTCCAGTGGTGTAATTTCCTGTGTGTAGACATTCCAAAACAGGCCTGTTCACTCAGGGTTTACAGCAATCCAGCTATCACAATATATTATAGATTGGCTGGTAAATCTATGCATGTACATCAGCATCGACTGCAAAACCACAAAGATAGAAATTTGGAAATAGAGACTTTTTCCCTAAAGATCAGAGGCAAATTGCAAAGTTGTTCTCAAGAGAGACACAGCTGTCGGTCTAAAACTGAAAAATAAATACTGTGGTGTTACCACTAGTCACTTTAAAATGCTGTATGTTTTCTTCTACGTTCTCGACAAATCTAGTTCTAGAACACTGAACCTTAAAATGGAAATGTATCCAAATGTGTTTTTAAATTATGCTTTTACTCACGCTGATTTTAACTACTGTGGCTGCTCTCCATTCTGCCTGATGCCACCATCCCTCCATCCCTTTCTGAGACTTAAAGCATTGTCATTGCAGCCAGTGAAAGAATAGCCATCAGATTTCTATCAAAATATCGTGTTACCGAACTAGCAACTTCTGTTTCTGTGTTCCAGAAAAACAAGTCTATACTGACTGTTCATGTCTGTGTGCTGTACTGACCTTTATCCTATTTTTCACTTTCTTCTCTTTTTATAGACTTCCTAATAAATGCTTTTAAAACTCACTTCTGTGATCCCTACCTCCACTTTTGTTTCAGTGTTGAGTCATTCTATTTGTTTGACTCCCTTTGTAGTATCAAACTGCCTTTTGTGGAAACTGAACCTGGTTAAGAATTCCCTTTTGCTGCAAATCCGAATGGAATTCCTGGCAGTACAAGATGCCATACACCATGCTAGGGTGTTTGCTCCCATATCTCACTCAAAGGCACAGGGCTTCATTCTGATTTACACATTTCAAATAAGATCAGAATCAGGCCAACAGTTCCTACCAAAAGAGCAGAGAAACTGAAAGGCAGACAAGATGAAACACTCACTTCAAGAGATTCAGAGAACGGAGGTAGCAAAACTTTTTCAACTTTTTTTGTATTAGCAAGGAGCAATGCTAGCCTGTGAGGAGCATTCATAGGCCCTGTGGAAGCAGAGAGATTTCCAGAGGTATTAAATAGGCAAGCACCAAGATGAATGAACTGGTATAAAATAAAAATAAATTTTTTTTAAAAAAAAGAAGCATTAAAACTTTAAAATGTTATCCTGCTTCAAATAATTTAATTTTGTTCCTATCTCATGATGCAATTGTGCCCATGTTTTTAGAGACCTTGGGGCTAACTCTCCTTGTACAGAAAAACTACAGCCTGGAGAAGAGTTGAGCAGATGATGACTCCCTAGATTTAGCTGTCATAACTGTTACATCTGTCCTTCTGACATGTATCTTTCCCTTGCTAATTGACAACACAGGAATGAAAGCAAGAAGTATTCAAAACTTGCAGTGCAGTCTTGTTCCAAACACAGCTGTGAGACGAGTGGAGGCAGCTCCTCTCCCAGCTTGCTCTTGTAGGGATGGAGAGCAATGTTTTGCAGATGGCAAGTTGGGCTCTTGCCTAGCCCTGTTGAGTCTTGAACTCAGCAGCTCCTATCCAAAAGAATTCTCCCGTCACCCCCCAGTAGCTTTGCTGCCCTTAGCCTTTGTATACTCTGTCACAGCATATGGCCACAAAGTCAGCAAAATGCATTTTCACCCCCAGTTTATACCGTAACCTCATAACCATGTAAATAGTCTCTCAGCCAAAACTCTGTACTTTTGGGAGGGATAGGAAAAATTAATGTCCATGCAGGTTACACAGCCATAATAAATCAGTTCTAAGACCATAAGTTTTGTTTGATCACAAAAAGAAAGGAAAGTAAAAGGCAGGCATCAGAGCAGGAAGCAGTGCCTATAGTTACCAAAGCATGCCTGATATTTCAGCATGGGTTCAAGCTATCAAGCCTGGATGGACAAGACACCAGCAAATCATACGTGATACAAAAAGTTTGTCAAGAGATAACACAAGCCAACTCCTTCTGAATATGGGATTGCTCTAAGTCAAAATTGCAGCTGGGCTAATAGTCTTCGGGAAAGCAAGCATGAGTCATAGGGTTCAGTAGGCTTTAACAGCTCTTCGTGTCACAGGGTAGACATAATCCCAGAATCTCACTGTGCAGTTCCTGGACAGCTGGAGAAAGACTTTGGAGAGAAATATGATATGCTTTCTTTCTAAAAGCCAAGGCCCTACGCCTTTGACACAGCCTTCTAGGCAATGGAAAAAATCATGATCTGATCTTGGTTCACATAGTTAGAGCTGTTGTACATACACTGCATGCACAGTGCAGAGCAAGTGCATCCTACAGTGGCACCAGTACACGTGCCTACCAGTACAAACCTTGGCTGCAAATGCAGAAGCAACTTAGATGTGCACCACTCTAAGGAGGTGCAAGGTCTGACTGGGACCATTATTGCTGGGATTATTACCAGGATCAGGATTACCAGGATGAGGGGTACAGAACAAAACTCGTGCTCCATAGCATGGCACAGATTTGGTAGATTAACTAAAAAACATCTAATTTGGTTTTGTGTGATGTTACTTCTTACTCTATCTGAAATCTGTGTCTCGTTTTTCTTGCTTTCACCAAGAAATGAAAGCTGCATGTGTCTGTTGCAAAATAGCTGCCCTTGATCTACCCCATGGCAGAACCATGGGGAATATATAGACATTAGTTTTTCCAAATAGCTTCTTTCTCAAGATGCAAAGCACATATTGTTTTCAAAGCAATGTGTATTGCATGACATATAGCATGCCAAGCTTCACAAAAACCTAAACGTGTTTACAAAATAAGAGTTGGATGATAATCACATAATTAAAAGCTGATCATTAAAGTTAGTTTCTGGTTATTTCTGGTGATTATGCTCATCCTGAAGTGTTTTTGTGGTATTCATTGAAACTAATTGCAATGAAATTCTTGCTAAGCTACAGCACATCTTTCTGTGTGAACCAATTACACATTTAGTTTTTCTAATTACCACAAACAGGAGAAAAGAAAGATCTTTTCTACAATCTCTGATAGCCTTTTGTTTAGTTTCAAGGTGACTCTGAAAAACACAAGTCATTGATCAATCACCTTACAGTGTAACAAGGCACTGTCATGTCATGCTGTCTGTATGTGGATGCTGACAGTAAGTTTAACCGCTGTTCAACTAGCAGCTCTTTAGATGATGTATTGTCCTGCAGCCTTTGGGTTTGTTTTCATTTGCTTTTCAAATATAGGCAGTGTTCCACTGCCAGCAGCAGGCCCCTGGGTATTTTGCCCTCAGAATGTCCTCCATCAGTTAAGATTTTGATAATCCTACTTTACAGGGCTAAAATGTTGGATTTTTCCAAACATGCCTTATATAAATAAGCCAAGTGTTTTGGAGAGGAATCCAGAAGCATTTAATCAGGCAGAACTTCCATTGATTTCCATGGGAGTCTTGTCGGAGTTAGAACTGAGTCAAGACTTCAAGACTTGGCACATTATCAATCCCTGCAAATGACGGGCGAGAGCTGATGCCTAACGCATGTTCTAGGGAGGAAACAACTTGGCTCAGGGACCATATTTAAAACATCACATACTGCAGTTTAAGCTCTATAAGAAGTGAGAAGAACAAAGCTTAATTTACTCTAAACTCCCAAGTCAGAGTTCAAATATAGTGCAAATATTCTTTATGTATCTGAGCAAGTCTAGTGGCACTCTTACTGTAAAAGGCAAGAACATTGAAAAAAGGAAGCAGGTCTTAATGCAAAACGAGCCACAATTATACATAAATACCTAGAGGAACCATCGCAGTGCACATTTTTTTCACAAGCTGTTGACCACTAGATAGTTCATGACTGTAGTATGACAACATTAGTTAAGAAGTACTATTAGAGTAAGGAAAACAGTATTTTGTATAGCTATTCTAGCTCTTCTTTTTTCCTGCATTTCTCCAAAAGAGAGCTTTTTCTCTTATCTTGCCTGGTGTTGTGGGGGAGTCCAAAAATTCCCATCCTCACAGCCAAAGAGAAAAGCCAAAGAAGAGAGACTAAGGGGCTTACTAGCCATTTCTAAGTGCTAAAAACTGTAATTATATATTTGTCCTGCAGATTTCATTTCCAGTGTACCACGTTGCCTTATAAAGGCAATTTTTCCAACATATCTCAATCAAAAAATATAATTCTAATACATAGATTAAGTTCACGAATGGATTTCTAATTCGGCCTACTCCATCATAGGCAACACTTTCCTAACGTGCCTGTGCAGATTAGACCAAGTTGTTAACTGGGTGTCTGTCTGAGATGCAGCAGATTAACAAGCTGCAAAAAACTCCTTTGCAGAAGAGATATTGCAACCTCCCTCTCAAACTCTTTCATACAGGGTTTTGCTCCAATGGAGGACAAAACTATAGGCGACACAAACTCAAGTGGTTGGAAATATACGGTCCTAGAGGCTTAAAAGCTCCAGCTCTTGTAGTAGCAATGTCTTAGCTTTCAGGGTGAATTCCTCAAAGGGGTTATAACATATCCCTTCAGGTACTATAGGCAGACCATTAAAGGATGACAGTTGTGTGCACAAATACAGAGCAGTGCTGTGCTAGCACAAAGGCCTGTATGCAGAACACTGTGAAACATGTTCAGGGTAACACAGAGAGAGGTAGAAACAGCTTTCAAAGTCTTGCTGACCAGGTGCTGGCAAATGAAAACCAGGTGTTGTCTAGAGCTGTTTCTAGGCAAACATCAAAATCTGGTTTGCACTCAAAACAGGAAAGGTTTTTCTACTTTATTTCTGGTTGGTTTGACCAACTATTTTAGTAAGCACACTGCTCTTTTAGAAAAATACCTTTCTGCCTGCACAAGCATTTGTTTTTTTAATTGAAACACCTTCCCACTCCAAGGACCTAACAGTGAACTTTGCAAGATACTAAAATTATATACAAACGCTTTATACAAATTATTTTTGAGAAGAAAGTTGACACTACAATGAATTTCACAGTGTGTGAACTGGACAAACACCTCCAACACATACTAAGATGCACTTTGACCATCAGCTCACACTCTCTCTTTAAGCAGGCATTGAGTTGCTGATATGCCAAGTAGGTTCAGCTTATTCAGAACACCAAACCACACACAGACTCTTCACAAATTGTCTGGATGTAACATAAAGCCTTACAATTTGTACTTTTTAAACAGTTGGGTTTTTTTCCCTTTCAGTATCTAGGTAACAGCCTATAGGGAAGGAGAGTTCATTAGATAATACGAGAGGAAAATACTTCCTGAGCATGGCCAGTGTATATCCACTGAGGTCTAATAAGAATGCAAAAGGCAAAAGCTTAAGCAGCTTTCACTATTTCAATTCCACTTGCATGACCTGAAGTGAGGTTTAAAAAATTCTTCATGTATATATACACTAATTTGAATGTGCTATCACTGCTTTTCCATTTACAAATGATGTGGTCACCTCTCTTTTTCCCCTTTCTATAGATTTGAAACAAAAATCCCTCAGTTTAAAAGTTTCCATTTGCACATGAAAATTATTCTGTCTCTCATAAAAACAGTTTTCACCATATCGTTCACAGCATCAAGCTCAGCTGTTTTCACTCTATAGGCCATGCTGCCACCTCGTAAGCTAAAATACTGTTGGTCATGCCTCCTGTCACACACTGGGGCTTAACAGAAGACAAGACAAGAGAACCAGCTGGAAGAACATAGGTATGAAAGAGGAGCAGGATATAAGGAAAGCAGTCCAGGGTAGAGATAGGCTGTGATAAACAGAAGAGTTGGAGACAACATCTACATTGTGTATCCTGGCTGGGATGTTTGGTCAATGGTTACTTCCTTTTTAAATTAAAAAACTTAGAAAACAAAGGAAAAATAATAGTAAAATCTCACAATTTGTAAAATCCTGCCATGCCTTTCCTGAAGTTTGTGCTTAAGAGCTCTTACCATCAGGCAGCAGAAGCAAACACAGGAGCCCCTGGGGACTTGGGAGGCACTCAGCCTCTGGCTGGCAGCAGGCGTGGAGCCATGGATGTGCTCAAACGTCCAGCACAGCCTCAGCGCTGATCTTGGGAAAAATATGAAGACAGTAACTATGATTTCTGCACTGCTATTTTGTTCTACAACTAATCAGTATTCATTTATATAGAGAAAATGTTGGCCTTGAGCTCAAGATGATTCATTTGTAATGAATGAAATGTTTAATTTTCCTTGATTTCAGTTGGACTTTCCAAGTTTAGCTATACTGGGGTCTAAATATTTGTCTTTCTGAGCCACACGTTATAGACACCACAATTCAGATAGCACAGATTCAAGCAGCACAGCAATAAAAGGTCTCCATTCAGACAGAGCTTTGGCTAAGTGGGAGCTCTCCCTCTTTCAGCCCTTCTCTGTCTCATTAATCTTGCAAGAATGTAGCCACATCCTGCAGAGACTTATTCACATACATAGTCCTCGTGTTCCAAGGAATAAATGCTCTCAAGAACATGCTCCTAGCTAGAAGTGCTATATGCCAACACCATCATAAAAACCACTTGTAATTCTCCTGTACCTAGACAGCTGAACGGCCGCGAGTCTTGAAATGAAGTGAAAATGAAACAAGAGTAGGCCTTTCAAAAAAATATACATAAGTACACACATTAAAGTTTCTACAGGCATTATTAAATCAGCCTCCTTGTATATCATGTGATATGTAATTTTAGAACATGGAAACATACACAAGGATAAATGCTTTTTCTTCTGATTTTCTTATTAGAAATATGGCAGCTGCCTGAGGAAATGGTGATAAGTATGCTACTGGAATTTCTTGCTTGTGAAGGATAGAGCTACTCTGAAATTGAATATATCTTTAAAGAGATGTGCACGTTCATAACAGCTATGGCACAGGATGTTACCAGCCTCCTGCTGTTGCCATCACCCTCTAGCTTCAACGGCTTGTTACTGAAACTTCTCCTTCAAATGTGGATCTTAATGGTAAAGGTAGAACATGATGGGAACTGCATAGCAGCTTCCCTCTGTTGAATATATTTTGCAAGGGAAATACAACCAAACATGACCAATATTAAAACTGCTAATATTTGGGTTCTACTAAGTATGTTAATTTTAGCACATAGGATAATGCTAGGAAGTAAAAACTTGGAAAAAAACACCACGTGCATTCAGCATGCAGCTTTGTTTCTGAAGAGAAATATGGTCTTAGAAACACATATCTATGTAGTACTTTACATTCATTTTTTTATAATTCATGTTGTCACTCTCCAGTTAGTTCTACAGCACTGTAAAATAGAGTCCTACCCACATGTGTTTCCCTAAGGACACTGGCCATTTTGTCAAACAGGAATGTAACCCATTCTGTGCAACAATAATTTTAGTATCATTTTTACATGAGAGGCCACAGCCACACATCTTCAGTTCCGCAGAGCGAGGCAGCCATGCTTGCAGATATTAGCACACCTGCTGAAGTAATGGCTCCCAACTGCTGATTACGAGCAGCCAGAGGAGCAGCACAGAACACTGCACTCTGTCCACATGCCAGCTATTAGATGTTAAGCACTAAAACCAGATGACTGCCTCTCTGCAGCAAGGAAAAGCATCAGATCCATGCCTCCAGGCTGAGTCTTTTTTTATTTTATTTTATGAGACAGGAAAAAAAGTCTTTCTCTGGCAGTATTGCAATTAACAGGAAACAAGGACCAACAGTAACGCAGCACATGATGCCAGGACTGCAGATCCTTCTCCAACTTCTGAATTCATTTAGCACATCCCAGAAGGCCCTGCACAGAGAAAACTCTTTGATATGTTTTTAACCTTTCAGAGAGCTGCACAGGTGCAGCCCATTTGGAAAGCAGGCGGCTCCCATTTTTCCACCAGGGGCAATGTTACTTTGAAATCATTCCATGAAGTCATTAGACATGAGTTTGTTGTTATTGTTTTTAAGAGACATAATTTATTCATTTTCTGCTTTCAATAGCTTAAGAACTGCAATGAATTAAAAAGCCATCTCTGAAACCTATTAAGGTGATTCACCAAGATCCAGTCTGCTTTGTTAAACAAATTGACTTAAGTCACCGTATTTATTACTAAAAGCAAAATAAGATAAAAACAAAACAAAAATCCCACACGGCATACATGCTTTTTTTTTTCCAGTTCTACATCTGGAGATTAATCAAACCTCTCTGTTAAACTCTCCTGCGGAAATGGGAAGTGAAATAACTCACTATTATCTGAACACATTTTAAGGCAGCTTTAAGAAAATCTTGACAATGTAACATCAGAAATTATTGCAATTGTAAGCTCACAGCTTGTTTGAAAATACTTCACACGGTAGCATACTTTTCAAATCTATTAACTCGAGTGAAGCAGTATGCCTGTTGTCTGTCAGCCATACTTTTTAAGTCTAGATACTGCTTTTCTTCATAGCTAGAATGTTGAAGATAAGCATACCTCAAAAATGTCAAATAAATAAAAGCTAAGTGTCTCTGTTTATTTGTCTACAGCTATTTTGCTGAACACATAATTCACTCCCTGAATCAATAGGTGTTACAACCAAAATAGCCTGTTATCACCACTGTATTTGATCTCCTGAGTAACACAGGCGAAATAACCTCAATCATTAATTTTTGCATCAAAACTATTATTCTTCTTTGATCTACAGAACCTCTTTTAAAAAGATACCCAGTCTTAATACAAAGACTTCACGTGAAGGAGAAACCAGTGTGTCCCTAGGTAGATTGTTCCTGTGGTTAATTTACCCTTCCTGTTAAAAATGGTCACATTGCTTCAAGTCTGAATTTCTCTAGCTCTGGCTCCTAAACAGTAGACATTGTTATATCTTTTTCTGCTTAAAAAGCTAGATTAAAGATGTCAGCAGTAATTGCGTGAGTTGATCTACAATAACACACAGCCTTTGGTGTCAGCACTAATCAAGGTTAGGGGACTCCAGCAACATCTAGATACACAGCAGGAGGCAAAGGTTTAGTTAATTCAGCATTCTCTTGCCTTTGTGCTTTTGATGAAATTTTAATTCAGTTTGGGTGCAGGTCTATTTCATTTATTGTTTGGTGTTTGAGAATATTAAAGTGAACATTGAAAAAAAAGACTTGTTGCTAGGTTTTGGTTAATATAGCATATATTAACACAAGAAAATGCAAAGCTACTCAGGGTCCCTTAAATGTTTGTAAAATAAAGCAATTATTATTGTCAGAATTTATAACCAATAATGCTTGGATGGTCTACACGTTTTACACACAAATAGAAAGGCATGAAGGTTACCCTGAACATTTGTAGACCAAGCTGATAGCTATTGTAAGCTGGTAAAACTTATCTCTTGACATCAGCAGCAAATTGCATCTGAATACAATAATTTTATAATAATAAATTAAAAAATTATAATAATTGGTGGAAATTTTTAATTCCTTCTATTTTTTAAAGGATTTTGCTTTGAATAAGTTTCTTCCTAAACAGAGTGAAAATATGAAAGATGCTTAGATTTAGATGTGTGTTAGGAGATGTAGAGAGATTTGCTTGAGGATTTAGAGATTTGCTAACAAAAGGTGACACAAAATACAGGGCAAATGGATAAATACCGCTTCTCTAAAAAAACAGTTTATCTGGATTCAAGATTTCAAACTCCTTTGGCCTGCTTTCAGATAATGTCTGTTTAAAATCTGGAGATAGGAGAACTGTCTTGGACAAACTGTTTCCCTTAGAAAAATGCAAACAGAAAAATCAATATACCGTCACTGTATGACATATTATGCTCTCTGGAGTTTTTTTAAGAAGACATCAGCAACAACTGTATAATTAATGTTGAGACATGCATTTAAGCAAACAGATTTCAGTCTTGCTGAAATACATAAATGATTGTATTTAGTCCCCAAACACGACACAGTAATTCTTCACTGGACAATCTGGAGTGCAGCTGTGGGGACTGTGGAGCAGGGGGAAGTTAGGAAGCACAGGGCAATTTGGAGGGCATCAGGACTCTGTAAAATTGAGAATGTCCTGTGAAAAAGCAAGGCTTTTTGAGTTTGCCAAACTAGTTACTTGTGGTCTTCATAAATCTATAAAGGGAAAAATAAATGGTTGAGATCACCCATATATATCTGTACCCTAAGCAAAGAAGAGGGAAAAAAAAGACACAAATTATGCACAGAATTCTTATCCTAGCAAAGTATAAAAATAATTTTCTTTCTGTATAGCACTCCTCACTGCTTACCAGTAGCCATGAAGATCTCTGTACTCTATACAAAGAGGTAACTTCAGCCACATCCACTAGCTGTCAAAGGGGAAGCAGCTATTACTTATCAGGACTGGTATTGAACGCCATCCAACTCCCTTCCTGTCCACCCTTCAGCAGCACAGTGTGGAACATAACCTAAACTGAAAGGCTCTCCACACATTAATTACACACTTGCAAGCCTCAATCAACTTTCCCAAATGAAGCAAAACCATAAATTTCTGAACATAGTGTTTCAGTGGGAGTCAGGGTTTGCTGGAGAAAGGAGATGAGGGAAGTAAAAATGGGCCAGGTTGAAAGACAAAGGTACAACTTGTAACTGGGTCTTCAAGGGGTGGATAAGCTTAACTAGAGATTTCCTGGCTTTTCTAACACTTGTGTTGATAGTATGTGCACTTCAGAAACCTGGCCCAGGCCCTTACTTTGACAGAGCAGGGGAGAGAATGTGGAACAACAGCTGCACTTCAAAAGCCACATGGCTTTTAGAGTGTTTTGTTCCCCTTCACACGTTTTTATGCCAGAAGGGAACATATGGTCCACTGTTTGGAAATTTCCCAACCTAAATTTTTGTTTGATTAATTTCATCCAACTACTCCCAGTTACAAGCCCTCATAACACCCCAGACAGTTATATTCCTTCCTCTATATTTATACACTTCAATTAGCTGTAGATGTTTATGTGCCTTCTTAATCATCATATAGCTATGCACATCTAGTTCTTTTCATCTTTTCTTGCCATCGTCTTTCTGCGCTCTTTAATCATGTTTGTGGCTTTTTTCTGAACTCCCTCCAACTTCTTGATACTGTTGTCTCATCTTAAAGTGTCCAGAGCAGTACAATTTCTTGTAGGTGTAGTGCTACTTCTGTACTGAGAATCAGCGTATCTTCAGGTTCTCACATGCCTATCACAGCAGTATCTGAGCAGTTTCCCATGTGTCAAAGAATGTGACCTTTGTCCTTATTGTCAGTTTGGCCCATGACACCACACATCTCTGATTTTGGAACTTTATCTGACATTCTATTACAAGTTCATGCTCTATATGCTTTAACTTTTCGTTAGTCCTGAAGCAGACAGGCAGTTGGACTTGATGATCTCTGTAGGTCCCTTTCAACTGAACTATTCTACTATATTCTGTGATTTTACTGATTTCCCATTGAGTTTTATTCTCCCAGTGAAACATGGCAGTGCAGGGACTCTGTAGGAGCCTGGATGCTTTAACAAAACTAATGCTAGGCATGAATCCTCGTTGTGCAAGCAACCAATCTTTGCACTGTAAAGAACTTGCATGTGTAGTAGCTAGACACATGCTCATATGTGGTACACACACAGGACATGCCCTGGACCTTAACTCATACCTGCTGCTTAAGTGGGGATCCAAATCACGGTTTAGGTAAGGCAGCTTGACCCTTCCTAAACTCCAATGAACTGATGGTATGCAGTCTCCTCACGTACCGTTTGAGTATGATCTAAAGTAATCTCATAATTTATACATTTTAAACAGTTAGTTATTCTTCCCCCTCAGTAAATGGGTAACAGGAAACAGACAAAGCTCCTTAACTTTTCTTTAATCTTCTTCACTAGTGAAGTGAAAATCAAACGATAATTGTCTGGATGATCTCATTATTGTCAACAAAACTGAAACCTTGAAGTCCACATACACTGAAATGCTGATACATTAAACAAAAAAGGGAACTGTGCTTACATGTTGTTCAATAAATAAATAAGAGCTATAGAGAGATCCATGATGAATGAGCACCCTGGGAGGGCTTCAGCTTGTCAGAATTATACAGTGACATTAATCACAGCATAACAGGATTGCTGCAGGCTCCCAGTGCAAAGTCCTCATTATATCTTCAAAACAAGACAAAACAAAAAAACAAAAATCCCCAGAACTTCCAAGTCCCTCAAAGTGGAATCGTAACTAACCGACTTTTTCAGCAGAATACAAAACTCAAAATAAACTGGCATTCACCCCATAAAGAATCACATAAGCAGTGGAAACCTGTCAGTCCAGTTGCACCATCCAACCAGACTACATTTCCACCATGATCATTGTGCTTGTATATCAGTTTGGCAAAGATTTCTTAATGAGCCTCAGCTACATTAGCAAAGCTAAACTGTTTTATTGCAGCACTATGACCTCTGCCATTCAGGTGAAGTAAGTCATATTTGTAAAGCAGCCTCACTTGCAAATCTGGTTGACATCTTGGTAGTGCTCTTGGGGGAATCCCACATCCTCTGCACTCAGAAAGATGTTGCTGGCGGGCAAAACTCTACAGCACTGACTTGACTCCAGAAGTAATCTCAGGATTTTCAGAAAAAATGGGGACCAGAAATGACTGTAGTATAGTCAACTGGTTCAAATTTCCCTAGATAATTAGTTTTTAATCTAAGAATTATATTCATGGGCCCTAAGAGTGCTGACCACCTTGTGAATGATGATCCATTAAATTAATCTCCTTCAAATAATGGATACATGCATACTTGCCAAATAAAAGCACTTTGACAAACCTTTCCTAAGACAGTTGCACTCAGTTTCTACTTGAGGCCAAGTCAACTGCCTTCAGCCTTTAGCAATTTATTTTGCCACTTCTATAATAAAAACAAAGGGAGGTGAAATCTTTGTGCTTAAAATTGTTTATTCAGGTCTATCCAAATCCCAGAAATCAGAAGACAAAAATGTAATAATATGCATTACTAATAAAAGAACACTCTAAACTTCAAAGAGGCTTGTGGTTTAAGTTTAAATAGTCTTGAGAAACAGTTTGAATAACTTCAAATTGTCTGCTGAATAGCTTGCTTACCTCTAGTGGAGTCTACTTCGGGATTTTTGCTAAAGGAATTTCCACAACAGTGACCATACTGTAGACACCATTAATTGCAACCCGCTTAGGTTCACAGAAGCATCATTCACACTACTTGTTTTATGTGCTATCTTTGGGGATTAAGAATTTTTTTAAATATAGTTATATTTCTCAAAAGAGAACTTAAGTACCCAAACAATTGCATGGATTTTCAGGAGTCTGCTGCATTTGGTGTTGAGCTGTTTTTAATGTATAGTAAGTATATAGTTAAGAATCTAGTGGGAGTTGAGTAGTATTGAAAATCTGTTCCCAGTTATGGGTGCTGAGAACATAAAAATCCTACCCCGGTATAGACAAAGCCTTAAATGTCATTGATCTTTTTCTTTCCCATTGAGCTCTAATCCTGTATCAGCAGAACAAAGAATTAGTACTGCATGGCTGGGAAGTTAAATTTTCCTCCACACCTGCAGGTCATTCCTCCTGGGCTCCCTCCATTGATAGCCAAAAAGTTATTTGCTTAAAAAGCTAATCATGTGGTGCAGCTGAGCTCCTTCATTTCCAGAAGAAAGACATCTGAAGTTAGGCCCCTGATTCACAAAGAATTCATATGAGAGCTGGGTTCAATCAGTGGGATCAGCCTGCAGAATCAGGGCCATGACTTTGTTACTGTTTGTTTAGTCTAATTAAAAACATATATCTTAGGTAGAATTTTCTTACTTTCAAAAAAAATTATAATACACTGCAGTTTGAAAGCCTCAGATGAAAAGTGTCATATAAAAGCAAAGTGTTAAGAACACTGTAAGAGACTTGTATTAGAGAGAGAAAAAAATAGACTGATTCAAGAAAACATTCCTTACTACATAGCAATTTCTTAAAAGCCACCATTTTGAAGTAGAATGAACTGAAGAAAACTCTCATATAGTGCTTCATGGCAAGTGGTTCAACTGAGAACATCATGTCCTCTTATCAAAGTCTCCTTTGCAAGGAAGGGCAAATTTAAAGCAAGAAAGAAAGACATGAAGAGCAGTAGGTAATGCTCACAGCTCTGAGGCAAAGGAATTTGAAACACTAATCCCTTTCCAGCTTTCTGGATGTGGTCACCCATCTAACCCAGGTGTTTCCCACAGAGAATTGGAGGCTGGAAGGGGGACGAGGAAGGGACCAAACCCCTGTCAGCCCCTTGGAAGACACAGTGAATCCTTCTCCTTACTCAAGCAAGCAAGTGGTACAGAAGGAACACATCGTGACTTTCAGCACAGTTCCTCACTTTGATTAACAAAACATGGAGAGAAGCAGGAATTGCAGAGAATTCCACAAAGCAATAAACGGCCATTTAGTGGTGACAGTATACCATCTATCCCCCACCCCCAGCATAGGCTCATGTTTCCACAAAACCAGTGCTGTTTCAAGTCCACTTTTCCCTCTAGTCCCATTAAACTTTTTTGCACGCTGGGTGAGTCCTAGCTGTTTGGATTTTCACATTAGATTATATGCTGCAATAACCGTGGCCTGTGCTACTTCACATTCAGTCCCTCACTTTTGTTTCTTGGCACTAAACCCATAGCATAGATGTTCGAGCAATGCATCCCCGTGTCCTGTTGAGGCCATAGCTCTGAATGTGCCTTTCAAACATGGCTTGCTAAATATTATTTCAGTTATATGTAGTGCTGCTAGAAAAGCACTTGCTTTTAAAGACCAGTATCTCAGAAGACAACAAGCAAGTTATTTCTCTTCATATTTATGGCTCAGAATAGGAAAAAATGATCAGACCTTCAAAACCAGTGTCTTTAATACCAGACAAAAATAAAATAAAATACAGTAACAAAGACATAAAATCTCCTAGTGAGAGACAGCAAACCTCAGGCTGAAGAGAGCCTCAGCCACAGCAGCAGCAGTGCTCTGGCTCCCACGGGGAGCTGCTGTCACTGCTACCAGGCACTTCAACAGCAACACAATATTGACATTCTGCAACAACAACTGCAAACAGAATGTATTAAAAAATACACTTGAATACAGTATCTATTCACTAGAAATCAGAATTTCTCCTTTAAATTGTTGACTCAGTCACTCCAACTCCAAGTGTGCACTGAGCTACAGCTCCATCCTCACTGCAGCTCTCCAGGCTGGGCATGCCACCATGGGTACCCAGCTCCAAAGGGTCCAGCTCCAACTCAAACGCTGCCGCAGCAGCACCAAATGGGTCTCACCATTAGCTCCCAGTACACACTGGGCAGTCACCTGCTCCAGCCCAGCACTCAGGTGGAGCAGGACACCAGTTGATTTCCTGCTCTGAAGGCATTCAGTTCCCAAACACTAAACCTAATCTCTCCCAGAGAGACAGACAAATACTAATCTTAAAGGGTTGATTTATTATAAAGCTGAACTGCTCTCAGTAATCACTTAATCATAAAACACTCCCCAGAATCACCAGTGAAACACAAGAGAGAACACAAAGAGAAACAGAAATCCTTCCTTGTAGACATTAAAGAAATCCCAGCTAAGGCTGATGATAGCTTATTTGAGTGAAGACCGTAAGGATGGATTCTAAAATCACATCATTTCTGAAATGTTACTTCTCATCTGTTTTTGCCAAGAATCCCCTGTGTTTTCACATTTGACTTGGATCAATAAATACTTGCCAGGCTTCTCTAAAAGGGTTATTTCCAGAAATAACAACCAGTCCAACAGACTTTCCTGAAAAGAGTAGAACAGACAATATCGATACCCAACCACACCATAATCCATTGGTAATATGTGAATAAATAGATGAATCTGTTGCACACGTATCACTTCCAGTATTGCATGCCAATAAGGAACTTGATCACATAGAACAGAATTTTCTTTGGCAGCTCTGGGTGGATCAATGTTGTCATACACTTTATAAAATAAATGAAGGTTTCTTTTTTCAAGAATCCAAAAGTCAGCATCATCTCCCAAATCCCAAACTTCTCCTGGAAAAAAAGTTAAATAAATAAAAACACAGTTGGCCATACTGCTCATGTTCTCCTTTTGCATATTTAAGCTTCTTGCTTCAATCATCTTACAGTTACAATTGTTCAAACATTCAAGTAATAAAGGTCTTGTGTATAGGTGAAACTCTCTCTCTGTTAATACTAGTGTGGTTTGTATTTAAAAGCATGACAACCCCATCAATCAGAAAGTGGAGATAATAAACATCTTTGAAGAGTGTTTTAGATGTTAGTGGAATATTTACAAATATAAATTTGAACTCCTGATCTTAAGGGTCTTGAGTTACTCTAATTACATTGTAATTGGAGCTCCCTATGTATACAAATATGTTTAGGGGTGCATACAAATAAAATTATTTAAAGTAAAATTACTTCTGCATTTTTCCTGCCAAAACATAATCTTGAAATATGAGGCACATTACATGGATCAGTAGTTCAAGAATATTCTGATAAAATAGTTACATGTTGTACAGAAATAAATTTTTTCATTAGTTCCTTACAGATTCTCAACCAAACCTCTAGCAGCTACTCAGCATTGCTTAATATGTTTCCATGTCTTCATTTTTCCTTTAATGCAGCCAAACCAGTGTTCAAACATAAACATCTTCAAAGGGTGTCCCAGTCTCATAACTGAATACACAAACCAGCGCTCAGGCAGGTTTGGCAGTTGAGTTACTGTGCAGTAGGTCCAACAGTGGAATTTAGATGTCTTCACTGGGAGAAAAGTCACTGAAAACTGAATTCAAATTATGTTGGCCTAAGAGGAACAATAGGGTTTAACAAAATAAATTTCCTCTGCCTATTTGGACCAGAGAACTGAGGTGCTCTGGGCCCAATCCAGATACCCTGGCCTTCCAAAGATATATAGAAAGATACAGAAGAGAAGCAGGAATAAGGAAGCCATGCACAGAGCCTGACACACTTACATGGTAACTAAAACCAGAAGGGACTTCAGAAAGGTATTTAAAGCCGTACTCCCAGAGCAGGGTCAGTTATACTCTTGTTATTTCTGGTAGATGTTTATCTAAAGACATCCAAAACAAAGCTTCAGCCCCTCCCTGTACATTAGCATTTTTTAGTTTTACAATTATATTTATTTATTTTTTAGCATTAAGCCAGAAGTCATTTGACACAAGTTAAGCTCATTATTTCCCTTCTTGTGCCTCACAGATGTGGAGGATACATTATCCCTTTTCTTCTTTTCACAGCTTTTCACACTTGTGTACTGTCTTTTATTAGCTTTCTTTAAATGAAGAACCCTATTTCTTTCAATCATTCATCCTAAGCTATGTTTGCAATGTCTCTGATCAACCTTCTCGCTTTCCTCTGGATTCTTTCCACTTTGTTACACCTACACCACTCACCAGTCAAGGCTATATACATGATGACTAGGGCAAAAAGAATAATTCATTCTTATCCAATATACTCTTAAGCAAAATAACATTCCTGAGTTGCCTTCAGCTTGTGAACTACTGAAGTCTTAGATACTTAGATACTTCTGCAATGAATACTATCTAGTTGATTGTCCCCATCCATAATTCACACAGCATTTTGCTGAAGTCTGCTGGAAGTGCATTTTGTCTGAGGGAGGAAAATCTAGACATTTTTCCAAACTGCAAACTCATTTTGAATTCTAACACTCCTGCAACCTTTCTGCCTTACAGTTTCTTTTCCGTAAATTGTTCCACTGGTACATTCAATGATCAGCTTACTGCTGATCATCTTGTTGTATCATTTTGAGTTATGTCAATTTTTTCTGAGGAAAAATGACTTTTAAGAAATTTTTGTACTGCAATAATATTCAAAATATTTTGATTTTTTTTAATGTTGCTTACAATTAAAAAAACTTTCTTACTAAAAAGGGCAGAACAAAACAAGTCAAAAGGAAACACTTGTCCTAGTATCTCCTTCATTTTTTAAACTTTCCCACACCCAAACAAGGACTAATATGTATTACTTTTAATGAATTCTGTCATTAAAAGGTAAGATGAAAGTAGTTTTTAATACACCAGAATCATAAGCAAAAGGGTATGAACAGGGGTTTTTTTAGACTATTTTTCTTCCCTTAACAATATAAAATTTCTTGAAAAATTTCCTATCTTCTTTAGCATGAAAAGAATAGCAGCTAAACAACAAAAGGGAACAGCAGTGAAACCTATTTTAAATGTGCTTTCCTTTAGGCAGCTTATTTGTGTGCTCCATCACTGTGAGCCATGGGCCCCAAGGATACCTGCAGAGCAGGCTGTGCTCCGGCTCCAGGGTGCCATCCAGCCTGGTCATCTGAGGGCCGGCTTAAAACTGAGTCCCTAACTGAGCACACCGTTTGCCCTACTACCAAGATGCCCTCAGAGAATTCCAGTTCAAACACCAGAAGTATTCACGAGTGATTACAGAGCTCAGATGACAGGTTTTACTCCCCTGGCCTTGTCTCATTTCTTTTGAGTTTAGGAATTCCTAAAGCACTAGGCACCACAGAAATTCAGGTTGGCCTACTCTGCTTCTCCTTGGAGTGGAAGACAAGTGGCACACCAGTTGATTTTAGACATCTGAGAGATGCCATGTGGGAAAAGCCTGTTAACTATGTTGGGAATTCTTTCCTGCCAAAACTCAGACTGCCTATGCGTTTGTACTCCGCAAAACACTGCCGCTGTGGCCAAGTTCTGGCCTACTCCATGTGTGAGGTTTTATGTAATTTCTTTAATAGCCACTTTTGGTTGCAGGCTCATGACCATTAAAACATGACA
Source organism: Penelope pileata (assembly GCA_013396635.1). Classification (NCBI taxonomy): domain Eukaryota; kingdom Metazoa; phylum Chordata; class Aves; order Galliformes; family Cracidae; genus Penelope; species Penelope pileata. The sequence continues at coordinate 2,573,922 of WBMW01000889.1, forward strand.
AAGTGGAGGGAGGTCCTGAGCCATTCAAGGCTTGGAAGGAGCTGCTGAGTGTGTCAGGGTTTGCAGGCAGAAGTCTCAGGGGGAGATTCAAGATGGCTGACCGGGCTCATAGCTACAGGTGGGTCCCCTCTCAGCAGAAGTTGCAGCTCTGAAGAGTTCACGGCAGCTGGCTCAGCCCAGCACCTGTGTAAACCTGGGCAGGATGGGCCTTGTGCTGCTTCCTCACACCTGCTGAGCTCCCAGGGGGAAAAAGGACAAAGGCCTGCTCCACCAAGTGATGTGTGCAGCCTGAGCTGCGGTAACACATCACTGCCAGATGAAGATGCACAGCAAGATGCTGGACACCAAGCAGCCTTGCAGATCCCTGACTGGGCATGAGGTTGCTGAGTGCTCTAATGGCAACAGAAATACAAATGTGTCTCACTGGGAAAGCTTGGAGAAATGCTGTCAGGAATCCATACCTACTTCCCCGTCCATTGAAAGCTGACAAAATTCCCTGAGCCTCAGTAATCCAAAAATGCCTGCAACAAAACTATGAATGATAATGCTTTGAAGTCCTGATATTTCTAAGGCAATAATTAAATAAATAAATAAAACCCAAGCCGAAGGAATTCTCCCTTAAACTGAAGGAAAAAAAGAAGCAGCAGATACCAACCCTTCCCCTCCTTCTCTTTGCAGGTCTCCTTTAAACAGATTATATCCTTCCCCCACCAAAAAGAAAAAAAAAAAAAAAAAAAAAAAAAAAAAAAAAAAGCTGTTTAAACAAACAACAGATGCTGTCCAAACTAACTGCATGGTAAGTGCATACTAAAGACATATGTTGTCTTCTACCTAGCCATATGCCCTTCCCACACACGGACTTGGTTCCAGCTTTGGTGTTAGTTTAGAAACACAGAACAAGGGTGCATGGAGAGGCTGTGCTCTCATAAGTTTTCAGAAAATCCCCTGAGATTTGTTTAATTGATGGCAGACCTAAAAAATAAACAATACAAACAAAATGCTCCAGGAAGCCAAAATTATCCGTAACAATTAAAGGGATTTGTAAGTATAGACTGCATCTCTGACTAGAGGTTGCCACATAACTGTTGCTTGTAAACTTTAATTAGGGTATAACTTTAGGTTAAAAGGATAGTCAAGAGCGTTGAGGGAATTTATTACAAAAAGTCTCTCTTAATTTATAGTATCTTGATTTGCTCATCCAGTACAACAAACTCTCAATTTTCCTTAAGAAAGGACTGAACTGTACATCGTTCCCCCTGGATTCCAAACATAATGCTCCCTCCCAGATGATAAAGTCGTATGCTCTCAAACACACAGCTTAACTGTACCAGAACTATTATAGCTGGAAAACAGGGCTTGGAAAATATCAATAGTTACACTTTGGCAGGGAAAGCTGTTGCTTCTAAGCATACGCTTGGAGGATTAAGGAAAGATCAAGAGGTAAAAGATCCCAGCTCTGGCCAGCTGCTGGCAGTGACCTGCAAGGCGCGGATGCTCCCAGCCTTCGCGCTGACTGCAGTGGTGCAGCTACGATCTGCCCGGAAGCCAGAACAGGCTGTGGCCCAGCGTATTTCAACAATCCCTTTGTTGCATAGCTGCATTAATCCAGTTAACTTGAAAATTATTTTTAAAAATCACCCCAGCCTAGCTACAATTTCCCATCTATTAATTATCATTTTGTGTAACTTTGAAAAATTTTCTCCTCCTCCATTCCATAATTTCCCCTTGGTCAAACCAGTAATTTACACATATTGAAATTGTTTTCAGGTGCTAGGTCAAAAGCATCATTAGAAATTTCATGACAACATCCTGGTATTGCTACTTCTCTGCTGTAATGTGGTTACATCAGCCGGCTGAGACACTGCTCTAAGAAGCTCTGCTCCAGTAAATAGTACTTTTATAGAAAAGGTGTAAGAAAATAGTCAGCTAGGTCAATGACAAGCTATTATCTCATACCTACATTTCACTGACAAATCTATTTCCTTGATCTTCTCCCTTTTCCTCATCACCTCCCCCAGCACTACCAGTGGGAGATGCATAGCCTTCAAAATAGAACAGCAAGTATAGAATCTTTTTACGACTCTTTTTGTTAAGTACAAAAAAAATTTTACTTCTGTAAGTACACAAATAAATTTAAATATTTGGATTCAAAGTACCTGTTCATATACAATGCTTTTAATCTAAGTTTAATTAATTCTATGGAATATGTCCTGCACTTAACAGTGTTGGCTGACTGCAGTGGCTCAGACCTCATCTTTTCTCCTCTTTGAAAAGCAAAAGAAAAACAGAACCCCCTGCTTGCAAAAGATACACATGACTGGTTAGTTGGACAGTCAGGTACACATGAAAGTTATTAATTTAAATATCCTTTGAAGTACTCTCTGTATTTAACTATGCTTTAACATAACCATTTCCATTTTCTGAATAAGAATATTGCTGTTATACTGCACACATAACTATTAACAGCAAAAAGAAGTTGGTCAAGAAAATTCATAGTTCTTGCCCTTCTTGTATAGAGCACACCTGCATTAGTATTTAATACTTAATGCATATGCATTTCAGATGCAACATTTGGAATTCCACTTTGAGTGCATTATCATACAGAGTCCACGCATATGCTTAACCTCCTATAGTATTTAAAGACTATTACATAAGTTGCAAAGGCCATTTATATTGTGCAAAACTGAGCACATGCAATGACTGCTTCCACTCAAGAGGTTCTCTTCATTTCCACACCTGAGAAAATTCAGATGTTTTCCTGTCTTTTTTGCTTCTCCACACAGTCATTTCTCCTACATCATGACAGTCCTCAGCTACCAAGTGCTAGCCAGCCTTCTGAATGAAGTCCTGCAGCAAGCACACTATGCATCCACAACTTCAGGTAGGGTCAGGTATCACACTACACTGAAGAGGTTTTTTGAGGCACTTTCATTGGCGGTTCACCTGAATGTACTCAGAAACTGAAAATCCAGAAGAAATTTTATTGACTTCTGATACAGCTGTCATGTTTTGCTGAAGACCTATAGGTGATTTGCCCAAAGCCAACCTTTATATTCAAAATCAGTATTTGGTCAAGAAAGCCAGAAGTAGACTACGTAAGGATTTCTCAGTTTTTCCTTTTATTTCTGACCCACTTTTTATTATATGCTAATCTTCATACACATACGTGTAAAAGAATCAATTAGAAGTGCTAAGAGAACACAGTTAAATGTGCTCAGTCTTGCACAAATGGCACTTCAGAGGTTTGACAGTTCCACAAATAAACACTGCACTTGTTCTAACCTATAAAACTGTAAATGCTTTGCCTAATAATATATAAATAAATCACATTTTTATGGTACAATTATGGAAGTATGTGAGCCAGGTAGCTACTGTGGACAGACAGGTAGGTAGATAAAGCAATAACTGTCACTTAAAGCAATACTGGTTTTTTGTTTCCTAGACCTGGAGGGTTCAATTCTTTCTCCTAAGAAAATTGCTATGGAATAAATATCTTCTCAAAATTTATTACAAAATTTTAATATGTTTTCTTCTGCAAAGCATAATTATTATAAATCATGTATGAAGGTAATTTCTTAAAAGTTTTGAGGACAGTGCTTTAAGGGACTTTGCATGAAAATTCATTGAAGTTTCACAGTCACACAACTAACAGTCATGCCACAATCAGGCTAATAAAACATGTGTTCCCCCACCAGTCTGGCTTTCTCAGTATGCTTGAGTAGTCAAACTAGTTTTCTGTTTCACCACTGGTTTGTAAGTACCTGAGTTCTTTGAAATTCAGTATCTTATCTCTACTAAAACAATGTCTCCTAAAAGAACAAAGGTTGCATCTTACATTTCTGTATATGAAACACTTCTCACAAGACACCTGCTTTGCCTATCTGATCCTCTCTCTCTCTGTATTCAGTTGTAGTGTGTCAACATCCAGGTTTCTTTATGTTCTGTTGTGTGTGAGCATGAATTTAGTAGGTTTCTCTGCCTGCATCACTGCTGACACAGTTCAGAAGGCAAATTCCCTGATGTTACGCAGTCATAGCTGTGACCAGTATAGGCACCTTATTTACTTCAGGGCAACCAGTGATTTCTTAGTCAAAGGCATCCTTTAAGTCAGTTCAAAAGCTATTTGAAAGTCTCCCACAGAAGCTGTATGTCTGGAGAATCATCATTCTCCAGCAGTTAGATCAAGAATGCGTGTCAATAAATTAGCTATGTACCATCCTTTCAAGTGGATATGTTTTATGGCACCTCTGATGTCAGAAGCCCTGCAGTTTGCAAGTGGGTAAGCATAAAGTTTACATTGGTGGTAATTCAGAGTTTACTTCCAGATAACAAGTTAGCCTAAGGAAACAGAGGTTGCCACAATACATACGCGGAATGTGACAGAGAGATAAAAAATGAGCTTGCTTAGGTGAATTTTCACAAACTCAAACCTTCATTCAAGGTTTATAGCATCCCACCTGATAGTCATGTCCCTGTTCCCTCCCCCTAGTCATTCATTTAACATTACACTGGTTCATGCTAATTGGAAGTCAGCATTACCTTTGAGTCTAACAAGACAAAACAGTACCTCCTGGGTTATCAGAAGATAATCGTCTCATATCCTTCCACTGTAAACTTCCACACCAGCTGTACAGATATGCAAGACAGAATATTATTGTTCCACTGAAATGCATATGTAATGATTATCTGTCACCGCATTGTGAAAGCCAGCAGTCCCTCTTTGGAAATACTTAAATAAGCAGGCTTGACTTGCAACCTTCAGAATGAAGCACTCAAATCTGAGCTGACAGGGTTAAGTATTCATAACCATCAAATGAAAAGTTGTAATTAGTCTTCAGATTTTGACTTACTGAGCAGGATCTGAGCAAACTCTTACTCAGTGATTAGTGGGTAAATAGAGAAGGGATCATCTATAACCTTTAAAACTTCTGCATAAATGGTTACAGGGAGAAGAAAAAGGAAAAGGAAAGCTGGATGATTAAAAAGAACAGCAGTAAGTTGTTCAGGAGCCTTGATTCTTCCATTAGTAATTTCATACTCTCCTTTGACTGTCTTGAGTAACTAAAAATACATATGGACTCAAGAAACCAGATGGCTCTGAAGATAAAAGCATGACACAGGGTATGTTTTTACTATGTTCATTAGAGATTTTCTGAGGGAGAATAGGAAGACGAAAGCAAGCTGGTCAAAATGTAGGACATGATATTAAAGTCATCCTGAACAGTTACAGCACTGTAGGGAAGCATAATTCTGAACACACTAACGCTTCCATTTATTATTTATTTAATGTTTTCAAAACTCACGCATATGCCATCTACCTCTGCCAAGGTACTGCCATTTTTGTCACCTGCAGTCATTCTAGAATACTATCGTATCTTTTTAGGGATTTGGTGAAGGGATGAGAAGTGACTTGGAATCTCAAGGAGGACCCATACCCTCCAGTAGTGTCATGGATAATGCTTTCTGGCCTCATTTTCAACATACTGGATTTTTTTTTCTTTTTTTTAAAAAACTTCTTCAAGTAGGTTTAAATTAAATTCCTTAGAGGAACAGTAGAAAGAACATAAAATCCATTTCCAAGGTAGAGCCAGATCCATGCAAATATAAGTAAGATCAGAGCCCCACAGGAAAAATCTCTTCAGTTCTCATGCATGGGTTGACTTGCATCTGCCCTGTCTGAACTAGAAGCTAATGATAATCTGTGACCTTGCAAAAATACCAAAGATTTTATCTATCTCCCCCAAAAGCGCATTATAAAGAGTTAGCTTTGTACACCTTTTCTATGAGGAAGTTTCAACATGGAAGATCACCTGAGCAATATCAACTCCCACAATCATATAATGGCCCAAGTCAGAAAGGAAGGATCATTGAGTTCAGCTCCTGGCTCCACACAAGACCACTGAAAATTCAAACCATATTTCTGAGAGCATTGTCCAAACACTTCTTGAATGCTTCTTGGTGCTGAGACCGCTGCCCTGATTCACTGGAACTGAGCCTGTTCCAGTGCCCAACCACCCTCTGCTGAAGAACAATGCTGCTGCTGGCTGCAGGACATGCTGGGAGCTCAGGTGTGGGTGGCAGCAAGTCATGCTGGAATGGCTCTTCCTTTGAGACACTGAGCTATTCACCAGTGATAGGAAAACACATGCTAGTGTTTTCACACTTATGCTAAAAAGTTCTTTCAAGTTTGCCTTCAATGATAAACTTAAAAACAAAGGAAAAGTGTTTCTTCCTGTTTTAAAAATAACACAAAAAGCTGAAATTTCTTTTGAAGAGTATAGTTCAGGAATCAGAGAACTAGGGAACAAAGAGTTTAAGTTTCCATCTGAGAAAACCAAAGGAAATTTCTGCTTCCTACTGTAGCACATCAAACATTTTGTAGGGTCACTCTACCCATTCTGGAAGTCCTTCACCCTCAACAACATTTCTGAAATGAATAATACAGATACTAGTACAAATACATCAGTCCTTCCTGTTGATGGGAAAGGATGGACTTTATGTCAAGCCCCTGCAACTTTTCTGTACAAGGTCAGAATATATTCCTGTATTTGTTCTATATACAAAGTATACAGACAATGACACAGCAGAATAACAATGGAGATCATAGCTTCCCTAAGAATAAAAGTACATAATGTAGGAGACCAGCCAGATCATTTAGAAACATTGACTTCTTTATTTTTAGAGCATTCCATTTGCTCTTTATTACCAGCCAGTTTTTACCAATTGAATAAGATTTCCAACTATATGTACATCCCTGTCTGATCACATGTACATGGTCTGGGTGGCATTCAGTTATCAGACAACACCAACAATCAATGCCAGTTTTTTAAGAAAGAAATGTTTTTCAGATGAACTGCTAACATGAAAACTTTGTGCACAGAATCAGTTCTGGGTAGCACCTGGAGACTCAAAGTTCTTGTGAAATCTGGTGAGAAAACTGGCTGCAGTTTCTCCAGATATTTCTAGTACCCCTAAACATCAGATGGAGAATATCTAAGACAACAAATCCAATCAATTTTACTCAGTTTAAGTATAAAAATTTTGACCACTTTTCAAGAAAAAAAGAAAAGTACATAGATACTTTGTTAGTTGTTCTTTTTGTTTTGTTTTTCTTCCCCAAAAATGAATTCTGTAAGCTTTCCCTGCCTCCAGAGTTTACTTTTATTGAAGAAATATCTCTCACTGTAAATTTTTCTTGGGTTAAATTTCATTCCAATTACTGTAATTGACAAATTTAATCACAAGCAACTTCAAGCACATGTGATAGAATCATTCATATAGTAGAATGAATATGCAGGATGCATTCCAAATGTATTGGCTTTGGTCCAGAAGCCAATGATCGAAGCAAATTTGGTTTATCCATATGCTTTAAATTAAGCATTTGCTTAAGTGTTTGGTGAATTGAAGACAAAGTTCTACGTTTCTCTCCATGAGGATTTTATAATATTGTGCTGGGATATTTAAAAATAAAGAAAACTTGAAGAGCAGTGATGTTACTACAGTTACACATAGGAAAGAGATAGTGAGAACAAGAAAAAAAATGTGAAATCTATATCACTTGAATATTTGAACTGTTTCTATTGCAGAAATCTGCAGACTGTGAACATCTTGACTGATGACTTTGTATTCAACCATTTTTCAATTGTATTTCAGTTCATTTTTCAGGATGCTACTAGAGTGCAAAGACAGATGAGACTGACAGAAGCCCATATACTAGCCCTCTAACAGAATCCTGTAATCACAGAATCACAGAATCATAGAGTTGTAGGGGTTGGAAGGGACCTTGAGAGATCATCAAGTCCAACATGTTTCAAACCAAGTGGAATAAAATATTCATTATTATTTGCCAAAGAATGTAGTATTTTATTATAGTTCTGCCTTTTTTTTTTTGTCTCTTTTTCTTTTTTTTCTCCTCTTGTTATTTTCCCTTTTGTGCTTGAGGAGTTACATTTCTGTTTACTATATTCTCAGATGTATGGTGGAGCACTGCATGACAGTATAGTTCTAACTAAATAAGTACAAATGGTAAGCAAACATTACTGTAAAAAGACAGAACTGAATCCAAAGCTTCAATTACATTAGAATTCGGGGGGCAGGGGGGGGACTACTAGGTGACACACAATTCCCTAGCAAAGGTAAAACAATTCCCCAGCAACAATACAGCAGGCAAACATTTACTAATAAAAGTGAGCAGTGTCTTCCAAGATGCAATGATTACAATAATGCATTTCTTTGCATATGGGAATACGTGTGAAAAAGAGCTGGTATCTTCCACTGGTTGCATAACTGTGTGCTTTGGGGGACACAGAAATAAGAAAAAGTTACAATTGTAACTTGACAGACTTTTAATTGATCTAATTTCCTTTAAGAAGTGTAAGAGTTTGATGTGCTGCTCTGGCTCCAAATATAGTAGAAGGGAAAGCCTGAAACAGTTTACCCACCGTCACTTTTAAAGAAATTAACAGTTGTTCTGACACAATTATTTGGGTCATTCTTGTTCATTCTTGATTTCTTTACATGTGGAATTTAACCTCTTTTGCACACAATGCAGAGCAGCATGACTAACTGATATAATGTATAGGAAATGACTTGTGGAGCTAAAGCAAACAGTTGATGTGCTTACAAGATAAGTGTCAACTTGCGGAAATAGCAAATAACAATGACACAATTCCCTCCTCTCAAAGTATGTGCACTGTGCAAAGACCTGCTGCTAATTTTCACTCAGCAAGGGGGGATGCCATCGGCCTTTTGTTACACAGAGAAGCCGCTGATGTCATTTGGCTTTGTACTGGATATTCTGTTGCCTACCAGTCTATGAGAACATTTTTCCCAGCTAAAAGTAGCACTCTGCAGTGCAGAATTAAATAATTCCACATGAATCATTCCTCCAGGCTGTTATTTTCCTCACATGTGTTGGAATCTATGGTCAAGTGAAGTACTCTATGGAGTAAAATATCATTGGCATCAAAATCTTTTTTGCACTCTTTGGACAAATTCTCCGGTTCCTTCACTAGTTAATGCCCTTATTTGGAATGGAAAAAGATGCCTTAGGTTTTATTTTCTTAAAGCAGTCCCAGGAATCTTGATAGTCCAGTTTGGTTTATACAAGAAGTTTAGATCAAAATATGCTTTGTGTCTAAAGTGTCATTCCAGCAGAACAACAAGATTGAGCATAGACACAAAAAATGTTTTCCTAACTTTTATTTCTCTAATCATTTGAAAGCAATTTATTTTAACACTTCCTGCCAGGCAAGTGCAGACTTTGTAGCAAAAGTCAGGGGCAGAAAAGAAAGGCAGGGCTTTTTCAGTGTTAGTTTTTTTAAAGGAGATCAGCATGAGCTTCACTCGTACTCACTTTTTCTGTTCCTAGGATTTCCAGTTCAATTGTCATGGAGGTTGCCAGAGGGTCCCCATCTCCGGGGAACAACAATGAAATACAGGAATTGAATGTGGCACTGTGGCTCTCTGAGCTTCTCCTAACTTGTCGGTGCTGGCTACTGCTTCCTCTCATTAATTCCATTACAGGGGTTGCTGGCCACTGACTTGACATGCCCCTGTCTGAGCAGGGAGCACTCCTCCAGCAGTGCCCAGCCCCTCTTTCCTTGTTCACATGGGCAGTTCTCTGCAGTCAGCGGGACTTCTCACATGCTGGAGCTGGAAGGAGCCACCTGACGTTCATTTACTAACCCAACATGAAAAAAGGGAATGTGTGGTAACTCAGCTCATGCCATTACTTTGCATGATCAGCTTTGTACAGGATAACAATAGGTGTGGAACTCCATGTAGCCAGCAAATAGCATATAACCAAAAACGATCATAAAAAGAACTATTGCAAAAAGGTGACAAGGTGACGAGCACACAGCCAAGAGAAGGAAGAAAAAAGCACAACCCATGTTAATTCCTGCTGCGTTGTTGATTACTGTGTAATAAATTACTTTAAAAATTACTATTGGAAGCTTTACTGGAAGAGAAGAAATTAGATGGCAGGTCTGAAGAAATGCAGATCAGCAGAGAACACCTGACAAGGCAAAATGACACACTACTATCAGATTGGAAAGACTGTTAATGTCCACTTGCCCAAATACTACAGAACAGTCCCAGTTTGCAGTCTCATGCAATAAATAAATAAATAAATAAACAGACAAAACAGAAATAAGGTGACCCGTTAAGGCAATCCTACCTACCACTCATACAGAAAAGCACAATTTAGACCATTCTTAAAGAGCAATCAGCTACAGGGTGCAGTGTATTTGAATTAAAGTTTCACCTTCAGAACCTTATCTGCTCCATTCTAATTGGCAAAACTGATATCAAACATATGAATATTAATAACAATTTTATATTTGCATATAAATATGGGTATGTTAAATACTGAGTAAAATGAGTAACTTTAAGGATACTGTTATACCGATATGGATATTCTATGATAAAAGAAAATGTAAAATTCACTGGAAACAATATTTTCTGAAAATTCAGCATATCATCTTAAAACACAAGCCCAGACATTGCCTGGACATGGAACTTACAATGACCATTTTTTGTGAATAAGAATGTTAAGCTATCCTTATCAAATCAAATAATATTTGAGCACATGCAGTTAATTCACAGACTCCACCTGTTCTTTAACAATGCGCTCATCTTTGCTTTGCAACCTAAACTACAGTCCTGGTCACAGTACTGTAATGGTTATTGCATTAAGCTCGAGAGGAAACCGGATTTCAGTGATCAGTGAAAGGGATCCCGGTGTGTGCTATCAGGCATTTAAAAAGAAAGGAGCTATGAAAGGGCAGATGATATTCCTTTCCATCATCTGTATTTTATCTTGCTTCAAAACTGTCACCTTAAACGCTCAAATATTAGTAAATTCCTGTTCAGTTCAGCTGAGATTGTCAGTGATCTCAGAACAACCCTTCAATGGGAACCACAAGCCCAAGGCTATTCAGTGAAGCCTGCATCTGTTGACATCCTTCTGCCTGCCTTTGGAAGGAATCCATTCCTCTGACACCCCATGTTCTAGGAGTCTGCTAACTACTGATGCTGCAAAGGTTCTTCAGCTCTGATGAAAAATCTGCAAGCCATTTTCCTAACCTGGTGAGCCAGGTCAGTAAGACAATAAAGGAAAAACGAAAAAACCTAACATAAAGAGCTTTTGACATCCAGTGCCATAAAAGTAAAATACTTTAAAACTTGGCATCATGTAGAAGTTAGCTAATTATAGTGGCGCCATTCATGACGATATAATTAATTGTATGTCTGCATTTCTATTATAAACTCCTATTTTCAGGGGTTTATGATACAGCTTTAAAAATTTGCTCTGGCCAGAGACTTGGCATGCCAAATCTCAGCCTGGAAGCAACTTTTTTCCCTCCAAAACTGAAGAATAAGAAACTTCTGGCTTTTTTAAAGTTTATAATAAGGTAATAAAAATAACCACACTGAAATAATGTCATTTGTGCAAAGACTTTTGAGTTTTAAAAAACAAATTTTGCCTTATGTTGTCTGATTAATGATAAAATCACCTCCCACTATTCATTTCTGGAAATGCTACTGTACTGCACAGAGTAGGCTAGTGACATGTCCAAAAATTACACACTTCTAACAAGGACCTGCTGTTTGAACAACTCCTGCACTTAAACCAGCCTGACATCTTCTTGTTCCTAATGGGCTCTTCCTTTTTCCCTCCTGTCTCTCTCCTGAAAGCTGTATGGCTGCCAAAAAGCTGATCTTATGTGAATGGAATTGAGGTCCCTTTCCTGCATTTAGCAAACCAAGAAGTGATTCCTTATGGAAAATGAAGAACACACTGCAATATGAAAAAGAAACAACTCTTATCTGAAAGCAGGCAGGGAAAACTAACATACGTGCAGTCCTTTGGTCTGTTTGCAGAACAGGCAGGTTTCCAGGTCAGTGGCTACCTGACTAGTCTATTGCCAGGTTCAGTTCTCTATGTGACTTTAGGCTGGCCTCTTGCTGGCCTTCCTATCTTCTTATCTCTCTGACATAAAAACGTTGAGACTGAGCTGTTACTATAACACAAGTGCTACAGGGGTGTACAGAAAATTTGTTTCTGACCCCTTGAATAATTAGAGCTTTCCCCATACTTAAGGAAAACATGACTGGTCGAATATTTCTCAGTGATATTTGCAAAGCAGAGTAACAGCCAGGGAATAAAATACTCCAAACATCTGTTCTTTTCTGCTTCATAGCACTCAATCAAAACTACACTTTAACACCTACTTGAAATTTAAATTTGCTTATTTATATACACTTCTAACAGAGTACTGCAGGCCAAAAATTGGTCTTGTCCCCAAAACCCTAATTATCAGCATTGTACTGGAAACTTCCATGTGATTTAGAGAAAGGCTGTTTCCCCTCTTCCCACTGTGGGATGCTCTGTTCCTACTACTCTGCTGCAGTCCCTGTGGCCTAGAATAGATACCATTTATCTCTTTGACTCTCTCAAAACCTTTTACAACAGAATAGTTAATCGCTATTTTTTCTTATCCTGCTTTCCTCCCCACATACTGTAACCTCACTTTGGATACAACCTTTGTCTGCATAATTATATTACACAGCTACAAATTTCCTTCCCACCAAATACCCTTTGAATACTTTCCAGATGAAAAGCTATACTGCTTCTCTCCAGGAGGCCAAACAACATTTTCAAAATGCCAGATGCACATTCTGTACTAACTCCAATGGCGGTGGTCTCTCTGCTGTGCCTCTCTGCTCTGTATCAGAGGACATAAGGTCTTAGAAAAAAAGAGAAAGCCATCTCTATAGTATCAAAACACACAAAGCACAAGAAGTCTGGAAGTAATGTCATACATATTTCATCCTTGACTAGAAAGATCAGGGAGTAAATAAAAAAAAAATCACACGATAACTGTTTATAGTAACTATACCATACAGTGGAGAGCATGTTCCTACAAGCAAACCACACTTAAACATTTGGAAATGTAGTTATTGTGGCTACAGCCCAGGTATCTGGTGACAACATTCATGATGGAGTTGTTAGAATTCATAAACACACAACTGCAGCCAACGGCTCTGAGTACACTGGGGACTCTTGCCAAGGGACAGAAGTTTTCCTTCCCTTGCTGGTAAGGTTATGGAGGGAATATAAACGGTGTGTTTGTGTATGAATCACTATGATTTCTAGGAATGTCAAGGGGCTCTGCATCACAGCTTTTCTCGCTGAGGCTACCAAGCTCTTGTATCCCTACCGAGCTAGTCTCCTTAGAAGTGAATGTGCGGGGTACAGTCTGAAATGCTTTCAAGAGTGCACACCAGGAACCCAGGATGCCCCAGCTATCTAAAAGAAGTTAAGGGATACACTCTAGTACAGTGGCCACTTGTCAAGTTAACAATGATGATTCAACCCGTTAGGCGCCCTCTGGGCCCAGCTTCCAAGAGCTCCAGGTGCGGCACCTGCGGCAGGCACTGGCGTTTCCTGGAGAAAGCTGTGCTCGAAGCTGAGCTGCTGCCGCCTCCTGCATACCCCTCATCTGGCCAGGTGGGAGAGATTTATCAGCCACAAAGGACTAAAGAAATCCAATGAATCTAGTTCATCACTACCACCCCACTGATTGTTTTCAGTGTAGGCAAAGATATATATGAATGGAGAAAACAAAGGATTAGATTCTATTCCTGATGAAGCAATGCATATCCGGAGTAGCTCCTGTGAAGCAAGTGGAGTTGTAATGGATTTATTTTAGTGTAGTTGGGATCAGACTCTGACTTTAGGAAGTTGCCTGCAACTTGCAATACAGCAAACCTAAAAGACTAAACTCAGTCTTCAGCAAGCATCCAGCTTCCCGGAAGGATAATTATTTCAGGCAGTGGCTGGCTGAAGCTGTGAATTAACTGGCCTTAGTACAAACACATAGGAAGGCAAAAAGAGCAGCCAGCATTAAAAATCTGTAGGAAAGATAACTATGTCCTCCTTTGCCACATTCTTTTTCCTCCACTGTGATTTTATCTTTGCTATCTGTTGCTTTTCTAAAAATAAAAAAAAAAAATAAAAATTGTAAACTATTACAAAATGAGACAAATGAAAGGATGTTTATGCAAACTGTATTTTGATTTCTATGAGTTTGATATCTAATTCCAAGAGCACCCAAGCTACAGATAATTACATTTTAAATTACACATAGAGTTTAAACAGAGATGGCCAGGAATTTTTTCACAATGCATTTTCATATGAAAATGACAATTCATGAAAAATTCAAAAGCTTGAAGGAACTTGGTTTTAAAATAATTTCTGTTCAAATAGAGAGGGAAAACAGAAGAGAGGTTTTTGAAATTAAAAGAATATATCTTCAAATGAGAAAGTCCCCTTTTTCATTCAGATTTTCTAAAAAGTAGTTTAAACTGAATTTATAACATTGAAAGTCTTGAAATAAAACTAGAATGTCTCAATAGACTCAGTCCAAATTACTAGGAGATTTTACATTTGAATAATATTTAGATTGGCTTTTCATCCTAGCTCCAGGAAAAATATTACATCTTGAAAATTCTCAGGAGTTAGGATAATCATAGTGTGCCCAGCGATATTACTAGATCTAACTGTTCAGAATATCAATGTCACCTTGCATGACAGCACCATCAGCGTTCTGTGCCTGAACTGTTTTCCTGGGACTTGAACAATTGTAGGAACATTCTGGTACGAGGTACAATGTCCTGAATAGAGCTGAATTAATAACTGATTTTTTTTTCATTTCCCTTATACTCCAGAAGATGCAAAAGACATCAGTTAGAAATAGGTTTTGTTCAACCTGAGATAAAATTGACTTACTGGGAGCTTTTTACATTGTTAAAGAAAATAGTATGAAATAAAATTTAAAAAAACAAACAAACAAAAAAAAAACCTGAAAGGGTAGTTTGATTTTTGGATTATTTTTTTTTTGGATTTTTTTTTTTTTTAAACAAACCTAAGCCTGATTCTGTGCAGGTGAAGCTGTCAGCGTTCACCTCCTTGATGAAGTCAATAATGTGTTTTTTTCCTGAATCTTTACCTCCATCTCCCATAGAAAGAAATGAGGAAATAACAAACTTCATGTTTCTCTAAAATCCAGCGCCTCAGCTGCAGTGGGCATTGCCTCAAGACATTACCTTCTCAAGCTCTAATTTAACAGCTGCTCAATCTGATTTACCCCATTAACAGCACAACCAGAGCCCAGCACTGTGCCCTGCAGCCCTGCGCTGCCCAAGTGCTCTGCATTCCCACCCACGGCCGCAGACAGCAGCTGCAGCTCCAAGCAGAAGTTCCCTCCTGCCTGCCAAGGCATCACCCACGCAGCTCAGGACAGGCTCTGTGGGACCCAGCGCTGGGCGAGCACGTGAAGTGCTGGGCTGACACACAGACACATCTTCATCTTTTTTTTATGCCTTGTTCTCTCAGTAGGAAAATCTCCCTGATATGCTATGCTCAGGTGTCATCAGAGACAGCAGCAGCCTCTGTAAGCTTTTACGGGGGGAGCAGAGAAAGTGCTGGACTATTTTGATTTCATCCACAACCTGCTGGTGTGCAGAGGGCACACACTGCGGAGGGCTGTCCCCGCTGCCCCCCCGCCACATCCCCGGTGTGAGTGGCACAGAACCCTGCGGCTGCTGCCATGTGCAGCTCGCTGCCTCCTCGCCCGTGGGCATCTGCCCCAGGAAGCCATCACTTGACACTGTAAAGATGCGGATGTCATCAACTTGCAGCTGGCTTCAGCACACAGTCAAGGTGAGGGTCACAGTGGTAAAAGTTAAGAGCAGAAATTTTCCATTTAATAAGTGAGGACAGAGAGGCACCCACAGAGAGCAATGCAGAGCACCTACACTGGAGGCTGGAAGCAGCACAAGGAACAGTTGGTGTGACCCCTAGACTTCCCGAGTCCCTGCGGTGCTCACACGGGACTGTTAGAAACTCTCAGAAACAAATGCTGGGGTGACAAGCTGACACTACATTACAGGCACTTACTTTATAATCAGTGTTAGATGGCATCTTGGCCAAGAGTACACACATTGGTTGTCTTTGCACTATTTGTTATACCAAACACTTGAAACCTTTTAAGGATATTTTGGCCATGCCATTTATTTTCACTGACAATTACGACAGCCATACTATAACACACTCCACTCTGAGAAGCAACTAATGAGCTCCCAGATCAAAATTTAAGCAGTTTAGAAACTAAAGCTCACTTAAGAAATGAGGCCTTTGGAGCGCTACTGAGATGCTGCTCTCACTTCATACTACTTCAGCATTACAGCTTGGCTAAAAGATCAAGTCAATTCAGTAGAAAACTTTAACCTTAAAAGTGAAGAAGAGACATGAACTTTAAACAACTCACTGATTTCTTAAGGGACTTCAAGCAGTGTAATGATTCCAATATTAAGAAAAAATAAACAACAGGGAATATGATTTGGAGATAGAACATGTCAATTTTAAAATACTATTTTTTGACTTATGTGCATTCCTGCTGTGTATGTGTGATAAAGAACTTCTTTACTGTATTTCTTGATCAGTTAGAAGTGTCTGCCAATACAGCTACAGGACAATGAGCGGGGTCTGCTCTGGCTCCTCTCTCACAGACATGACCAAATATTGCTCCACTCACCATAGACTTGCTGGAGAGTCCTCACCTCTGTGGGGACAAGCAGAAAATCAGTCACAGCAAATAGCTCTACCTATAGGCCCACAGAGAAGGCTGTAGTATATTAATGGTTGCCATAGAAAATATGAAACTGATTATTTGCCATGAAATGAGAGAGCTGGTTCTCCCCAGCTGCACACATTTCTGGCTGAGTGAAGAAACCACCTCTCGCCTTTGCTCTCTGATCACACGAGGCAAATCTGCCTCACCTCCCCCTTCATCCTCCTCTTCACAACCATGCCTGAGACAGGGTACATGATCAAGGGGGAAAAAAGGCTATGAACAGTTTTGTCCCCTGGCTGTCTTTGGCCACACTATCAGGGTCAGATAATAATGACCCACGAACAAGAGAGTACCATGCTTGTGTCTTCAATTAACAAACCACTTCTAGCATTTACTGTTCCACCAGGATTGTTGCCAGGCAAATTTTCATCCAGAGACACTCTATAAAATGTACTCCCAATGACAAACGACTGACTGAATCAATACAGTTCTATAAAAATTACTCAGGTAATTCACTAATTTTAGAAGATGTAATGGAAAATGTTCACTTCTTGAAACTATCCTGTAGCATTCTACAAAAGGAGCACATTTCTTTTAAATTCCCCCCAGCTTTTCCATAGGCTTTGGAATATTGTAACCAAGTCAAAATTGTTGCCACTCATGTCAAGCTTACCAGTGCACCACACCGGTCCTTACTTAGTAGCACTTTTGATGATGTTTATCAGGATCTGACACTTGGCCCAGTGCATACAGTGCCAATGAGAATCTGACAGAAGTCTCTAATAAACGATGCCACTCATCTTTAATTTGAGTAGCTAAAAATGACAAAAAAGATACAAGGAAAAAATACACATTATCTGCAGCTTTTAAAAATTGTCTTTCTTACATATTTTTTGGAGTAATTCTCAATCAACACTCTTTTAACCCTCCCCTCATCTCCAAAATGCATGCTAACCAGAGGATTCTCACCACATGCACAATTTAGGAGAACTGTGCAAATACAGAGCATAGCAAAAACCAGCTCTGCCCTGCCTTGTTATACAAGGAGCAAGTGCTCCCTAAGTAAAGATGACTTTCAACAGGCAAACACTTTGATTTTATCAGAGACAAGCGACATTAAATAGTCAAACAACAGGCTCTGGTTCATTTCTAAGTGTTCACAAAGGGAAGAGGAAGAGAAAGCAGCAGTTTAATGCAATCCTACCATTACTTATACGGCTGCAAAACTGAAGTAGCTCAAGTGAAGCCAGCAGAGATCTCCAGATATGCCACCATGGCTGACAGCAGCACTTGGCTCAGATGCTCGCAAAGCTCGGCCACGGCTATCACGCTTATTCAGTCACCCCAGCACAGCAAGCAGCACTTTGGAAAGAAGCGGATAACTCCTCAGTGGCACATCTGTTAGGTATAGATGGCATTCATTTGAATAGCTTTGCCAATGGATGCCATGCCAAGTCCTTTATACTAAAAGGCTTGTGCTTGATGTTAATCACTCATTCTCTGCCAGTTAACATGTTTATCCTTCTAGGAAATACTTTGATCTATACTGGCACTTGAAATATAGCACCCAGCGTTACTAGACTGGAAATGAACAAACACGATCCTGTGTGCATTGCCAAATGGCACGGCGAAAGGCGGGATGCGCGATACGGAGCGTTGCCTAGCAACAGGAAAAGGGCACGCACTGCATTTTCCTCGTTGGGTTTGGAATAGAAAATAAATGGCCTGGTAGTCATTTGAAATACATGGGGAGCTAGAACACCGTATTGCTCTGGAGACACCTGTTTGTGAGCAGGGTCTGCCAGGGGAGGCACGGCAAGCTCTGAACTCGGCTCAATAGGAACCTGATGGAGAAACTGCCTTTCAGATATTTTGCCTTAAAACGTAAATGCAACAGTAGTTTAAGTTCTCAGCATATATTCTGCTATTCAACCAGGATTTAAAACAATTGTTTATTTTTACCTTTCATCTTCAAACGTTGAGAGGTTAGTTTGTTGTTTTTAATAGAAGACTGTTAGCTCATCCCCTGTTTGCATACAAGGAAACGGAAGTTTGGAGCAGTCAGAATTTACCCAAGCAAGCTGCCAGACTGTGAACGGATCATAGGCATCCTAAGCCCAGGCAATCTAAAGAGACTTGTGCACAACATGGCCCCCTTCCTGCCTCCTGCTCAGTTCCCCCACACGCAGCAGCTGCTCCTTAGCACACAGATGATTGCCTAGCAGTACTTCATATACGAAAAATAAAGGTCTCTGCAAATATCAGTTGTCTCCCATACCTCAAAACAGTTCCTATCTTTATTTTTCCATTTGAGAAACTGAGGCAGAGATTAAAATGATCCTTGAAAACTCCATGGGAAGTGCACTGAGGCTGGATCACAGCGATGATGCCACGCACTCACCATAGCGGTACAGCCTTCTGCTCTTCCAGCAGCACTGGCATCTTTCAGGCATTTTGAGCAGTGTGAGCACCCAGTCTTCACCCAACCAACAGCCTTCCCTTGCCAGCTCCAGCTCCATTTCAGCTCTCCTTGGGCTGAGGCTGGGCGCAGCCTGGTGCCGGTGCAGGAAGCTGCCTGCCTCAGGAGCTGTGGGGGCAGAGCTCGGCCCAACGGGCTGAGAGCTCCACAGCACATGGTGTGGCCAAGCTGAGCACAAAGGCGGCTGCTGACAGGAGGCGTTGGGCCCTTAATCTGTGTAACGTGGTGTAAGCTGCAGCCAACAGCCTTCCACACAATGCTGCATGTGTCTGCTGAAAATGGCGTTTCCCATAATTGCATTGTTTGCTTAGAAGGGACCTGAGATCCGGATCAAGTTCAACAAGATCTGTGTCATTCTAGTTAATGCTGTTTTTCAAGCACACCCCTTCAGTGAACAGAAAGCCCTCTGAATCCATGACCAGACTTTCGGGGCCAGATAACTGACTGTTTCGGTTTCTTTCAAGTTGTATCACAGTAGACACACACAGTATCCTGGATACTGGACAGATTTAAAAGTGGGAAGAAAAGGTTCCAGCACACTGGCTTTAAAAGGGAGAACAAAGTAAGTGAGGATCAGAGGGAGGAAGGCGATCACTATGACACTAAGACAATTAATCACTGCCAGATGTTAAGGGTCACACAGCACTGCATGCTGGGAAGATCAGCAGGGGTTCTTGGACAGGGAATAGAGGGAAAAAATAACCTGTCATGTCAGTGAGCGAGTCAGGGGTTTAGGGTTCCTGTCGTTTAACTATTAGTGTGCTCTTAATAATAAAATGGCAATGCATTGCAGAAGAAGGGGAGGAAGACAGTGGAGTTGGCAGAAAAGAGGGAGTGACAGCTTAATAATCCCTGTCTGTCAGAAGCACTAAAAATACCATCCCAAATTCAATGTTCTTACTTTTGTAATGAACACGCCAGGGTTCCTGTTTGATTAATAGAACACTTGTTGACTGACAAGGACAAATGTGCACATGGTTTGAACACAGTGTTGTGCATAAATAATTTAAATTGTACTATGGCCAGAGCTCAGCTTGCACTGGGGTTTCTGTGATAAACCTCTATGTTTCAGCAGTTCATAACACAGCCTTAAAAGAAAAGCTCAGAAGTCTTGAGCCCACAGTTGGACAGAGAAGGCTGGTTGGTTTACTGGGAGTATTAGAAAGAAATCAATACCCTTTGGACATCACAGACTTTTGTTAGGGCAGCGATGCTGGTGTGTCTATTTCCTCAAGTTTTACCTCTCTCACATTACAGCAGAAAAGAGATTGCTTTACACTGAATAATGCAAACAAGCCTGCGTTCATGGATCTTCCCAATCTTCCACATTAACAGCAACACTAATGACAGCAATATACACCCACCCCTAGAATGGAGCCTTCTTCCTTTGAACTTTGGAAATCATTTTCAAAGGAAAGAGTTCACAACATTTTGTAAATGGTCACTTAGTTGCAAAGATTTCCTGCATTCCTTTGGGAGATTATTTTAGTTTAGTTAAGCTGTTATCTTTTCAAAACGAACATTTTTTTCCACAGAAAAACAGGCTTTTTACTCAAAAGAAAGAGAACATTTTCTACTGAAACTGACCCATCTTTTTGTTCCTAAAGTAATGTTTAAGTGCTCAAATATTCATCACTCAGCTACCCCTGGGGCACACATACTAGCTTAATGGAATGAAAAAGCAATTAGGACATTCATAGACACACTGTGTATCTCAGATAAGACCTACCTTCAAAACTTCTATCAATCCCATACAGGCAGGATGTATCATACTCAGCCATATCAGTCAAAATTTACTTTTCTGAATATTTTAGCCACCTGATGTGAACATGCAAACATTTGAGAAAGCTTGTAAAATGATGGCAGGTCTTCATAGCAACATTTATATTGCAGTCAAGTGCATAAAGAAAAAGGGACATATAAGGAAACGGAATGCACAGTAGCAACTTCTGCAATTTGTTGAAATGAATACAGTCAAAACTTATCTGTCCTCTTCCAACATTGCCACTAAGCAACTACAGGTAACATTTGGCCTGTGCTTAAGTTGCCTCCTCTATAAAACAGAAATAAGTCTTTCCTACTGTTGTTAATTACAGATTCTCCAGTATTAATGAGCACCACAATATTGCACAAAACTACTATGGGCTGCTTCAGAAGAAAGGAGGGTCCGTAGAGAACTTACATGTAGCCAATGACTCATACTACATGACAACAGCAAGCAAACCACTCCACGAAAAAGCTGCTAAAATAGTACCCTGCAGCACGCAGTCCTACATCTCCATCTATACAGCAATGACATCTATCTAACCTCCATTGAAGATAATGTAAGAAACACTCTGGGTGATGTGACACATTAAAAGGTTACCAACATTACTTCACGGTATTACTGTCACCTCTATATTTATGTTAATATTTCTGACATGTGCTACATCTGCTCCGCTTTCTCTCTATTTGCATAGCACAGAAATAAGTCTAAGAACTTGCTTCCTAAGGTCTATGTCCCACAGCTTAATTTCCTTCTACCTTTTCTTGTTGCAGTTCACTGATGACAGATGTAATAGATGGTTGCTGCTGCTTTGTAGTGCTTATGTTTCCAGGTGGCCCAGAACACCGTGTGTCACCATGTTCTAAGGGTGCTTTCAAATGCACTGAAGTTTGAGGTACTTTGAGGCATGAAGTCACCTGAAGTACTGATGCATTGTCTGGGGGGAAAAAAAAAAAAACAGAACTGGTTACACCAGCACAAAACACATTCTTACATCTTTAACAAGTAATTTTACCCTGTGGAGCTGTTTGATGAAGTTACATTCAAAAGATAACTAACGTAAAAGTGAAATAAATATTGTTTGTATGCCAAACACTTTTTGGTTAACTCATTTATCCCAAGAATTTCCAGTACGTAATGAAAGTGAGAATAATTAAAGGCCATGAGAAATACAATACATCACATTGCTAAAGCACTATGCAACCCAGTTGTGATGTTCCATCTACTTGGAGTACATGAGCAATTTCATCATCTTATGATATCTGACAGACCAATATATTTTTTTCTTTACATGTAAACTCTTATGGATAGAGCAGATTGGACTAGATTAAATGTAAAAAGGGTGCATTATAGAAATGCATGCAATTGTCTGCATAATTGCATGCAGGGTATGTTAGTGGGGCATTTGTGTACATAGTTTCTTTTGCTTCACAGCACTTTCACACACACTAGAGTTTGTTTCATACTTCAGATTGTTCCCCTAAATGGCATACCATGATATACAGCTAAGCAATCTGCTGGATCAGTCCTACAGCCACACGTTTTTTCCACATGTGCCTACCAAAAATATCAGAGCCTCCATGTAGCTTTCTTCTTTAAAGTAAATAGTAAGAAAAAGGCTGTTTTATTCCTCTCCAGAACTTCAGTCCCAGTAGGCAAAACAGAGCTTTCGTGTTTTTGAAAAGTATGGGCAACAAAAAAACAAAATACATCAAACAAACAAAACCAGATTAGCCAATGTTTAATCTAAATTGTAGTTAAATACATCTCTATTGCTTTTATTCATTCTGGACAATGAGAATAATTAATCAACAGCAGAAAGCTACCAGAATCCATTTTTAAGTTAAAGCTTATCTTTAGAAATGCATTAACAAATAAATGCTAGTGCGGGCAGCACAATTCCTGTTTGTGATGATGAATAAGATAAGCCTGTACTCATTTTAGGAACTTGTTTCTTGTTGCTAAAGTGAGTGGTAAAACAACATGATGCATATTAAAAATAAGCTTTTTTCTGTAACGGTTGGAAAGATTTAAGAATTGCTGTTAACAAAACATGTTTTTTCTTTCAAATGTTCTAAAAGGCATTTAAAAAATAAAATTATACAGGTAGGTAGATGTCATTTTACCTGAAGAAGTATTAATTACGAACTCTGCCTGCTAATTTGCAGGCTATATTCTCATAGGGATACAATTACCATTTAGTTGTTTACTCAGCTAGCAAGTGAGCTGCTTAGTTTAAGAACACGTTGTTAACCTGACTGGGACTGAATGGAAGGGCATAGTTTTCCTTTGTGCAGTGTTGTGCACCTTTGTGCAGAATTTGCACCTAAAATATCAATGGAATTTAACCTAGAGTGTAAACTAGAGTTACGTGCTTTACTGGATCAGAGCTAAGTTTTAAACCAAGCCAGACAGACTGTTTTCTTGACAGAGTTTCAACTGAACAAAACACGTGTAGACAATTAGCCTAGTTTTTAGAAGTTGGCCAAGCCCAGAGAAGAGCTGGAAACATACTCCTTGGTGTTTCTCATTAGAGCTTGACTGACTGAAAGGTTTTGATAGGAGAATGGCTAGTTCACGGCTGGCCTTTCATCTCAGAGACCTGTGCGTAATGTGCCCCAGATTCTGCGAGTATGAGTTAGGTGGTGTCAGCACAGTCTTAACTGGAAGTCGCTTTCCAGAGCACACAAACAGTGCATAACTCACGGCACAGCAGCCAGCCAGGGCCCGGCACAGCAGAGCAAGGCACGGCACAGCAGCAGGAGTGTGGGGACACGGGCAGTGCTGCCGCTGGCCGCCTGCCTGGCACTCCCACAGTGCTTGTTCTTCCCTTGGCACACTGTACACACAGAGATCACAGCCCTTGAAACTCTGGTCCCATCTTGTTGAGGCTATTGCTAAACTACCTGAAAAGAAATGCACACTTGCTCTCCCCACAAACAAAAAAAATCCAAGCACCAGCTTGGATTTGATAACGTTACATCAGATTTGATCTGATAACGCTTCTCTAATTTACTGAGATTCAGTTCCTTCTTGTATCATAATCTCCAAGCACCGCTGTGCCTGTATGTTAGCGAATGCAACTGTCCTCCTCAGCATCAGGAGGGATTTACATCTGGAGTACAGTCTGCTTCAGCAGCTTACATAGAATTGCTACCCTATCATTTTTCAAAAAAACACTAGCCAAAGAAGAACTCAATGTACGTAAGTCCAGGTGTTAACACCGGCGTGACCACCAGATGAAAACGAGCTGTATTAAAAAGTTAGTCCAAAAGGGAGCACTAAATGCACAAATACAGTGTGTCTGCCATGAGGTGATATATTGATTTCCTCATACTTTTCACATACTGTCTCGAATCTTGCTATTAAACCAGTATTTCTCATGCTCAGGGAAGCAAACCCAGTTCCAACATCCAATTTCCCTGCAGTTTTTCTAAACCACAAACCAGCACAATTGATGGAGAAGAATATATACTGTGACACTTCTTTTCAGAGGGGTGTTTTTTGTTGTTTTTTTTTTTTTGGAGAATTCAAATTTAAATGTCCAATTTAAATATTTCTATACAAGTATTTCTATTCACATGAATGGAGTCCACATTCCTCACTGCTGCAAGGCCAGCAGTGCGCTTTCTTGCAGATAAAACACCCCAAATCCCACATAAAGAGCATGCAAAGTTTGAATTTATTTTACTTATGTTCACATTCTTCTAGAGACAATTTTGTTCTCATTACAGTAAACTTTGGCCTCTCAGAGATGCATTCTGCAAGGACTCCCTTAAAGCACCTCTGTGCACGGTGTTGAAGCAGAGAAAAGTAGGATACCTACTTCCCTTCCACTCCCGCTTAATCTGATGAACCCTCTGTAGTTAGTGGTCACACAGAAACCTCATGCTATCTTTCATTATCCTCCATGGCCACATGTTACTTCTCAAACATTTATGTGGTCAGCTACACCTAACTGCCTCCAGCATTGCCTCTTGAAGAAGGCCTCTTCGGATCAGCCTCTTCGGATCACTCTTCCCAATGTTGGTACATGAGCGATGCAATTACAACTCTCCAATCACTTATTTCCTTACAGTTGCAACATCTGGAGCCAGTTAATAACATAAGAATCAGATAAGAGGGAAAGTATCTAGCCTATGTGGTTTATGAGAGAATTCACTCAGATAAATCCTACAAGCCCACAAACCAGAAAATAGTCACAATTTTATTTATTTAAAATATCATTAATTTCCATTGCTCAGGGACGGCAACACTGGTGCACCAGCCCACCTCAGGGACACGCAGTGGGGTATCCAGTTGTGTGAGGAGCATTTCCCTGTGCTAGGGAGGCTGCATGGAACAGGAGTGCTGCTGGCACGCACCTGGCGAGGATGGCACAGCCTTGCTGCCCTCCTGCTCTGCATCGCTGGTGCCAACACACTGTGCCCACTGGGTGCCATGCTGGAGCAGAAAGGGCAGTGCCATGCAGCACGTGAGCAAGTGTCACTTGGACAGCCTGGCCTGAGTTTCTCTGCAGTCACAACACAGCTGTTTCCTTCTGCAGTACACTTACTGTTTCTATCCTCTAACGCACCCATCCAGAAAATATAGATAAGACATGTTCAACCAATGGCCCATGGGCCACATGCGGCCCAGAACAGCTAGTAATTAGCCCCGTCTTCTGCTGCTGTGCCATCATGACGGCAGCTCTTCCCCATCAAACTGCCTGGCCACGGGCACATGCCCATCACTCAGCGACAACCAAAACGTCAGCCCAAGAGAAGGTGGCCCAGGCAAGCCAAAAGGTTGGATACCCATGATATAGATAGACTGATAGATAACATATAATGATACCAACTAAACATCCATCCAATAGATGCCCAATAGAGTATAGAGGCAATATTTGTTCCGCTCTTCAAAATTCATACGGGTTTGGAATTTGCTTAAAGATAAAATTAATTACATTTTTGTAATACATGAGAAATGCCGAGTAGCACACAGCTACTTATTCCTAAATGAATTTTATATTGTAATGATACGCACAGACACATACTTAGGAGCTTAAGATTTCTAGACAGGTATGTCAGAGAAAGCCTTCAAGAGAAATCAGGCCATTTGGGCTTATGCACAGGAAGATAACTGATAGAAGAGGAGTTCTTGGAAAGTTCTGGAAACCTTTAATGTGAAGCATTTCATTATTTTCCCCAGTTTTTCAAATCTTAAACACTTGAGTAAAAAAACTACCACTACCTCTTCAGCTGTTTCTATCACCTTGGTAGGCTGTAAGTTTCTGAGCCTGCCTTGGTCACAAAGGGTTAGGAAAAACTGCCTTATGTTGTCCTTCCCCTCTTGTTCCTGTGTTTCTTCTCTCCTTTTTCATCTTTCTTGTGAATTTAGAGAGCTTCCCACTTGAGAAACTCTCAAGCTTTCAAAGTATGACACGAGTTTAACACATCTTGCTAGTCTAATATCTCACAGAAAAGGCTTTCTGAAATATTCTAGGTCAGTTTTACCACTATTTTGAGAAGTAATTTCTCAAGGTCCTGATTCTGTTAAGTACCAAGTATCCTCAAACTCAGTGTCACGGTTAGGACCTGGAAGGTTTCTCACAGGAAGCTGATAAAATAAGAGGACAAGCTTTGGTCCACGGCCATGAAAAGGAGTTGTAAGGAGCCTCCAAGAGGAGATATTCCAAAAACAGTGATGGAAAGGAAGAAGAAAAGGTGTGACAGGGCTTCCAGCAATGCAATGGATGTTGCTGCCTTGTGAACACACTCTGACAGTTCCAGAGAAGCTCCTATTTTTCAGGTATCTTCCTCCTTTCAGAACTAGAGACTAAAAAAGCATGAGGAAAATGTATTGCCTTTTTTTTTTTCAGAATTCAGTAAAACACAAAAGATTTCAAACATCTGAACCACAATCACTGCTTTTTAAGTGGTTGAAGACTGACAAGAGAAACAAAGGCTTTGCCTTTATGCCATCCAATACAGGTAGGGTTGGCAGCAGCACTTTCTGCATGTTCAGGGCAGCAGGAGATGGTGCAGTACACTCATACCTGCACGGACAGAGTGGACAGGCATCAGACGTTCACACTTTGTGAAGCATGGACAGAACAAAACTGATCTTACAGCAGAGAGAGAAAGGATTTTACACAGTCCTTCAAAGATGTTCTGATGGCATCCAGTGACATAAAGGCATCTTACAAAATGCACTTCACTTTTAAAAACAAACAACAAAACCTTGAAAATAATTAGTGAGATATTAAAGCTGAACAAATATTTAAGACCAAAGTCTTAATCAAGTGTCTATATTTAAAAATATATGTAATATATATGTAAATAAAATTTATTTGACCCTCAAAGCTGAGATTATTTTCCTTCAATGATCTCTAAACAATAGATAGCATAATTGAACAGTAAAGCTGCAGGTTAATGCAGTCAAAATTTACAAGTGTGAAATTAGTGACAGATTTGTATGTAGATGCGAACTTTGCTAGCTTGCTCACTGAACAGTATTATTTCAGGAACAGCGTCCCATGTAGCTCTCTTTGTGTGTACGTGTATTATTTTACATGTTACATGGCTAGAAGAACTCAGTAATAACAACCGGTGAGAAAGCCAGAAATTTCATCACAAGAGCCTTCTAAAGACATTCAGAGTAAGATTTCAAAATAAACAAAAGAGAAAAAGCAATTTTTCCAGCAGAATGTGGCCTCTCCCCTTCCCTATTCCCTCTCTCCTGTCTCCAACAGAGCCAGCACCAGATGTTTCAGAAACCACACACTGGGCAGATACACAGGATCAGCTGTCCCTCCACCCATAAAGGTCTCATCCAAGGGGAAAATAGCTACTCAACTTAGTTCAAAGAGCACTCCGGTAGCAGCAAATAGCAAGCCTTCCATTTTAAATACCTCTTACTTTTCAAAACAAACAAACAAACAAAAAATAGAACAGTTTGAAAATTTCAAATTGAAAAACTGTATTTTTGTATTACATACTCATGAACTAGTTGAGATTAATTTGTTAATCTAGGAACACAATGATGAAGGAATATTTTCTCTGAATTAAGATAATTACAAAACTACCACAAAAATTAAACACTGTTGTAGAAGTAACATTTTATAGATTTAAGAAACAAGTGAAAAAAAATCACTCTAAAATATGTTTCACCCTAAAAAACAGCTAATGCATGTTTTCTTAATATGCAAATTTTCCAAAAATTCAAATGTCATTTCCTCAAATGCTTGTAATGATAAACACTTAGTGGTAGATAGGACTTAAATATATACATATATTAAAAATGAAAAGTAACATTCAGTAGAATGAGATTAGACACTGAAATTGAGATGAATACTTACAAATTGGTTCATTACAAAACAAAATTAATGTACTAGTGAAAGAAGTATTTCCATATATCTGTAACACAATACTTTTGTTTCTGCCTTTGGCTGCTTTTTCTCTTCTAAAAGCAGTAGCTACAAAGATTCAGTTAGGATTCCTGCTGACAAGTGATAGGGTCATAAGCTAGGCTGTAGAGCAGAGAGCAGTGCCAGGATCCCACCGAAGTGGGGCTGGGCAGCAGCTCGGGTCAGCAGCCCTACCTCATTACAGCCAGCCAGCTCAAAACACCTCCTGGGCTGCTGTGAGGCACGCAGACGGCCTGCTCTGCCCCAGCTGGCCCGGCATCAAAGGGCTGGGAAGGTGGCTCGGTGCCACTGCTCCCTCTGGCTCTGCTCAGCCTCACGAAGGCCAAACTCAGCACAGCTGAGAATCCATCCCAGCATGTTAATCATATGGCTTGGGTGAAATTGCTGTCATACTGAAGTTTTTCATTTCCTCCACCTTTTAGAGCCTGCCTTTTTCAGAAGGACACAAGGGATGCTTTAGCAATGAGGAGACAACTTGATTTTGAAATGAAGCATTTTTGGATTGGAAATGTCCGTAACTTGTAATTCTAGAAAGCAACTGAAGGTTTTAGAAGTCTAAGCACATTACATAAAGGAACTGGTTGCAAGATCGAACCCAGAGAGTGGTGGTCAATGGCCCAATGTCCGGATGGATTTCAGTGATGAGTCGTAGTCCTCAGGGGTCAGTGCTGGGACCGATGCTCTTTAATACCTTCATCAATGACATCAACAGTAGGATCAAGTGCACCCTCAGCAAGTTTATGGATGACACCAAGCTGCATGATGCAGTCAACACACCTGAGAGATGGGATGCCATCCAGAGAGATCCAGACAGGCTCAAGCAGTGGGCCCAGGAGAACCTTATGAGGTTCAACAAATCCAAGCGCAAGGTCTTGCACCTGGGTCACAGGAAGGTCCTAACCAAGCTGCTAAAAGTATCGACATATCAAGAAAAATATCCTGCAGTTGATGCTGAAATTATTTGCCAAAAATGCACTAAATTGAGTTAGGTGCTCCCTCTGTCTGAGGCCAGACAGGCTCCTAGCAGTACAACCTGGCACCACAGCCCAATTTGTTTTGTTTTGTCTTCTTCATATGAAGAGAGATGGAGGGGAAAAGAAATTATAGCAACTCCAGTATGATGAAACAAAGAAGATTTGTAAAAGGAACAGGTGTAGACATGACATTGGCAAAAATTCCTAGGCAAAAGCAGATGTATTTCACCGCAGTGGAGATATAACTCAAATCTTTACTGTAGTCCAGCCACAGCGCTGAGACCAAGATAATTAGCAGTTCCTCACTATAATTACATTTAAATGGAACACAGAACAGGGACATATCACAGCTCTGTTCCTATCAGATCCACAGCTTCATTTATTCTGGAAAACTCAAGACTCAATATTTACCTGGAAACTGGTGGGTACTTATAATATGTATATAATTGATATCAGCATAACATCATTTAATTGCATAAGTTCTTCATAGGAGTTATTGCAGTCAGAGGCTACTGCCTCCTGTGTACAGGATGGATTAAGATTACTGTGGTATCTCACGACGTGCAGAGTTGTGTATAAGGACTCAAAGACCAAGGAAGCAAAAGAAACTCCCTGTATAATAATAAAAAATAATAAAAAGGTTTTGCATTATGGAAATGCATCCTTTCTGAATACTTTTCCCCCCTCAAATCCTAGTCATCTTTAAAAGCAAGATGACAGCTCTCATAAGAGAAATTTTTCTTCTTCTCTGCTGTGATTTGATTTAGATCTCCTTTCCAGTGACAGAGAGACTGCCAGATTGTGTAAAGCCCAGAGATCTCTACAGCAGGCAGTCCACTAATGATTCAAAGTTTGTGTAAGATACAGCAAGTGGCATATACAGAGAGAGAGAGAAGAGAGGAGAATTCAATATGCATCTCATTTGCCCATCAGACAGGGCCCCTGAGCACAGGGGCTTGTGCCCCTCTGACACGTTGGGATCAGCCTTGCTGCAGCTGGGCTCCAGGCACCCTGATGGGTCAGGCTAGGTGCTGCCCTATTGCTACGCCACTGCAAGCCACATTTATTCAAACAGTGCAACATACAGAGCTGCAGGAGTGTTTTCAGTGATTTGTATGAATGACTTTTATTTTTGGTCTGCAAAGTTTGAAAACTTTTTTCTTTTAACAGGAAGTTTCATTTCTTTTCTTTTCAGTATCAGTTGCAAAACTGCCTAAAGTCACAGTCACACGTCAAAATCCTGACACCTACATTTAATGATTTCTGTTTTCATTCCAACAGTCTCATCCACTTAACTTCCTCATTGCTTGGCTATTGCTCCAGCATTCACACATCTACATTTTATCAGTGCTCCGTGGCTTTCAGAGGAATAACTCCACGGTCACACACAAACTGTCATGCAACAACCATAATTATTGGACTAAATGCACTTCACTCCTTCAGCAGTGGAAGAAAAGAAACTGTTGCGGTTTTCTTTTTTCTCTTTTCTGATGATAGTTTTCCCCTTCAAAACACTTTACATGGGTTCATATCACATACAGCCATGAAATTAAATATAAAATAACCAAGTTAACAGACTTTTGCCCTAGCAATAGGTCTGAAGCTCTCACTGTATGGGCATTTTGAGAAAGATACTAGCACGAGTTTCAGCTGAGTAGAACAGGCATCATTAAATTAGGTCAACTGTGCCAAAGCAACATATTATTTAGGGTGGTGAGGCGCTGGAACAGATTGCCCAGAGTTGTGGATGCCCCATCCCTGGAGGCACTCAAGGCCAGGCTGGATGGAGCCCTGGGCAGCTTCATCTGGTGGGTGGCAACCAGCCCATGGAGGGCGTTGGAACTGGGTGGTCTTTTAGGTTCTATCCAACCCTAGCCATTCTATGATTCTATGATTATTAATTCATGGGAGATGGTTGAAATGGAGGATGAAGTACTGCTCAACCGGCCTAACAGTCCTAACAGAGCTCGACCTGCATATAGCTCACACTGCATAGCCAAAAATATGGTCTCATTCTGCCCTGCTCTTCCCATGTTGTATAACCACTTCCTACAGAATAGTATTTGATTCAATTATACTGGAAAATGCACACCGCTAACTAACATTCTAGTACCTAGGAGACATAACCAAGACTAGGATCCTATTGCAGGTGGTTTAAAGACATCTTGGAAAAGCCAGCCCTGTCTTTTCTGACTCAGTTTACAGAATAGAAAAACACAAATTCTATCTTCTCACCCAGGTTCACACAGCTGAAACACACAGCTCAGGTGGGCACAGAGACCCCCACAATGGAATTCTGGAATCTGTAGCTGGAAGAAAGTCTGCTTTCAGGCTACTCTTTATGTTCCATAATAAACACAGCTTTGTTCAGCAAGATTGAAAAGGACGAAAGAAGCTGCACATCATTAAAGGAATAATATACAAAGCATTACAGTTTAACTACTGTTGCTACATGCATAGTTATAGCCAAGAAAAAAACAACATGCAAAAAACAGAATCCAGAGCAATTGTTTCTTATACAGTACTGTCAGTTTGAAAATATAGACTATGAGCTAGCAAGTAAGATAATCAGAGTCTCTGCAGATCATTGTCTAGAGAACACAAAGAAATTATTTCCTTTTCTCCTGAAAATACACCTATATAAACCTTACTTTATGGAAAGAGAGGGCTGTAACCATACTCCACCAGGAAAATGAATCCTCACACCACCCATATAGAGAGGTTTATGTTCCATGCTTTGAGATACTTAGAAACATGGCTCTAGGAGATCAGAAAGGTAGAAGAGGTGAGATGGGTACA
Source organism: Penelope pileata (assembly GCA_013396635.1). Taxonomy (NCBI): domain Eukaryota; kingdom Metazoa; phylum Chordata; class Aves; order Galliformes; family Cracidae; genus Penelope; species Penelope pileata. The sequence continues at coordinate 2,605,990 of WBMW01000889.1, forward strand.
GAGCAGAGCCAGGGGATGTACAGTAAGATCCAATTAAGTTTCCACGTGGATATCCTAATTTCACAACTTCAGAAATATTTCAACACAAAATATTTATGTCAGTATGCATGCATGAAAGATTAAGAAGCTACAGAAAGCTATGGAAGTCTTAATTAGTTTGTGCTAGTCTGATAGGTCACATAAGAGAGGCAAAACTAATGTACAAAAAACCCAGACAGAGCAGAAGTCTTTGTCCCCACTTGCAAGTTTCCAATCAAAAGCATACAGAGAAACGTTTCATATCCCAGAAAGTACCTCAAAGGGACTGCAGGTAGGCAAACATGGAGAAGCCTAAAGAGCAAGGAGGAGACACAAATGACACCAACTGAAGAGAGAAGAAAAAGATGTGAAATCGTCACTGTACTTTAGTGGGCCTGCCTTCCTTTTCACAAAAAAGACCTTTCTCCACAGTGAGAGGTTTAAAGAATTCTTTCAGAAATTCCAGATGGTCCTAAGGCAAGTGTTCCCTTTAAAATTCTCAAAGGCTGGCTATTTTTCATTTTCCCTAAGCTGTTTCCATTGTTATCATTCTACCTTCTGGCTAGAAACATGTATTTAGCAGTATTTGTCAGTTCTTACAATCTTGAGACAACCTTGTCCTCTACCACGGACAGATTTACCAAGGGCTGGTGAACATCCATGAGCAGAGCATGGTATGGGATCTAAAGAAAAATCCTCCATAATTCAAGGTAACCACAAAAATGTACCATGTACTTCAGGAAGTAATGTTGTCATATGTTCCTTGATGCGTAGTGATAACAAAGAATGTGAAAAAGAGCTTCTTTATAAATGTTAGAACTTCACATCTATCCCTTTTCTGCCCTATGGAGACATGATACTGATGTCTGAAGAAAGACAGGAAAGAAAATACTGAGGTGGAGACTCCTAAATGGAAACTCCCTGCTGGATCCTGCTCACTGTAGTTCCCTTTGTTTGCTCAGGAGATAGGAACTCGAGGCATCATTTTGGCCATGAAACTCATTCAAGCCAATTCAAGGAGAAAACAAAAAACAAACCAAATCCACCAAAAACAAACAAACAAACAAAAGGAGAATAAAGAATTGCTGACCTTCTTTTCCATTCAAATATTCCACATGCCACAGAAAGAGGCTGTTACTTTTATAGCAGTTTTCAAAGGCTGACTTTTCCATCTTCTTAATTTGGCTTCATTTCACTCATTCAGCCTTCATGTTAGCTTTTAACTCTGCAACATTTGTCAGATCTTACAACTAGCAGACTCACATTAAAGAAAAAAAATGTCTTTTTAGTATCTGATCTACCCATTGAGAAGAAGAAAGTATTTGTAGATCATAGGAAGGGTGTTGTGGAGTTGAAGAAAAAAGAACAAATGATTTGGAGTCCCAGCAGTCTTCTTGATGGTCCAGAATGAAATCCATCATGCTCCAGAGGAATTTTACATGACTGCAGTCTCATATCTCCTTAACTGAGAACTGAAGAAAGATTTCAGTGGTAAAAGGATCTTCTACAGGACTCATGTGATGTGACTGTCCATCCCATTGGGGAACTGCACTGCAAATTTATGTATCTACAGCGTTAATGATACTAAACTCATGTTTAAGAATCAAATGAATAACACACTACTGATGTTCAGAAGTGCTGAGATTAACAATGTCTTTTAGTTTTTTTCTATTGCTTTCCTTGTGAGTTCTCAGCTTTAAATTAGTATTTGGCAGTACTTTCAGTTTCTTTGATTTAAAGTTATTTTTGTACCTAACAAGAACTATTCATCTATTTTAGCAATTAAGCAAGAAATTGTGACACATTTGTGAGAAAGAAGTGTGGAAAAATCATTCTTGAATTACTGGATATCCCTTGGAAACTTTCAAACCCTACCTAAAAGGAAAGAGAAAGGAAGAGTGATGCCTGGTTTGAAAAATGGACTTTTCTTCCAGAATCATCAAGAGGTTAAGAGCTAATAAATTGGCTTACAAGTAAATTCTGAAAAATGCAACTACAGTCTAAGAATAAACTTGGAAACTGTTCATTTTTTTCTAGACATGTTGCAAAGATCAGGTGCAGATGAATATAATACAGGATCCATTTTAGATAGATTATATATTTTATTTAATCTACGGGATAAATCAAAATGATCACATCTTTATCTCTCAGATACAGCAAATCATCTTCATGTGCTCCTTTTTTTCCAGTTACTAGATGGGTCATGATGAAAATGGTACCTTCCATCTCTTTCTACCTGAGCAAATGACCTCCTTTCAAGACGAATTCTCCAGAAAGCAGATAACTGAATTACCTGAGTGCTGACCCACTTCAAAGGGTCTCTTTATAGGAGGCATAATCAGATTCTGATGCTTTGATCAAGGGAATCTATGAACCTGCTTACTCGATCACAAACTCTGCTATTTGCCATGAAGAGATAAGTCATCAATTGCAGAACTCACATCTGCTCTGAGTAATGTTATTGATGACTTGTGAGAAGGAATGCATAATTCAAATGCCTTGGGAGAGCTGACAGTGGCTTGGGGATAAAGGAATTCAAATGAGACAGAGGGTGGCCAGCCTAGAGGTAAGTTGCAAATGATTAAATGGGAACATCTGTTGTGCCTTCTCTTAAAATGGAACATAATAGAAAAAGAAAGGGACTCTTGTTCAAATCTGGTTACTTGGATATTCAAATTTTCTTCAAAACAGTTTAGTAACACGGTCTGTTAGCACAAATCCTGCCACTCTTTACCTTCTCAGAGAAAGCCTGGCCAGCCTCACAGCAGAACCTGAATGCTTCTGCTGCACCAGACTAAGGAATTCCTGGTCCAGAGAAGCCAACATGAGGGCAGAGTTCATTCTCACACCTTGCATGCCATGCACAGACCTGTGTTTCCAAAGCTTGCATTATCTTTTCTCAAAGGTCCAGGATCTTTTAGGTTTTTCTTAAAGATCTACCTGAAGTGGATGTATCACTCCTTCATGACTCCAGAGCTTCCATAATTAGTATTTTAACTTTTCAGTGAGAAACAATGGAACAGACTTAAGTAAATAGAGAATATTCTAGAAACTCTATTTTAGGCTATATCTTTGTTCTCTATTTTTTTAGTTTCTCAAACTGTCACAGGTAAACTCTTGTAAACTTACTTGGGGAAAACCTCCAATTTTATGGAGGAAATAAGAGGTGACCTGAAGAGGTATTTGGTAGCAACAAAGGATCTGGATAACAGATTGGATGTTCTTGTTTGCTCTGTTTTAAAATACATAAAAAGTGACATGAAAAGGGAAAGCAGAAATATCAAATCAATCAAAAGAAACTTTTAACTAAAGAATTGTTAAACTGATGGAACTCACTGGAAAATGACATATTTTGTCAGAGACATGAATGAGATTGAAAAAGGAATCAGATGTTTACAAAAACATCCATTATAAGTAGGTTAAGTTATTTTTAAAAGAGATCCAGGTTCTCATCAGTCTGTTTATAAGCCAACTCTGGTTAAAGAAAGGGTTACAAAGACATTTCTCTTTAGGAACAGGTTATTTTGCGAGGACTCAGCCCCTGCTCCTTTAACATCAATGAGCTTTCCTATTGAGTTCAAAGAGAAGGATCATGTCACAAGACTGTTTTCTTGCAAAATCCTGGGCTGCCTCTGACACTAAATTTGATTGATAGCATGCCTGATTTTGTATGCCAATTTTTGTACTGCACTGTAGTATGAGCCATACTGCTGTTGAAATCAGCCTGTTTCTGTCTGTACAGCACCAACTGTTTGTAACTTCTGCCTGATACAGACATGTCTTGTTTTTCCTATCAGCAACAAGGTTTCATACAAATACCGTGAAGTGTCAGATGTATTTTTTCTGTAACCCGCCTTAACTCATTCCAAAACCATGCAACATTTCTTATGTTGATACACATTGCAAACAAGAAATTAAAAGACTAGCCTGAATATTTGAAAGTCTAGTATCACATGAGTAATAGCACCAGACTGTAGCCACAACAAAATTCAACTGTAATAATTATATCCATGCGTTAACGACTCTCACTATTGTACCACGAGAGCATCTCAGAGCATCTTTACAATTCAGGCATACAGGAAATCTGTGCCATTAACTAAATCTGAGAAATTCTGCTGTTGAGTAGAGGGGTTATAGTTCTTGATTAATTCAGGTGCACTCCTTCCATTGGTGAGAAGTGTGATTCACAAGAAAAAGCACGCATTTTTAAGCACAAAAAACCTCACAACCCTACAAGTGTTTTTTTCTTAAAATTCTAAAATGGACTTGAGGCTGAAGTAGGAAAGAAATTGAGGAAAAAATGTTGAGATCTTAAGAGTCAAAAATAATAAAAGGATTGCAAAGGAAGGCATCTTTGCAACCTTATCTATAATAATTCAAAGATCCAAATGTTAGTTTATTCAAAACTTCCTATTCTCACATGTCCACTTAAAATGAGAGACCTTTCTTTTCCATTAAACCCAGTTAAATTAGGTCAAGCTTTAAAATTAAATTTGATTATTTTGCCTTTGTTTAATGCTTCAGCGGTTGGTCATGAGCTGACTATCCACTGCAAGCAGGACAAAAGCCAGCCGGACAGAGGTGAAGGCAGCACTGTCAATGCAATCTCCTCCCATTTTGGCTTAGAATCATAAGCATTCACAGAAGACAGAAAAATAAGTTGTCTGAGGTCTGGCCAAAATGTTGCTGAATCACTCAGGTAAGTACCTCAGCCAAATCTGAGAACCTCCTGAAATGAAAGGCTGCAAATGTTCCATGGAAGGTAGCCCTCACAGAGCTTGCATTCAGCAGCCACAGCTCAATGGCAATAACAACTGCCCACAGGTTTCTAAGCCATCCAGCAATGTATGGACACCTCATATTCTCCTCACGTTTCAAATCCATGTGTAGTTGTTTATTTTATTACCTTTTATTTCCAAGATGAAGGAAATCTATAGTCTATGACCAGAATTAACTGCAATAAAAGAAAGGGGGGAAAAAAAAAAAAGCACAAGTCATTTGAATTCAGTTTTTATGCAGCATGCCAAAATAGGCTGAAGTTAAAAGAGATAGCAGTGCACTGAGTGAATTGTAAGATTTGTTTTTATCTTTCCTATTGAACAGATTCCTGCAGTTTACTTTTTTGAGCATCTTACAGCATCTTTGGATCAGCCAACAAAGAAATTTCTTTTGGACACAGCATGTGGTCAAATGAAGATTCTGTTCAAAGTGACATGAAATCAGAAATATTGGCTATATAACAGGTATTGTCTTTTTCTATACCTCTGTTCTTCATTGTCAGTAGTCGCCATAACTGAAGAGACACACTCACAAAGAAGTAAGAAATGTTCAAAGTGGGCAACAGATGCTTTATTAGAAGGCAAACCTTTCTCTTTTTTCTATTCATTTTATCCTAACACCAGCAGGTTTCCAAGGGGGAGGAAAAGCAGCTTTGAAGCTTTTTTTCTCCCCTCCAACTGCTGTATTTTTTTAAAAGAGGTCCTAATTTCAAATGCTTTAGTGAAGTCTGACTTAGTGCTCTTATTCTACAAAATATTTAATCCTTTAATGATAGGATCACTATCAGTTCCCCTTTATATTTGCATTTTTCCCCTGATTATTAATTGGGCAGCCAGTCCCAGCTATTGGTACATGCAGAATCCTCCTCCTCCAGGACCCAGACAATACTCCTCTTGGGTGGCAGGGGACTGGCAGGGACCTTTGACCTGAGAAGCCTGGGAACTGCTCATGGGTCTGTTCCAGAGCCCATGTGAAAACAGTTTTTACCTCCACACACATATCAAACTTGAGATGTGGACACCTTAAAAAGACAAATTACACTGGTGCATACTCAGGCTAACCTCTCAACTGAAGTCATTTGGAGTTTTGCTCTATAACTACATTCTGAATGGGAACCAGAGAAAAACAAGAGCTAGATACTAAGCCAGGGTGACTCAGCTTTGCCCCACTGAAAGCCATCTGCAGCCCACCTCAAGCTCCGAATGTCAATGTCACACGGACAAAAAATCAGCATCCCTGGAGCCCTATTTCACAGGCAGACCACATTACACTGTTTAGAAACTTTGAGTTGTTCTGGTGTAATTTGGAAAAAACAGCAAGATCAGCACATTTTTATATCCCATGCCAATGAACAGGGAGAAACAGGCATAAATTTGCCTTGATTCCTATTTATGAAACTATTCAGGAGCCAAGGGGATTGGCTATACATCAGCCCTGTGTACATTCTCCCCATGAAAGCACACAATTAAATGAATCCTGTTATCATATCATAGCACAAAAAACTTTGATAGCCATTGATGAGAGTTTAGGGGAAAAGGAGAGAACATAATGTAAAGCAGTCATCACGCAACACATTGTAAAACACGTGCTCTTCCTAACAGTTCAACAATTCCACCTGCAGAGGAGGAAATGAACACCATGTAATATATTTTGAAAAAAAAAATCTTGAATGACAAAAAAAGAAATGGTCAAGATGCAAGGTAAGCACACACCAAGCTGAAAAACTAACTTTGCTCAAATTTGGAAGAAAAAGATCCATTAGGGCCAAGAAGTCAAATCCTAGACCTAGTAAATGGAATGTATTTTTTTTTAATTGACTTCAGAAAGAGCAGCATTTTGCCTAGTGTCTGTATGCACAAAAAAGAAGCCACAACATTTCTGATATGTGGAATTGATCAGGACTTGATGTTAAATTATAACCCATTCTCCTCCTTGAACTGCTATGCTTTAGTATTGAGAGAGTTTAGAAAAATCATGCGCAAGGCAAGAATTTGCTCAGACAATAGGACTGTTCACTATTCGTCTTTCCCTAGAAGGCTGCCATTTAACGAATGGCACACTCAGTTTCTGCTCTCATCTCTAAATGCACAGGCAAAACCCACTTGTACATAGAAAATTAGAGAGGGGACCCAGACTGCTACAGACACCAGGAGTGATGAAGTCCAGTCCCCAGGCAACTACTTCATATAAGTAAGTAGATGTCCTCTTAGGATTGCCCAGGGTACTACACAACCTCTTACAGTTTTATCTGAAAGCGAGGGCTTGGAGGCACCCAAGCAGTAAAGCGTGAGACCTGAAACACTAAAACTTCCAGGGAAATAACATTTGAAGAAAGAAAGAGGTATTTTCATCTCCTATCCACTGCTGAGAGCAAGCTTTTAGCTCAGTGCTGAGGTCTAAGATCCTGAGAAAGATAGGCCCTTGCACTTAGATGATCATCACCTATATCAAACAACTCAAACAAAAAAGAACATCTCTCATGTAAATCTGTTCACAAAATGAATAGAAAGACCTGAAAAGGTTAAAGGCTAGAGCTTTTAAAGCTTTTATTCATATCAAGGAAAAGAAGGAGACTGTTCAAAAGCTTTATTCTTAGGCCATTTTCAACAATTCCCTTTTAAAAATCCCTCTTTCATGAGAACACTCTTACCTTATTCAGGAAAGTTCACAAATAGTTTCTTTCTCTTTCCTTGTATGCATGTGTGTGCGTCTGAGAATGACAGCAAGAGAGGGTAAATCTTTCACTTGTTCTTTCTGTACTCCCTTACAGTAAATACCATCTGAAGAGCCCGGTGAGGTCAATGTAAGTTCTGTTAGGTTTCAGATTTAAACTCTTCCCTGCAGTCCCCTCTCAATTCAATTTTCCCCTCAAGTATTGGCATAATTGTTATCAGGTACTCAGGCAACGCTGACAATTATATAATCATATAGCACACACACATACATATCCACATAAATTCTTCCAAACACCTAATTAAATAGCCCAGACATCTTCTTTACACCTTAAGATATATATATGTATATGCACCTATACTAGGCCATATTTTAACTGTATCCTGAACCTTTTTCAGTGAGTTGCTGCTCTTAGAATATATATTTCAACAGCTTTTTTTTAAAAAGTAACCCAGATATCTCAAGAGGATTGAAAAATATACCTTCCAAGAACACCCATGGAGAAGGTGCTCATTTCTGTGGATTCCCTTTTTCTGATATTATTGGCATTTTTGAATCCTTGCTACTAGCAGGGCCCTTTGATCCCTCCAACTTAGCACCACAAGATTTGCTCTCTATACGTTGTGAGAACTTAAAAAGGATTGTTTAAGGAGGGCAGCTTCTGTGTAATTGCACATTAGCCATACTTAGAATGATTATGGCTTTCTTGACATCAGAGTGATGTGTTATTAGCAGTATTTTAAGGTTTCTGGGCTGGGAAAATAGCAATTCCTCTCTGGATGGCAACAACAGCTGAAGCTATAGTGAAGATGAGGAAAAGGTGGATTTCACTACCACATAAAGACTATTTCTTACAGGATCTGTGCAGCGGTTAAATGCTCACTCCCTCTCCTCTCTGTGCTACATCTTCTTTGTTATTGCACCTATCCAGACTCTGAGTCTGTCCTCTGCTGAGGACACAGCAACAGGAACATTTCACAAGGGGTAACACAAATGACAGCCAGGAAATAACAATAATTCCATCATTACAATAAAGCCCATGAACTTTTTAAACAACACATGTTGATTACTGTCATGCCTGAAAACCACAATTCTTTTTGACACTTTCTCCAGAACATCTTGGACAACATACCAACACGGATGCTGCATGATGTGTTATCCTGTTAACGCAGAACTATAAATGTTCTAAATGCTATCTGGTCAGACTCCATGCACGGCAATAAACCAAATAATTCAAATTCTGCATGACTTCAGTCTGTAAACTACTATAACATATAGACAATTTTACTTTGCTATGTTCTCAAAAGCCAGGAGGTTTTTAAAGTTTTAATTTCTTTGTAGTACTATAAATTAATATTATTCTTCTCTTTCCAGACCTGGGCATTCTTTAGCAATTATTTTCCATAATGGTTGAATAGGAAGGAATCAGAACTCAAAAAAGATCAATATCAACTGATTGATGAGTTTGTCCCTATTCTTTTGAGTATAACTTAAAGAGGAACATTTGATCACTACCAAATTTCTAAAGGGAATACCATTTCGATGTTAAGACTAATGAGACTACTTTAATCTCATCCCTATAAACAAATCAGCTTAAGCCTAATGAAATCTTATTTTTGTAAATTAATGCACAAAGGAAACAGTTCAGTGTAAACAGACTTGTAGTATACATTGTTTAGAGACTATTGACTTTCAAATTAGCCTGCTTTTCAAACATTTCACGTCAAAAATATAGTCAAAATGCAAATGTAGCATAAACGGCTCTATAATAAATGCTCATTCAACATTTATTCTTTCTCAAATCATCTTTTAAAGCTCTTTCATGCTAATGTCTAGAAGATGTGACATTAGAAAAATTGCTTTGACATGCTAAGGGGCTCCAAGATTAACAAAAAGAGAAAGAACAAGATAAAGCTTTCAAAAGACCTATTTCAGAGGAATTATTACTTCCTTTGAAAGTCTTCCAAGGTTGCAGTGCATTTAAGCTTGTTGGCATACATGTAAATGAAGGACTACAAAAGTATTCCACTAAATACAACTTGAATTAAACCTTCAGGCTAATGTTACAGAATGAGGATAAAGGCCAGACCCTAGGCTGGCAAGAACTCGTTTAAAATGAGTTTTTTATGAGACATCCATGAGAGAGAATTTTTATGTCACATATATACATATATATATACACACAAAATACAATAAATTATCAATATAATTCCCATATAAAATGTCTTGGACTGATGGACATTTCTGATCGAGCAGCCAGCATTCTAGAGGAGTACATCAATGTAGTATGACCACACTGTAAACAAGAAACAGTCTCAACCAATAATTTCCTTACTCTCCTTGCATAAAAATGTGCCACTTCTCCACAACAAAGTCTCAATTTCATAACAAATAAAAAACAATGGGGATGTGGTTATCATGAAAAAGCAAATTTGGCTTGGATGCCTTAAACTGTGACTTAGATCTCCAGCCCTTTGACATCCAAGGAAACATGATTAATGCCCTTCCGGTTACACTCTTCTCTTCAAGCTTCCTTGGGAGAACATCGCAGACAAGAGACGCCATTCTACTGCGAGAGTGTGTATTTACCCAACTGTAAAATAAAACTAACCATCAACCTAAATCTGCCATATCTTTCCAGGCAGAATTATTCAAGTATTTCAAACAAAAACAGATGTTAGGATTAATGATGCAAAGCCAGATTGAGGAGGGGGGGGGGGGGGGGGG
>WBMW01000889.1:2616303-2666303 GCA_013396635.1 Penelope pileata
GGGGGGCGCACAAAAAAAACCTACAAAAAGCCATCAGGTGTCTGATCTTGGATATACAACAAACAGGAGCACCTATGACTGCAATCCTGATCACCAAAGCTCTCCCTTAGATGACATGTAGCCCAATAGATACCAAAGTCTAGTGAAAGCTTACTTATTTTTAAATCTTAGAATTTACGATTCCTTCCCCAATGTTAGGCATCCCAAAGATTTTAAGTTTTACTCTTATCTTGCAGCCTGTATCTTGATCTGCCATAGGCTTATTATGTGGCTATAGCGCATCCTCCTCCTTTTTCTTACCACCACGTTAAAATAAACATACTTGTCTACACTACAGAAATTAGATAGAATAATTAAATTAAATAATTCATGTCTCAGAAATATTTGGAATTATGTAAATGAATGCAGTTGCAAAGCCCAGTGAACTAACATCAGAGCCGTCAGTTAGAAACCCTCAGTTTGTTACCTTCTGCTCCCTAGCCTCATGCTAGCTGCCAGCACAGTAGCTGCATGATGATTTTCCAGTTACTAGTAATGATGGTTTCATAGCTCCTTTTTAAATATTACCTTTTGTTTTGTTTTTTTTTTTTGTTTTATGTTTTTATAAACAAGGTCAGTTTAGATTTAATGGTGCTTATAGTGCAGTTTAGAAAGCAGCAAAGGTTTTGCACTTAATCCTTTCCTTACTACCATTATATCATTAAGCTATTACATATAAATTTACTCATTCTTACCAAGGGAGTATGTTCTTTTCTCTTGTTGCCTCCCTACATGTCAGATTTTTCGTGCTGGTCACTGTTGTCAGCATGATACGTCTTCACCTCTCCTTGAAGAGATCCACTTGCACAAGTAGGAACATCAAAGCTTCCATTCTCCTTATGCTCTGTATTCCCTCATATGCCCATATTATACATCTCTCCACTCCATTAAATGTAATTGCTTTCCAGAGTATAAAGACACACGGGCTGAAAACAGACCAAAGATAGGCCAGGCAAGCAAGAACAGGAATGGAGCTTCTCAGGGTTCTTGTCCAAAATCTGCCTCTGTGTGAAAGGCACACCTACGTACCGGCTGCCATTACAGTGAAAATCCTGCCAGATCTCTGGCCCTGTACAGATGGGCCAATTCCTTTCCACTATACTTAATGCCTCCATTAAATGACATACCCCATTAACTGGTACATTTTCAGCTACATTTCCTCATAAAGTGCAGTTTGTGCTATCATAAATTTTATGGCAGATCAAGTAGTACTGCCTCAAAGGAACCACATCACAGACACAGCAGCTGTAAGAGATCATGCTGCAAGACATCTTTTCATAAGAATCACAACTTTCTTTAAGCAGACTGCTTTAGAAAAATAGTTTATTAGCATTCTAAATTTACATGCATGTTGGTAAGAATTCTAGATCAAAAATACGTGGCAGAATATTTAGCGATGCATTTCCAGGAAAATACGATTTAAAAGAAAAACAACTAGTGGAGGGCACCATCTAAACATATTTTCTTTTTCTGAAGCATCTCAAAAGTATATACAACTTCCATATGCCAGTCACCTACAAAATCTCGCCAATTAGCAGCTGTACTTTCTATAGCTGTGCAATCATAACCTCATTAAATGCTTGCCAGTGTGAAATCAGAGTTTGGGCAGTTTTTTAAGGGAACTAACTGTCTCAGTATTAACAAACGTAGATTTCCTAGTAAGTTCATTTATTACTACCGTGAGTGCTAGACTTGCAACATCAAGTTAATGCAACTTCCTATCAGCAAAATCAGAATTAGCAATGTCCATGCAGAAAACCGAGCAGGTGTGAGGCCAGTGATCGACTAAGCCTGCACCTAGAAGCAGGATGCTAAGAGATCACAGTGCAGGTATCTAACTGCTGTCTGATTGAAATAATAACAATAACAACAATAACAAACATATGCCTGCTACTATAATGCAATTCAAACTTCGAAAAAAATTGACCATTAAGTGTCATTGTAGCTTAAAAAATGGTGTAATTCTTGGCTACAAAGGGATGTGTTCACATTGACATGCAAACATGTTAAAAACAGGCACAGCCATATATGAGCAGCATAAAGAAAACAAAAAATCAGCCTTGTTTCAGCATTATACTTTTTAATTCCCCCCAGAAGTATCACTTGGTATAATTAGGGAATTTCAGATGCAACTCTATAGCTTCCTTTTTCTTAGCTCACTTTCTCTCAAGGGAAAGGAGGAAAGGTTCCTGAGATGAATGTAAGGCTGACAGCATTTGCTTTGGTTGCACTCATATTCCACCTGAACACTGAACCATGAAAAAATGAAGCTCTTTGATGCAGTGTTCCATTCATCTGCCTGTGAAACACAATGTCTGGAGAAAAACACCTTCTAAGCATCTAGCTTCTTATTCTGTAGTTCACCTGAGACTTTGCTAAGCAGAGAATTAAAAGAGGCAATCTCCATATAAATCTGCTTTGGATGGTAGTTTCGATGGGACTGATAAATTTTATAATGGCAATTTCTAAGCAGCCTTCTTTTTCCTACGATTTCATGCATAGCAATGAAATTACAAGAAAGCAATTTATAATACACCACATGATGACATTCACTCACCACACATGCAAAAACAACTTCTGCTGATGTAAATAATCCTATTTTATTATGATACAAATAAAAGTAGCCAACTGATGCACAGTATGTCCAGGGACGGGAAGAATCCTGCAAAAGGCAACCAAATGCAGCACAAGCTGGGCAATTAAAGTGTTTAGTAATCCAACAAAGTTATTGCTGGATTTATATAGCCCATGGAGTACAAATTGAGCCAAAAAGGTGGTCTACTGCTTTCTCTATTGTGTGATCTCTTCCCACACTGCTCTGACTTTGCCAGACTGTTACAGCTTCTGGGAGAAGAAAGGCTCCATATTGCAAATACGCTGTAAGCCTCAGGGTTAGGACAGAGTCTTACCACATCTCTTGCAGTCTTAGCACAAAATCCATGAGCACTAGACAGAAGAGCATCTTCACAGGAGGAGGAGTCATGCGACAATTCAAAGACTAAATTCGGGCTATGCAAAGAAACTTCTGAAACACCCTCACTTTACTACCCTTGGAAAAACTGAGCTGTGCAAAGCAGTATGTCCTTTCATGTGTTTGTCCCTGAATTCCTTGCCAGCCTTGAGAACCATAAGAATTCTGTCAATGTTACTGCACAGAAGTGAAAAAATCTCTCAGTTCTACTTCTCTGCCAGGTATCTTCTTTTCTAGAACAGGGCTTTTTTTAAAGCAAATCAAACAAAAAGACTCCATTAACTTCTCCGCTTCGATTTGATCACAGGGGATTTCCCATGTTCCATCCCAACGCTTTGCTCCATTGGGCTAGAACTAGTCAGTGCTGATGGCCAAGGCCCAGAGACTCTTGCTGCTAGAAAGATCCACACTGAAGGCTATTCTAGTAAGCAGCATTTCATAGAAACACATGCAGAGAATCAAGTTTATACGTCAGCAGACCTATTTCCCAAACACTTATCCTGTCACACCATAACTACAACAAACAAAATGGAAAAATAAATACATAAATAGAGAAAGCTTTGCTGTTATTTAGTTTTAGTCAAGCTTTCTTTTAGGACTGGGAAAGTCTTTGTACATGCAGATGCCTTTCTCTTTGTTTAAATTAAGCAAGAGTTGATGCTTCTGTAAATGTTAACAGATATCCTCAAAGAATGCTTGTAATTATCAAACAAATTATGATACTGTGAATTGAAAGTAATTTGATTGTAAAATAAATTTACATACACGAGTATCAAGATAAAAATACCCTACAGGAATACTTGGGGAAATCAATCTTTCAAACAGAAAGCAATTCAAATCTGCAAAAGATCTACTGTGCATTACAATTTGGAGAAGTTAGTCCTTTATACTTCTAAATTCCAATTCTTGGTACAGAAACAAGATCACGGGGGAACAACATCTAGATGCTTAGTACCAAGAATTCCATAATGATGTCTTTATTTCTAAGACTGACGCATATGCTGCTTTTATCTGTGGGTGCTACCTATTTTTCCTAATTAGCAGTTTGAAAGAGAAAGCTGGAGTTTTGTAATGCAGAGGGAATGCTTTTCTCTCATCTCAGTCTGTTCCAAATGTCCTGTTGACTAGCAGGAATCTTTGAAGTTGTTCTGTGACTCTATCCCTTGAATCACAATCATGTATAAATGCTGTTCCTCATTCTTATATTTGGCTCCCATTTTTTCTCTGCTTCCTGAAGCAGGCAGTTATTTGTCCATTGTAAAATATTCCCTGTCCATCCTTCACAAGAGTCTTAGAGAAATTAAAAGCCGAGAACTTATTTAAAATATAATTAGACTGCATGAAGAGTAAAACCCCATCATATCTATGAAGAACTAGCATCATCTTAAGCAAAGGATTTGATTAACTGAGCAGCACCCTTATAATGCCCTGAGCAGTGCTCTCAGGCTCCAGCACCAGGCCTCCTCCCACAGGACCCCAAGTGCAGCTCCGGCCTCTCTGTACCAGTGTGTGCTGCCTGCTGCTTACCTGCCCCATTCATCTGAGTGGATACAATGGTCTCTCCCAGCTGACAGCATTTTTTTTTGGTAGATTTCCTTGCTGACACAAGCAAGTAACACGGTTTAGCCAAGGGAAAGATGATATTAACTAGAAGAAAGAAAGTTCTACTAAATGCACAAAGGTCCCCCCTTTCATTAGTCATCAGGTTTCCGTGGTGACAGGTGCATCGATCATGAGAGCTGTACGCAGCTGACAATCTCAGAAAATAAACCAACAAGTAACTTAACAAACATGGATTCAAGAGAACTTTTTAATTCACATCCTCTGTTGGACTCTCAGTTGAGTAGTGGCAAAAATTTACCCTGACACTGTGTGTCAGAAGAATCTGTAGCCCATGTGTTCTGCCTGGCTGGTATCTGAAGCTCTAGCTCTAGTAAACACCTCCAGCGGCCCTCCCAATAACACATTTTAGACAGATTTCCTGTGGCTTAGCAGGTTACATTTTTGGAGAATTGTGCAGAATTCTCATTTTCTACTAAAATTTAAATATAGCTTGTGCCTACCTCAAATATTTTTTAACTAAAACTTCCTCCTCAGGCAACTGTTATCTTTCAGCCCCAACTAAAAATATGGTAATACCCTTTGGAATTGAAATCTGCTTTACTGTTTAAGGCTCAGAACTTAAAACTCTGTGGCGCACAACAATTGAACTCCACACAGTTTACAGCCCTTGCTAGAACTGTTTATACTATTTTGTGACTAAGACAGAATGAACTTGGCAGAAAAGCATAAACTGCTTCAGCTTTAGAGTGGGCAGAGTCATGCATTAGTGTCCTATTTGCATGAAATTATATTTTTTTCTTTTACAAACCATGCAGCATTATAAATCAATAAGGGTAAGCAACAGAACACACTGGCTCCGAGAATGCTGTGCTCAACTTTCCTCACTTGAGGTTTTTTTTAAACTGTTATTGGAATCACTATTACATAGTTTGTATGTGAGGCATAACAAACCAAAACCAACAAATACAGAAATTTATGTGCTATGAAAAATATCTGTGAATCTCCTTTCCAAATATACGTTTTAAAAGAAAAATGGCATGGCACAAGCTCTGTAAAAAAAAAAAAGAAAGTGAAGAAATAGAGATAACTGACATTTCCACTGGCACATATTAATTGAAATTGTTGGTAGAATAGTCCTAGAAAGTCTGTAAAATCCTGAGTTTAATTTTAGTCAAATGAAATCTTGAGCATTTTGTAACTAGATGTACATGTGTTGCTCCGAAAGTAATGCCTCCTGTTTATTTCCATGGAAACTACAACAAAGAGCACAATAACACTGTTTGATAGAGAACGTTCTCAGCTACAAAACACTCTTTTTCAGAACAGTCACCACCATTAGCTCTGCACTTTCACCAGCCATGAACAAGACCTGCATGCCACACTCACAACAATCTGCACCAGCGGAGGTGACCACTGTCACTGCTGCTGAAACAGACCCCCACCCCTCTCTGTGCTCACAGCCACTGTGTGGGCTCCATCAATATTCAGCAAGCATCAATGAATGTCAGTGGGTGCCATTTTTTCTGCATGGAGGAGTTCAATTCCACCCCTTTGCTCCATCCACACTCCCATGTCAGATGCCATTGAGTCAGTGCCCCTCTGCTGCCATCTGTCACACGGCAACAACATGGAACAGGATATTGGTGGGAAGGTTCAACCTCTGCTGCCATCCCACCAACATCCACCTCTGATGTCATGGGCCAACATAATAAAATAGGAGGCACTACTTTTGGAGTATCCTTTATATTACGTTGGAAAGCTCTATTTTTCACCTTGCAATGCCTGTTTCCACATGTGACATTCTTATAAAGTGAAAGATATCACACGTAGCACGTAATTCTTCCTGGGAAGAATTCTGCCCGCATTCTGCAACCACTTAGAGTATAATTAAACAGCTCTCTTCTCTATTCCAAACATCCATTAAAAGACTTCGAACAGCAAGGGGGTTAGTTGACTCCACAAGAGTGACAAGGTACAATACAGAAGAACAGAATCCCTTTCCGTATCCCTAACAACATGAAAGTTCCTGGAGAATGTGGAATTCTGCACATTCAGGACTAGACAATGTCTAATCTTCCAGTTTCATCAACCGTGTCACGCAACAGTAAGAAATATCTTTTTCTTTCAACATTGCTCTTAGTGTAGTGGGGAAGCACCTATGGGCCAAACAGCAATCTCAAAGAAGCAGGCCTTTCCACCTTGCTGCACAGATGCCAGTGGTGGTGCCTCAGTTCTGCACTACTTTTCTGTCCTGAGTCAAGCCCCCAAATGTTGCTGCACAGATGCTCCACAGACTGGCACAAAGTCTGTTAAATTCCATCTTCAAGTCCCTTCTCCACTTGTACATATATCTCTGCAAAGAGCACCAAAGCTGCCAAACTAAACCTGTTCCCCTGCTTCACCCCAGCTACAAGTGCATCATCTTGTTCATACTTCTGCTCCACAGCAGGTTCAATGCTCTGACAGCTACTGAAAGCACAGAGAATTATGGGCTGTTACAAGGTAATTACCAGGGTTTGTTAGCTGGACCATAATATTCTTCAGGTAGCAGTGATATTCCACACTGTACAGTCGTAAAAAGTCCCATACCTATAGGGTAGGGCAAGAACACCATGCTGGAGTACATCAGTCTGGAACATTTCACAGCTCATTTAAACAACTGCAGTGCTATCTGCACACCAGTTACACCAGCGGACACCTGAAGCAAACTTGGCAAAGCTGTGTGACTACGCTTTCTATCACATGTTGCAGGACACATAAGAAAACTAATCTGATGGAACATCAAAATGCTTGCATGCACAGAGTGGGGGCACGATTTTATTTTTGCCTTTTCTATGTTGAAATAAAGACAACAGCAGCAAAGTTGCTGTATGAGCCACTAACACTTCTTGAAGAGACTCTACCTCATGAAGTGCCCGAGGTGACATCACTATAAACGTTCTGCTCAAATGGAACGCGCCGAGATACTCTGTGGATTCATTTCAGGATCACTTGTTTAGACTGAAACGAAAGCTCTGCTGGGGTCCTCTACCCAATCCCTTCTAGCTTAGAAAGGTTAAATAATAATCCAACACGGACGTGGACCACTGGAACATAAGAATGCTTTGACTATCCAATAGTTCATGTGACACGGGAAGATGTGGTCTCTGGGTCAATCATTTTTAGATAAAGATTTATTGTTATTTTTTTTCAGGTACAAAAGAGATGAAGATCTTAACTTGCAAAAGCTTGACACAAGCGAAATATCATCAGAAACTCAAAACATTAATCTGAAATTATTTATCCAAGCAACAGACACTACAGCAATGGGTGATGTGAAAAACTTAGAAGCAAGAGTCTCGTGACTACAGAGAAATCAGACATATTTCTTCATCATCTCTGAGCAAAAATCACTTGCCATGTTTTCCTCTATTTGTAAACTCACTTTTCCCCTACGACTGCAAATCCACTTCCCATAAAATCTAGTGGTCTAGGGGCACCTTGTCTCCTTTTATTATTTCTACACCGCAGCTTGTTATTCCTATGCTGTTCTATTTCTACTGGACTCCAAAGCAAATACATACTCTAAAACTGTATGATGCATCAAAAAACATTATTTTCTCTTTAAAGAGAGCAGTCATTGTCACTGAGGTCCCTTCCAACCCAAGCCATTCTATGATTCATTGTGGTCATTCATTTTTCATTTTAACAACAGTTGTGGGAGCATTCCATAAAATACTTCAACCATAACAAATTTGTCGTCCAGTTATGCCTTATTCATTTTGATCCTTCATCCATGTTGATAAGGATTTAAGCAAAGGAGTAATCCCTATGGTTTATTTGAATGATCTTGGTTAACTGGACCCTGAATTTGTTAATATCCACACATAGTTTTCGTAAGGTGCCGTAATATGACTTACTCTCTCCGTTTCCTTTGGAATACTGATTTTCCTTCCAAAATGACATTACTTTTTTCTCATTTTTTGTTGTGCTACAGTAAAAGAAAGCCTTAAAATGGCAAAAAGATGTCAAGCAAAGGAAAACAAAACCTTACTCGCATCAGGTGATACACTGGGGAGTCCTAAAACGTCTGAATATAACAAAGGAGGAAAAGAAGAAGCACACAGTAGTTTAAAACTGGAAAATGTAATAAGCTACAAGAAATTTAAATGAGAGAAAAACAACAAAAATAAGAGCATTTTACTGCAAGCTTACCTTTATACTGTATATTTATACTGATGCTGTATAACTTAAGAAGGATTTATGAATAGGTAAGAGGTGTGAGGGGTTGTTTTATATTGTGTACTGCTTTTCTGGCAGTTACCAATTATGAGAAAATAAATCACTAGAAATAGAGATTTCACTCTTCTTGAAATACAGTGTATGGTCAAATGCATTGTGCCCATTGGGAAGAACAATGTGCAGGGTTCTTCATGATTTAAATATCACAGGTAGTGATATTTCAGTAGATACTTCATATAACACGCTACATGAGGTTGGTGTTCAAGCAACCCTTTGCTTTTGTTGTCAGGATAGAATAAAATGCACAGAATTACAACTAGAAACAAGTTAGTTAATGGAGTGCCACCCAAAGATGTTGATGCAATTATATTATATAAATGTTAATATATGAAAAGCATTAGCTAATGGTAACAATGGCAGTGGCATTTCTATTCACACTACAAGATTATTCACTGTACTGCAAATAATAGCTGAAAAAGCTCATTTAGTACAAGCTATTCAATAGCTGTAGTTTTGTATCCTAAACCTCCAGCCATATGTCACTGCAAAAAGACAAAATTCTTACAACATTATAGTAATGAACAGCTATTCATATGTCAATATGGAATTATGTTTATCTTATATGTGGGCACTGTACAGAAAAATAACTCATTTCCATGAGAATAAAATAGTCCTAAACATATCATATCTATATCAGCAGCCATTGATCTGAATCTCTTTAATGGCCACGCTAATTCAAGCCCCAAAACACAATCCTCCTTTAACTACTAATTCTGTGAAGCAAATAGAAAATCTTAGTCACAAAAAATGATGAAGTGATCGTTATCTTTTTCACTCAAGAGAATAAGTTTAATAACTTTCCACTCCTTGCCTTTTGTGAATAAAAATAACAATCATCACCAGCTATAAGTAAAACATCCTAATTTCCTACCATGCCTATAAGCAAAAGGATAAAATAATGAGAAAGCAAAGCAGACACTTCTGTGGTAGAAAGATATAAGACAATCCGCAATCCCATACAGTAGCAATGCTGATAAATGACTGTCATACTGTAGTCCTTTGAGTAATTTTCTTTAGGATGACAAAGTACTTCTGCTGAATTCACAAAAAGGTAGCTTGTCCACCGACTGCAGATATACTATTTAAAATGACAGTATAAGCTAAGCGTAAAGGTCTGTGAATACTGTTTGCAGGGGAGCTTTGTAGAGATTTGAAATTCTAGATTCAGCAAATGAAGTGACTGCAAATAATAGCAGCTTTTCTCGTGTATAGCACATGCTTGGGTCTTTGAATTAATCGCTTTGCCTTTGTGAATGCTGGGTCACAGCAAGTGGTACAACCAAGAAAGCCAAATAGTTGTTCAGGAAGAGAAGGAGGAAGGAATCAGAAATTACTAGGTAGAAATCACTCTCATACAAGGCAGGAATAGACAGTGGGATGGACAGTTAAGTTAAAAGGTGATGAGGAAGGCAGGTAAGGTACAGCAACATTCAGGAAAAACCTGTGGGATGGGTACACCGCAAACAGAGAGCATGCAAGCAGGCATCTCCTTTGCCAGCTGAAGGTTCAGCTTACACAATTATCTAGTGCTTTCTCTGCTCACACTCCATATTCATTTCCTGCCTAATATTGCTGAGAATGAGAAGTATACAAGAAGCTCGAGATTTCTAATAATACAGAGCCCTCAGCTGCTTGTTTAATTTCACTTGAGTTTTGTGGCAGTCACTGTATGCACTTACCCTAAATCAAATGCTCCTGCTGTGCACAGTGCCAGCACTTACAAGATCAAAGCCTTACAATAGATCATGCAAGTTAGTAAACTTCTGAAATATTAAAATTGAAATGGGACACATTTTTACCAACCTCATAATCTCAAAAGCAAGATTTTCGGGTCTGATCTGACTGCATCCACGACCCCCCCACCTTCCTGCATAGGGATGTATCAGGTCTTCTATTACATTATGTTTTATCAGTGTTACTATGGCAAAAACCTAATGGTAAAGCAGAGGCACTGTGTTCAGAAAGACAAATGAATGCTTCGGGGATTATTGTTATCCATCCCATTATAAATGAAGGCATTCTTACACACGCTGCCAGATGTATTTCAGAATGTATTTGCAGGATGAACCGCAATAGCCATGACGCTGGGTGCCTCCATTACCAAACGTAAGTAAACAGAGCCACTCCAGCTTTACTTGAATAATCGTATGCTTCTCTTTAGTTCTGCTTTGCTTTGCCGTGCTACAGGATAGGCTTGTTTAAATATTTCATTAATTATGCCATCTCCAAACATGACATAACAGAAAAATGTTGACAGAAAGGTAATAGCTCCCAGAATTGTGACACACAGGTACACAAAAAAAGGGAGAGATCACTTTTGACAGCGTTCTCTCAAAATCTCAGTGGGGACAAAGTCTTTTCTAACGTTGAAACATATATTAAAATAAATGAGTTAGCTGTGTTGCATGACAAAAATGTAATTTTTTACTTTATATTTAGGTCCATGAAACATACCTGAATTTCCTATTGAAAAACTTGAATAGACTTTGATTAAAGTGTGAAAATCAATTGCGGGCATGAAGAAACACCCTTCACAGGAAGAGGAAACTAGACATTTGGTCAGTAGCTTGATTTAGTAAAACAGCAGTAGAATAGTGGAACAGAAAGAAAGTGACATAACTAATCTTTTAATCCTGTCTTCTTCTTCTATCCATTTGTGTATAGAATAAAGGAGGTTGACAATAAGCAATAAAAATGCATATGTTGCCCAGCAGGGTTTCCATTTTGTCCAGTCTTATGGGCTATGAAATTGAGATTTTCTCATCTTTCAAACAGAAAGTTGTTGAACTCTTCTTTTTATTTCATGTAAGCTGCAGTTCTCTCTAATCTAGCTCACCTTTGGTATATGAACAAAAGGTAATGAAATTTTGAGTACAAAATAAAGAAAGAGGTGGAAAGAATGCAGAAGCCTCTCAGACATCAACCCACAAATGCAAAACCCCATGTATTGGCACTGTACAATAGATTGGAGAAATTATCTGCATAAATCTGAACTGTTTCCAAAATCTGAGAAAATCTTTGTACATTTGCTAACAGTGAAAATTTAGGCCAGTTAATCTCTGAATACCGTGCGGGGTATTTACAAATATATATCTACAAATATATTATAGAAATGGCCTTGCCTACTCTGTTAAAAACAAGATAGTCTTTGCACAATACAGAAGTGTGCCTCTCTTGCAGATTTTATCTCCAAATTATTATTATTATTATCTCCATTCCAGTGTACAGGCTTATTTTTCATGAGCTACCATCTCCATTTTTTTTTCCTAAATAGCCTGTCCCATGGATCATCAGCTGAACATCTTTCATTTGACAAAATTGCTGTTGCTTGAATCCACAGAACACTAGTTCTTAACCCAATACCAACACAACAGCAAGGTAGCTGCAGTGTTGACCTTACCTTCATTTCTGCAGAGTTTTGCAAATGGTTCCTAGAACTAATCTATAATTAGTCAACCTTTTCCAGAAGTATTTCCTACCACCTTCTAAAAAATAGCAATTGAATTTATTGGCAGTAGTTTATTATTTTTCATCTTCATCTTTCATCAACACATTGCTTCATAATAACATCAAATTATGGACTTTTTCTCCATTTAAATTGTTATGTTCTGTACATCAATATTTGCAGACTCGACTATACTTGTCTGCTAGGAATTCTGCTCTGAACATGCACATCCAGTTTCCAGGAAAGTTCTTTTCCCTGAAATTTTCACCTTTTTCCTCTCCTTTTTCTACCATGATTGCCACAGAATTAGCAGCAGGTTTTGGGGACAATTTAATATCTATGGAATTATTCATACAAACACCTAGCACCTTTCCCCAGCAAAACAGGAATCTTTTTAAACAGAAACATATTTGCTGTTAGAAACATTTTTCGCAGGTTTTTGCTTGCTTGTTTGTTTGTTTTGTTGTTGTTTGTTTGTTTTTAAATGAACAAAGCAGAAATATTTTCAGTAGAATTAAATGAGATTTTGAACAGTTGGCTAAAGGAGGAGTTAGTTTGGTTGAAAAATAATAGTACAGGTATATAAAAATAATACGTTCTCAAAATAAATAAATAAGTCTGCAATTGAGATTGCACATAGTTCCAGAAGTCGTTTTTGCTGCATTTTGCCCTGCACACCCATATGGCTAACATTAAGCAAACAGAACTCTTTCTCCACTTACGCATCAAGCAAACAGAATTGCTACAAAATTTTCTGCTTGCCATCATACTGAACATAACAAGCTTGCACAAACAACTGTTTCTGTAAGCACATAATGAAGACAATGAGTTATGTGTCAATGAAAGCAAACGAGGAGACAGTATTAAACCTCTGCAGATGTCAGGAAGATTACAAGTATGGACAGAGCACTTTAGAACATGCTTCCTCATATCATCAGGTAAGGTAAATAGGAGTACATCAGCTTATATTAGTGGAAGATTTTGTCCACAGTAGGACATCAATATTTAATTTACAAGCAAGATAGATTTTTTTACATAGAGCTTTTCAGATACTTCTATGTTACAGATAGAACAATTGCCATTGTTTTACAAAAATGACTTATCACAATTTACCATTACATTACACCAGCACTTCTGTTTTATGATCATGCTGTAGAAATACAATGAAGTAATAATAATGCTTGATAAATTACTGTATACTTTCCTAGTTTGCTTTCCACAAATCTCGATCAATATCTTTTCCAAATCCACACAGAACATCACCACAAGCATAACACTGACAAGGAATAAAATAAAAATGAAAAGATTTGTTCAGATCCTCAGCTAATCTAGGTCACAATAGCTCCATTCAGTTAAAACAGGCTACAATCAAGTTAAAATAATTCAGATCAGCTATAGATCTGCCTCAAAAACATTGACCTCATGGGATGTTCTATTGCTCTGCCAATATGTTTCATTTCCATTTTGGTTCACCTTAATAAATTGTTCTTGTGTTCATGAATTTATTCTCCACTAAAGATCTATGAAAGACACTAACAGTTTGGGTCATTCCATCATCAGACACCTTTAATGACACTTCTTCAGTGGGGGTTAAGCATATAACATCTATTGACACCTTCTGAGAATCCCATCCTAATGCTAAAGAGCACTTTAAAGCAGCTTGAAAAGATTTAGCTCTGTCTGATGTAACTGCTGTTTGGACTAATGTCCTAAGTAAAGGACTATATTTGTAGCACAGTTGAAAGAAAGTACATACATTCCAAACTCTGATAGGTTACCCAGAAACCACTGGACTGGACAGTCCAAGAACTGAAACCACGTGTTTCTATTATCAATCAAGCCAATATCATTTTGATCTCACTTGGCATGAGGAAACAGCTTACATCTACCTATAACTAGAACTGTTCAAAAGCAGAAGTCCATGGCCTTTAATTATACATAGAGTTCTTACTTCCTCTTTAAATATCTTCAAATACATAAACAATCAGCAAAAAGAAAAAAATTCTTTGATACAGCAGCACAGAGGAAATGTATTCAGAAGAAGGAAAAGGAAGGCAAGCTACTATGAGAAGAAAATTTCAAAAGGACTAAAAAAACTACTTGCTTTATGCTTTGAAATATGTTACGACTTGTGAGACTTAGAAGGCTATGATAACGAGACTAAAATAATTCATAATTAAAAAGTTTTTCCCAAATAAACATTTAAAATTGTTTAAAAGTAACAATACATAGTTTCAAAATCTGCATATGCCTTGAAAAATAGATGAGAACAAAATGCTTCATGATGACAATGTTTAGGACAGCTGCTCATTTACAGATATTTATCAGGAAAAAAGCTTATAAGAAGTTGTTACCTCGTTCTAACACTGTATATAACAGTCTCATGCTTATTAAATCAAACATTATTTAATTATGTTTATGGATTTATATGTATTTCTGTGTGTTTGTGGGTATACCTATAAAAAGAGAGGGAACAAAAAAAAAAACAACCTTATATTAAAATCTCAAACACTTGAGCATTCCTAAAAAGGGAGTATGGTTTGTGTGTACAACCATAATTCAAACAGCTGCCAAGCATGTACATATTCTTCTGTCCTTCCCTAACTCTCCTACCTGCGTCCCACTCCACCCCTCTTGCACCTTGCTGCTTACTCCCCCTACCTGGCCTGGGCCTAACACATGTATTATTTAGAGCACAGGAACAAAAATCCTCCCTTCAGCTGCCAGGGTTCAGGCATTCTCACAGAGACAGCTCCTGGCCCTCAGCAGCCCAGGACTGCAATTATGGAGGCAGTGCAGATGCAGGTAGCATGAAATATTACTTTGCAAAATGAGCAGTTTCACAAATGCTGCTATGCAGGCCAGATCTTAGTGACTGTCCACAGAAATAACAAAGGGCACACCACTGATACAAGACACCAATGCTGTCCTCCCAACAACGTTTTGCATCCTGAATTTGCATCTAAGAGTTCGTCAGTTTTTCAATGTCAGGATCACGAGTTTTTGTTATGCACAAACATTTCTCTCTCTACCCTTATTCTCATAATAAGAGGTATGGCTGAAAGTAGATGCCTTGAAGAGAAATTTTCAAACTAAGCTATTGAATTTTGGGAGAGTTATCAGCAAGAGTCAAGAAGTATTCTCTAATACAAAGTTCCAGGCAAGCCTCACTGCAAGCAGTGCTTTTAGGAACTAGATTTCACCATCTTCGTGGGTCCCTGCAAACTTGGGATATTCTATGATTCCGTTCTGCAATTAGTGATATCTAAAGAACACACACACATCTGCAGAATATGATTGCAAATATCACTTCTTGTGGGCTGTAGCATCAAAATGCAAACTGGGCTGAAGATTTTAGTGGGTTCTCACCCAAACCCAAAATTTCTATACCAAATTTCATCCAGGCTGAAAAAGAACTTAGGATATGACCTAGACAAATCCTAAATCTTTCTTTTTCAAATGTTCAAGTGCTCATAGTTTTCAAACCGACATCAAACTTCCCATCTTTATCATATGTTGGAAACTGCACAACTCTAAGATAAAAGGTGGCAGTCTGATTGCTCCATAGCCAGTTGGCAGATAGAAAAAGTGGAGAGCTCACAAGTTCACTGTGGTGAAGTGCCCTGGGCACATGGCTGGAGACCAACAGAACCAACTCCACTTCTGACACTTTTCTCCTACCTCTTCCTAGCTGAAGACACTTACAGAATCATAGAATCATAAAGGCTGAAAAAGAACTCTAAGATCATCCAAGCATCCACCTACCACCAATATTGCCCACTAAACCATGTCCCCAAGTACCACCTCTCCACATTTCTTGAACCCCTCCAGGGATGGTGACTCCACCACCTCCCTGGGCAGCCTGTTCCAGTGCCAAGAATGCAGCTTGTCTTCTGTAGTACAAAATGAAATGGAAATTAAGACAAATATAAGAACATTTTTCCTACATGCTCACACACAATCTGGACAGTATGTTTTCACAGAACACTTCCCAGAAAAAAAAAAAAAGTGCAAAATTCAAGGAGGATGGACTTAATATCCCTGGATCTTACGCTGGAGGACCACACCACTCACACCTAGAACAGGACACAACTCTTGTTCCTGATGATTAGCTGCCTGGGACAGAGAATTTTATTACACTCATATGTTTCACAGGCTGGCAGGACTGGAGTTTTAGTTTCCATGTTGCCACTCCAATCTATATTTTATGGAGCATTTTTTTTCCTGTGTAGTGTCATTAATCTGCTCCCTGGCTGTGCAGAATAATATCCCACAAGAGCAGACTGCTTTTTGAATATTTTATTATCTCTCATTGTATTTCCAAACTAATATATATTTACAAATTCAACCTCCTACAGGCAGAACTATATTGTTTTCCCTCTGTTTGAGAACCAAAGCATAGATATTGAATATAAACAGAAAAATCTATCTACTGTCATTTGTGTTGAAAGAGAGAACCAATCACATATCAAGCTGTGCAAGAAAAGAAAAAAAAAAAAAAGATTTGCATACTGCAACAGACAACTGAGGGGGTGGGAGGCACACAAAGGGGTTATGTTCCTGTTGGAAGACATCTTTCAATTCTGCTGAAGGACAACTCTCTTTTCAGCATGCCCCTCTCACATCTGAACAGATCATATGCAGTGGGAAGTGTGCTAGAAGGGCTTGAAGGTGTATTTATACTTCACAGTCCTGATTCATTTCATAAGATTTTCCTCCAGTTGCCTTTTCTGACACAGAGATCATTTCTTTCCTAACTTTTACCTGCAGCACTTTGGCAGTAAGAAGAGGAAGGATATCTTCACCTGCTCCCTTCCCCTTCACCACAATATAAGGGGCCAGCACTGGCCCCAACACTGAACTCCAAGAGGTTCTTCCACTGCAGGAAACTGGTAAGATCACAGGATGAGGATAATTCTCTTCTAGTTTCTGAACAAGGCAGAGCTGAATTTGAAGTTGTCTCCATGTAGGAGAATACACAGGAATGTCCACTGGATGTCAACTAGTCAATGCAGGAAGAGTGAAAATCCCTCTTACAAAGGAAAGCGGAGACATTCTTGGAGGCAAGGTTTGAGGTCTTGGGAGCACTTTCACCATCCTGCCACAGAGCCCCATGTGCCTTTGGCACTGATGTCTCACTTGTCTTTGTTCTCACAACTAACTATCTCATACAGCTATAAAGATGACAAACATAGGAGTGAGGGATCGGGAGCTCTCTAAGAAGAGAAGGGGAGAGCAGATTCACTCAATTCAAAGGCTGTTCACATTTATCAATCTGTTAAGTTATGCAGCAGCGGAAAAAAGTGGAGACAATGCAAGTATTTTTGCCCATTGAAATACAAGAACAAAACAAAAAAAAAACAAACACACAAAACAAAACAAAAAATTCATCGTTTTGAAGGTCAAAAGTCCCCAAATCCAATTTTTAGGCATGAATTTTAGCTTTAATGTTAAATGATGGAAACACTATAAATATGAAATACAAAAATATTCTATGAAAACACTACAAACATTATGCAGAGCATCTGCAAATCCTCTTTCTTTTTAAAGAGCTTTGTTGCCATTCTTAAGTCTAACAAAAACAACTGCGTAAGAGTGACCCAAGACTTATGCAAACTATGGCTGTAGATTTTTTTCCTTAGAAATCTTAGATCTTGGAATCATCTTATGGTGGACCAAACTCCTGTTTTCTTTTTACCAATTTTCTAGCCTCTGTGCTTGGAGAGTGTGATTGTAGAGTATGAAGGTTTTCAGGTGGAAAAGCAAGGACACTCCCTTAAATTCACTGTGGTCTTTCCTTTTTTTTTTTTTTTTTAAAGATAGAGAACCAATATATTAATGCATGTGACTTGTCAAATATCACCCAAGAGCACTACAGTAGAGCGAGGAGCTAATTCTCTGAATCTCAGAAGTCTTAAACCATGAATGTTGATTTTATCTTAAAAGAGATATTGCACGTCTCTTATGTGGATTAGAAAACATCAAGGTACGACGTCATGAATAATTAAAATTAATGTAGTGACGTCTTGCTTCCCTCACCTGCAAAACTCATACACAAGTCATACAAGGCATCTATCTAGCTCCAGGTGCAAACACAAGGAGAAGGTATTCTTCTCAGTAACCAGAGGCTCAGGACGCTTTCCGGAGAGCAAAAGCATGCAGATTGATAAGGATGAAGGACATGTGAGCACTCACAACTTGTGTTTCTCATAAGCATTTATTTCAGCTAGGTGAAATATGGGAAAGGTCATAAATAGAGACCAAGAGCAAACAGCAGTTGCTGCAGCTCAGAAAGCAAAAATTATCGTTTGGAAGAAAGTACCTGAGCCAGCATTCAAATGAAGCTGTTTTCTTAGATTAAATAACAAATGTTTTGCTTCTTTTTCTTTTCAGATAAAGGAACTACTTCACTTCCATGTCCAGTACATACAAAGTTATTGGAAAATTGAGAAAGGAGAATAACTTCTTTTCCTCATTTAACATAAAAATACCAAGTTGGAATGGCAGTATGAGAACAATTAGTTCAAGAACCTTAAAGGACTCAGGAATGAAAAGTGATTAGGTCAATTCACAGCTACAGGTAGCATTTTTTTTAATAAATAAATTAGTTTTAATGCAAAAAGTCTTAAACTTTTTTTCTAACATAGCTTCAGCGCACAGGTTAATACTGTTATTTAATGAATAAAAAAACCTTTAAATTTAATTTTGCCCTCTACCAAAATAGTTGACGGAATGTGTATACACTTTCATTTAATTTTGAAATGTTTCATTTTCTATTTTCTAATGTAATAAAATACAAAGTCTAAGTATATATTAATCTAGATAAATGTTTAATTTCATATGCAACAACAAAGTTAACCTAATCAACCAAGATTTATTTTAGGAACCAGCTAAAAACCATAAATATAAAACATTATAATCAATTATTTCAATCAAATTTTTCTGTTTGCAAAATTAATATTGCAGGTTCTTATATTTTTATTTAGAGTAATCCACACATTTATGAGAAATGAAAAATGTTGCCTTTGTAGGCAATATAAATCCTCAATTTAATACTCTGTACGCTCAAATTTATGAGCAGGATTTAATAAAAAGTAGCATGCATAAGTTCAGCATATGCATCAGTTCAGTGACATTGAATAAGAATTAAGCAAGGAATGCTTACCCAAAAATGCAAAAATAAAATTCTACACATTTGTGCTTTGTCCACACAGGCCAGACTTGCTCATTTACCGAACACATACAATATTCTAAATGGTCTGTCCATCCAATGTAAAATGAGTATGATTAATGGCTAATTGCTCTTTCTTGTTTGCTATCCCTCGCATGCTATGATATCAGAGTTCCACAAGGGCAACTGTAGTGGGCTGGCCAAAAAGCCTGGAGGGGAAAATTAAATCCCCTTCTTAAGTAGCAGACTAGCAGTCTCCTCCAACAAAGGCTTTCCTTCCCTTGGTGGTAATGTGATTCATTTTCCTATAAAGAAGAAGGCTGGTATTTCAATGCGTAAAGACAGCCATTACTGTGACATTTAACAAGCCTGAAACCTCTGGCTTTCTTGCTAACCTAGATCTGCCTTAAGGCTATCAGAGACAAAAGAGGCCTTCTCCTCCAGCAAGCATCAAAGACCTAATAAAAAGCCAAGAACGAGTAGGCAGTCAGCTTCTGTGTCAGAAATGCAAAATAAAAATAATATATGCAAATTTGAGGCATGCAAAAAAAAAAATCATGGAACATTGCTTGTGTGTACAGTTGTACTCATAAAACCTGTAATGCACTTTTTGAATTATTCAGCAAGAAGAGGCTGAAAAGCAGCAAAGAAGCTTATTTTGTTTGCTTTGCTTCATAGACTATTAGGTGGACAAAAAGAAAAAGGAATTTAGTTACGCTTGCTTATCTCCTAACCTTATAAACTTGGGATTAACAGATCAAAGGAGGATTTGGTTCAGTTGATAGAAAATGGAGCTCTTTTATAGCTGTTTGGTCTCTCTGTCCCTTATGATCAAATGAGCTTAAGCAATTGATAAAATAAATGGGGTTTTGAAATCATGTGTTTTAGTATATACATGTAATATTTGTTGTATTGCATTGTTCATTGGTATGCAAAATTAAATAACATGTAAAAGAGGATTAAATAGTATACATCAGATTTTTTATTCTTTTTTTTTTTTTCATTCTGCACATGGCCTGGCAGTGGAAGCCAAAGTGCAGACACAAGGTACTGCACTAATATAATCTAATTCGCTTCATGATTTTATAAGGCATGTGGGACATCCCATATACTACATGCATAAAATATTTCTGATGTTTCATTCTCTGATCTTACCCCATCAGCCTGGCACTGAAACCATATCCTGTCTCCACTTCGTGGTGTACAGAGCTGGGACATGGAGGAGGAAACACCTCACGTCTCAGGGGGCTGGGCACTGTGCTCTGTGCAGCACTGACGTTACTGCCAGGCCCGTACAGGTGACATGCTGCTGCTTGTTTTCTTTCAACATTTAAAACACAACTGCGATACACCAAAAAAAAAAGTGACCTTGTGATGGTAAAGATGCTGCTGCTCCTTTATTCTTTCACCAACATCTCTGTTATTTTGCACATGATGGGAGATGGCTGTAGTTGTGTCAAGACCTGGATGACTTGGAAACAGTTTCACCTTTTAGAGGACTGTAGGTATTCACTGCAGATCAAAATTACTTTACACAAGCCTTTGAAAGCTGAGGACAATCTGTTTAGCTACGAATTACCAGAAGACATATATCATTTCATTTAAGAAATTATCATCCCATCCACATGTAAAATTCTTTTTCAGTGTCAACTATGCAATTTCTAGCTACAAAGTATCTTCTTTCCAATAAAGGCTAACTAAGTAACTTACCTTTCTTCTTTTTTAGTGAGGGTTACTCGCATCTTGGAAATGCATGTTTTGACTGCAACTTCAGCATGAAGTTAAAGCTCTGTTACTACAAATTGACTTATAGAATATTTGAATGTGAGTTGCGCAAACTATCCTCCGACTTGTTTAGTTAACGTAATAACTCATGGAATTTTTCTACTGCAAATTGTGGATAATTAATAATAGTAAAACAGCTATAAAAAATGGAATATGAATGTCTTATTTAATCCTCAAGACCTCAGTATTGTTTACTGTTTGGGGGTATTTCTTCTGTATAATACTTTTGTTTAGAGACATTGCAGCCACACCAGAACCATTTCAAAGCCAGCACTGGTAGACTTGGTTTCAAGAGATTTTCTAAGATGAAATTTATTCTGGCATAAAGGTTCTTAAAAAGATTTTCCAAAGCCATTTAATAACATAAAAGGGAAAGGAGGCAGATGAAGCTCATTTCTAATTTGGAAAATCAGTAAAGTACCAAGAAGAGATAAAGCTGAAACTCTGTGACTGGCCCTACTTTGGTTAGCTCTTCATAACTAATGGAGAGGCTCTTCATCAGAGCTGAGTTAGTTGCTGACTTCAATTGAGTTTTAACCCAGGGGGTTTGTCCCAGGTAATGTCTAAATCAGTGAGTGAGGAGTGAACAGTCACAGTATTGTAACTGGCCCAGAGATGGACAAATGAAATCAGGATGATGTGACATTACCAAGTCAACAGATACAACCAGTACAATCACAGACACTGAGACAGAAGAATGAAATATATAATATATAATATTATATATATAACATATATATAAGTAATATATATTACTTGCATGCACATTCTAACTAGGCCCCCCTTTTTCCTGCATCTTAGCTCAATTTTCAAAATCAAGAGGAAAAACTTTAAAGCTTTCCAATACAAATCTGCCAGAACTAGCAGATCCAAAATCTGTGGATCTGATGCAATCTCCATCAGATTTATTTTTCCTGCAGTGGACTTTAATCTGCACATATTAGACTTATTGTTTATGCAACATAATTTTGCAATGTGTGTTTGCTGGCACCACTCACTTGAGATCAAAGGAGAAAAATATAGCAAAAAGAAAGAAAAAGAGGAAAGATTAGCAATACTCATGAGAAGACAGAATCTACTATGTAAATGAGAACCAAAAATCCAAGAGGATAAAAGGTTACATACTAAAACACACAATTTTTCAGAAACTGTATATTCCTTATCCATTTAGGTCTAACATTACAAAGAACAAATAAACAATATGAGTTGGCTACAGATTGTCATTTCATTCAAATGACAGAATATTATTTGTTTTTGTTGGAAACACATAAAAAACAGTCAAGCAATACAATGTTCTTTGGCTACACCATAGACCTATGTACAACTTCTCTAAACAAATTAAATAGTCATTGGGGAAAAAACACTGTATTTGTGTGCTACATTACAAAGGTAAATGTTAACACTTGCAAATCTGTTTGATTCAAGAAGACCTATGAAGTGTATTACAAAAAATACCTTCAGAATTAATGGTCTCAAAAATTACTCTACAAAACCTGGGTATTTGGAATCTGAGACAAAAAATAATTTTGTTTCAACAACATTATTTGGCAATGTCTAAAAATAACAGATCAATAGAAGGCTAGATTTCCCTTTCTGATTGGCTTTAAAGAAATACAGTAGGTAAGGGTACATAGTTTATGTTGGATGTCACAGTGTACCTAAATTCAAGACATTTCCATTCACCATCACAGGACCTTTTTCATGTTCTTGAATTAAGCTTACTATTAATTAATTCACATATATATATATAAAAATCCAAGCACTCTATCAGAAACAAATGCTGAACAAGTTGAAGAAATGTAGACGATAACAGCACAACACTTTGTCTTTCTTATAATTCCATGTTGTTGTAGCAGTGCTATTCAAATACACTAGGGATGCAAAGTTAAGGAGGAGAGGCAACACATGTTACCAACCTGTAGAGATAAGAGGAAAAAAAATCTTAGGAACAGAACCACTTCTCCTCAGAGTACTCTTATGTTGAACCACTAGCAAAAGCAAATAATAATCTGACGCCTGTGGCAAAGTGCACCAAGTTCAAACTAATCCATATCATATATCTATGTAAAGCGTATCTAAACGGGTGAGAAAGGTAAATACCCAAGCCCACTTGCATTGTGAGCTGTCATACAAAGTTTATATTGAGCTAAATACAAAAGTAGCAAAACCAAAAACCAGTCACTGCATGTTTTAGTAATATTCCTGAAAAATATCAATCCTTCTGAATAATTTAAATTTCGATCAGAACTCCTATTGTTCTTCAGGTACTATGTAGAAAGGTAGTCCCAACACTATTCAAAACTTTTTTGACAATCCATCTATATATTCTGTATGCTCTCAGATGTGTGGCATCACTGATGCCTGGAGTTGGTTGACAGAAAAATATTGCACCAGTAATGCTGCTTTTTACTTGTTCTTGTTGAAAACAACTGGGCTTTCATTAAACACCACATATTTTCAGGTAGCGTTAAAGGAAATCTCATTATTGACTCTGGTATCATTCTGTGGTGCTGCCTATACAGTAATTCATTTAGCATACACCACTGTTGTCATTTTAAACCTCCCAACTACAGGTCAGGAGCACCTAGTACAGAACCTCATTGCCATTGCCAGGGAGCACCAGTGCTCTGCTCTCTCTCCATCACAGTGCCTGCTACTTCACCTTGTCTTGACATGCTGTACAAGACAGCTAGTTATCCAGGAGTTCGAAGCAGAAAGCTTTGGGAGGTTAAAACCAAACACTGTAGTCCTGCATGGTACAAAGGTCTACTGTTACTTGTGATGTAGGGTCTTAAATCAAAAATACGTGTACTTAGAAAGTGGCAAGTTTTACTGTTCTATAATTACTGAGTAATTCTGTAGGCACTTTGTTAATTGCTTTCCCTAGGATCTAAAAGTTGTAATTACAGCTTCTGCAAAGTAACATCGTTTTCCCTCTGCTGATGGGCTCTCATATGGATTTAGTTTCTTTGCTAAGTGTATTTCCCTTTGCCATTGAAATCCCGACCTGCCATAAACCTCAGACTGCATCCCTGTGATGTGGGTATTATTATTGCTATTTACAGACAATCTGATGAATCCACAGACAACCAAACAGTGTGGCTGAAGTAGAAGCATCCCTTTATTTACCAAGGCACCTTTTTGATCCTGTGTAAAAAACAGTATATTTAAATATTAAATGAAGCCATATTGTGGTATATTTAAAGTTCATCCAATACTTACACATACACACAGTTACACTGCATAATTATTTCCTGTAGTAGTGCTTACTTGGGTGATATTTCAAACATGACAGTTCTGTACCATGAAGCACGCAGTATCAATATGCAATTAAAAAGTATCATAAGAAGTTTCAACTATATTTTGGTTAACACTCTAAAAATACTTATACAACAGATAATTTTTTCATAACAGAACTTACAACACTTCACTGCAATGAAAGAACTGCAAACCTGCAGTGGAAAACAACAGGCACATACACAGAATAAATATCTATTCTCTTAATATGTGATTTTCCGTCTAAAATGATTGCCAAGAACAGACATACACCACACATTTTATAACGTACAGTTATAATTCTTAGAAGTATTATTAGTTGCTTTCTTTGGCAATGCAACAAAATATACCTCCAACATTCAGGTAACTGGATATGGTATTAGTCAAAGCAATTTGCTGAACACAGACTTTTGTGCGCAAAATACGTTACAGAACTTCACTGTATCACAGATGCATAGTCTAGCTAAAAGTCATTACAGAAAGAAAGGGAGCACATACACATGAGAGAGTAAGTAAAAGAGAAAGCCTGGTTTTATTTTTAAATGTTTCATATGCAGAAAAACTTCCACATTCAAGAATTTCAGTCTGAAAAAAATTGCTTTCATTAAAAAAAAAAAACCTGTTACTTGAATACAGATTCCTTATAAAGACTCCTCTGTGAGCTCCTTCAGGAAAGACTGAATATAATTCCCTTGTGAATACTTTCATTCGCTTACAAAGTAAGGCAGGAAACAATAACAAGGAGGAAGGAAAATTGAGCAAGACCACTTTACTGCTTGTTACTAGAATGTAGTGTAAAAGGATTGCAAGACGAAGGGGATCTTGAGAATTAAGTTATTTGAGTGGGTTCCCGTAAAATTCCATGGCAAAAAGGACACTTGCGCAGGTGGAGCCTGCTTGTTCTCTTCCTCCACAGATTTTAAACTTTGTGTCAGAATTTGGAAAAACAAAATATGTTACCTACAAGTACTTTAAAACAGAGGCTCATAGACAAGTCCTCAGGCTTGTTCCTGTGAAAAAAAGGGATGGATTCCCAATAAGCCATGTATACAGGCTCAACTGAGAAATTGGAAGGGGTGGTTGTCAAAAGATGGCAAAGAACTTATAAACATCTACATACTTCTGAGCACTCAGTCTTTGTATGAGAGCCCAGTCAGTTCATGCATAAGCACCCAATTAATTTAAGCATGAGCTCCCAATTTGTATACACACAGATACCCAGTATGCACGAGTGCCCAATTAGTTCACAAATGAGTGCTTTGTTGGACATAAATTACAGGGTCTAAGTTAGCCGGGGCTGGCTGCACTGGCGAGGTGCTGGAGAAGCCCGTGAACTGCCATGTGCTGATCACAACAGATTTAGCCAGCTCTGAAGCCCAGTAGAAACAACCCAACATGCCCAAACTGCAGGCTGTTGGAGAAGCTGTTGCCTCTGCTCAAACGCTTAAGGAAGAGTGGCAGCTGTGAGGAGAGGGCACACATGAAGAAATGCGCAGGAAGACAAATGGGGGGATGCTTGAGAAGAGACTGCTGAAGAGCCCTGGATGAAGATGTGTTTCTGCAAGGAGGTGCTCCACAGGCTGTAAGACATACAGTACATGCCAGTGTTCTGGTTCCCAAAAGACAAGAAGAAATGTTGTATATTTTGATGAGGTTGTGACTTCATGAACTGCAAATGTTGATATGCAATGCAAAAGCGGAGCGTGTATTCAATCTCATAAACGTTGATTAAAAAGTTACTGCTCCTCTTTGTTTTCAATAGCTTCCACAATCACCATTTACTACTTTTTTTTTTCATTTTAGTCGTTAAAGGGCCTTTAATAGCTACAGTTACCTCAGTCACTCAATCCTCGTCCGTCATTAAGTTTCAGAACTTAATGAGGATTTACTACCTTTAACAAATAGAGGAGGAAGAGTAAAGAAATTTTATTCTTATTTGAATTGATAAAATCTACAGATAATCAACTGAAACCCAGGAAGTCACTCCACATGTACAATGCTGAAATCCACTGAAGAATGGCCTAGAACATTTATGATTTAGAAGGGACAGTTCTTTACTTTGAGGATGGTTTTACAGTCTTTACTAAGAAGGTGGAGAGGCAAACAGATACAGGAAAAAAAAAATTACAGAGAATGAATTCCTGAAAGAACAGAGCATCCTGAAACCAAGCATTTAGGACTAGAGGCAAAGCTTTTCAGAGATGAAGAGCCATATGGAGTGCAAGAGGAAATATGGAATAACTTTTAGTCAAGAAAGAAATATTACACGGCCGTACAACGAGTCTAAAAAAGCTCCATACTGGGATTCAGTGGGGATATACACGAATTGCAGTTTACAACTGTGGTTTTTTTTCTGAGCATTAAACTTGCCATACATTGTGAAAACTATGTGCCTGAAAATTCCAATGAAAACATATCATCTGTTAAGCATTCTCCTCAGATAGCACGTGCATTTTAGTATGACCAGCTAGGAAAGCATCTAACCACTGCCACTTACAGGATTTTCTTGGTTTCTGATGTTCAGCTATAGATGTAGGTCATCAAAGCTTCAAAATACTATTTTTTCCCAGTTACTTGCATGTTAGAAAGCCTCAGTCACACAATTAAGATGCTGATAGCATACAGATTTCTAGCCCCCATCAAACTATCAATGCAGCTGTTAGCTATTAATAACAGAAAGATTAAAAGGATGCATGAGTAATGTTACTCGTCCACCACAAACTCACAAGCTATATTAAGAAGGGGCACTTTCAGTTTTATAATCTATGTTCTCCTAACCTCTTCTTTGTACAATATGTGAGAACTTCTTACTAACTAAACTCATATTATTGAAAGAAGCAAATTGAAACTTGATAAATAAAAAAAACATCGATTGAATTTTTGAAGGTTTCAGATTCTCAACAAGAAACATCATCATAAATGCGCATCCCTCTCACACAGAAATCCACTAAAATATTTTATCTAACATTTACATTTGAGGACTAAAGAAACATCACTACAAAAAAAAAGTTTTAAAGCACTAAAAATCAGTAAGGAAACATCAGTATCAATGATTTTATGGTTTACAAGAGCAAAGTTGCACAAATTGACAGTTGTATGCACCTACTTCACAAGTTAAAAAGGAAATACCTGCAAGGAGAAAGCGGAATGGGACTTTTTATTGACATCGTATATTCTTTCTATGAAAAACTCTCATTTAGTGACAGTGAAGCATTTTCAAATTTATGTCAGTTTTGCTGAAAATCATCTCAAGAGTAACTTTTGAAAAAGGAGCAAGTACATTCACTTGAAGAAAATGGTCAAAATGCATGGTCAGAGATGTTGAAAGTGAAACATTTCCTTACAGGGGCTCAACAAATATTTTGTTCCTTATATTTTTCTTAATTTTTTCTTAACTTTCACCAGTCTGGAAATAAAATAAAATCTGTAAATAAATATACCCACTGAAAAGATCAAATTATGCATCTGAACAGTACATTCAACAACTGCATTCACATATGCACTTCTGGGTTACTGAAGGTGGTATGTCGATAAATGGCCATAACTGCAGTCCTTTTCAAAGCATATTAAGCTTCCAAATAAATTTCCATCAGATTTTCATAAGTTCTTAGCAAACTCTTTCTACTTAACATTAGTTTCAACAGAATTCCATATGTATTAGGTAGGTGACTGTCTTGACTACCTGGTCTGCCCAATAGTCTATTTCCATCCCTAAACACATCAATACCTTTGAAAATATAGCCTTTATTACCTTTATAAACAGGGGTTTTGCCTGTTTATTGTCTTCTTCCATATCTTTAATACAAGCGAAATAATAAGTGATCCCAAAATTCCAGTAACTGGTCAGATAAAGATGATGCAATACAGTATTAAACATGCAGCATCAAGCTTGGACCTCCTATATTAACTGACATTCAGTAACTGCAGAAACAAAACTAGTTTCTCCATAACTATACAGCTTCAGCAGCTTATCATTTTTCTGCTCTCCAACCATTCCACAACAGACGGATGTGGAGTGGCCTGCATACCGTTATTGTGAGGATTCACTCTCATGACTGAAAATAAAGGTTGCTATGTCTAAAAGTAATCTAGAGATGTTGAAGACTGCCTAAGGCAGTTCTAAATCCTACCAGAATTTAAGCAATTAAGTCCTCCATTTTTTGGGTTTTGGTGTACTTAAAAAACAAAAACCAAAAACCAACTACTATTCATTGATGCTCCAAATGAAGAAAACCATATCCTTACTGAACAACTCAACCAGTATCATGAACACCTCAGCTAGGAACCCAGGCTGGTAACCTTCTGAAGCAGCTTAATATTTTCTAACTACTCCAACTCAATAATAGACTGTCGTACTAATTAGGACACATTTATTTAGTTGTTATACCATCCTGATGCTGTAATCTGAAGGGGAATGACTGCA
Organism: Penelope pileata; assembly: GCA_013396635.1. Taxonomy (NCBI): domain Eukaryota; kingdom Metazoa; phylum Chordata; class Aves; order Galliformes; family Cracidae; genus Penelope; species Penelope pileata. The sequence continues at coordinate 2,645,258 of WBMW01000889.1, forward strand.
AAAGTAGCAAGTGCTAGAAAAGAAATTATTATAATGAATCAAGATAATAAGTAAGCAGGCCGAGAACACAGTGTGAATTGGCAAACAAATTATGTATGCAATAACAACAACTACTGGGTTCCTTTTCTAAATATTGGTAAACAAAATTTTACTTCTTGGTTTAAGCAACTAATTCATACTTTAATGAAAAAACCTGTAGGTGATGACACAGTAAATAGAACACTCAAAATGGAGCACTTTAAATGGAAGTATACTTCACAAGGATTGAACTGGCTGACTGCATTGAAAAAAAAAATGCAGGACTTCAATTCTGCTGTCACGTAAACAGAGGTTTCCAGCCTAGGTTTACTTTACATCATATTCTAACCTCAAGCAAATATGTAGCACATTCATTTAAGTCAGAAAATAGAAGAACAGAATATAAGCATGTAACTAGAATTCTCGTATATCATTTATACAATATATACATACACGCTAGAATCTAGGCTGACAAGAAACTGAAAACAAAGCACATAAAGAGAGATGATTTTTATTATAAAAATATGGCTCAAAATTTTGGAGACCACCAACAAACACATTGCTTATAAAATAGAAACGACTTTTAAAACTTATTTATTTCATAAAGGCATTTCCAGACATTGCATCTGGTTACATGCACACTGATAGAAAACAACAGCTAACACCCACGAGTTCCAATGAGTGGAAATCCGGAAATCTTTTAGGCCTCTCAACAAGCAGGGTGCTCTGCCCCACACTTTTAGTGCTATATCTTTGATTGCTGCTACTGGAAATGGCATTGTCTTCCAGTACATATAATTAGAAAATAAATTCAATTGCTGATTCTGAAAAAACTGTCTATGATTTATATAAGGAACCACTCAAAGCAAATGGTAAATTAGTCTGTGATTTATGCTTAACATAGTAAAATGATCAAAGTCAGACACACATTCTGAAATGCACAGGGAACCAGAAAATGTACCAGACCCTACTAATATATGGAATTATCAAAGACCTCCCAAATGACTTCAGTTAATTCAAGCCCCTTGTTCACAATTAGACTGTTATCATGAAATCTGCCATTTGGTTCCCTACTATCACAACCGTGAAGAGAAAGTAGCACACACTGGAAAAGAGTTAGATTACTAAAGCCTCACATCTTTTCTCTCCCTTAAAAAAAATAAAAAATAAAAAAATAAAAAGTCTGTTTAAAGAAATGTATTTTCTTTCATGTGAACTTGATGCTGTCTAATCTAATTCTTGATGTTTCTTCCATTGTACGGCGATGTGTCCTTTGAGGAAGAAAAACAGCTTGTGTTTTGATAACAAACACAAAAAAAATAGCTGCATCTCTGTTTCAAAGAGACAAGCTGTTTTTATTTCCTCTGAAGAAGCTCATTACAATATGATGGACAAAATGTCAGATATAATTAAGTGCAAAAGGTGATATATATTTGTGGATAGGGGGAGATCAACCACTGGAAATAATGTTGTTTTTCTGCAGGCCTCTCCTCTTCCCCGCAAATTCCTGGTCACTCAATGTGAATTTTTTACCAAGTGAATTAAAAGCAAAAGAGAACTAAGGAGAAAAAGTAACATATAAAATACCATTAACATGCTTCTTCTTAGTGAAAAGAAAGTTAAAAGAGCTTGCTCTTAGAATAGAGACTGTTGCAAGACAGTGTTCACAGGCACAGAAAATCAAGCTGTTTGCACTTCACAGAAGGAGCAAAGCTCTCTGTGAAGCTCAACAGCCTTTGGACTTCCCTCGTTTCATATTGAGGAGGTCATGCCTCCCCCCACCCCAGGGTCAGCATTGTAAACATCAGCCCATCAAGATAAGAAAGTTAAGGCAGATGATATTAATTACCTATCCTTTCAAGTCATCCCTGTCTCACATCTGTGTTCCTCTTTGTAACATTCGTCCACCAGGCCAATAAAAGCGGGGAGGGGGATGGGGGGGACCAAAAACAAAACAAAACAAAAAACAAACAAAACAAAACAAAATACCTCCATCACTTCAGTAGCTTTCTTCTTTCCTGGGTTGCTAATGGCACACGAGTGCTCCATTTGCCGCATACACACGCACACTCCATTAAGCAGTCTCTAGCGCAAAACAGTTAGTTAGTATCCTGCAAACCAAAATCTATCTGCAAATTGCGAGGTTAGCTTTAGCCATACCCTGCTACTGGTTGAAACACATTCTGTATCTCTTACCACTGTTTGGACACCTTCCCTCAGGTGGCTTCTCTTCCACTTTGTAACGTGTCACTCAGCCCCGACAAACGGCCACTACCAGCACCCGTCCCTCCAGCACCGCATAAAAGAACGGCTGCTCTTTTTAGCTCCAGTTGTAACATGTAAGAAACAATCATTTAGCTAAACTACATGCATTTATTTTCTTCTTTTTTCAAGTGACATAACTCTTTTTGCTGCTATCTAAACCTACCCTTTACCATAGTAGTTTTGATGTCAGTTCAATATTTTTTTTATTTTATTTTATTTTTTTTTTATAAACAACATGGAGTTAAGAATCCATGGTAAGCCACAACTTCTACTTTAAATGACTTCTTAATGGAAGACATTTTCAAATTTTCTAAAGTCTTTTGACAGTCTCAATCATTATAAAGCTCCTCTATGTTCTTCCTAATGACGCAGTGTCTCTGGGAACCTTCCGTTCCATTCAGAAGGCTCACTTAAGATATTTTAACGTGCAGATGAATTTTCCCAAGGCAGAACTCCTTATCATTATTCTCTATCTAGGTGTTGATTTTCTATATTTCTCCATCTCTCTTCTCTGCACTCAGCATCACTTCCCATACACACCTGATCAGACCCCTCTACAGCATGGAAATCAGAAACTAGTTTGATTTTAAAACTTGATTCTATCTGAGCCTGAGACTGACTTCGACTCCTTTTCTTATTTCCTCTACACCCTTCCTGTCCCATCAGCACCGATTCTTGCCACCCACATTGCAATGGCAATGAAGCCAATCTTTCTTACTAGAAAGTACGCTGATTCTGTTCTGTCTCTGTTAGGAAATTCAGACAGAAAATGACCATTTACCTGGTCGTAAGACTCTCAGTGATGCAGACAGCCTACATCAGCCTCAGTTCATAATTTGGAGTGAAAAGCACAATACTCAATTTCCATTCCTTAACCTATCCCATGGATGCATTTCCATTTGCTTTCAAAGTCTCAAATTGCTGCTGCATGTAACTTGTTTCCTGCAGAAGGCCTGTTAATTTTGCAGCCACAAAGCTATTTCCATCTGTTAGACAAACAAATACAAGCATCCATTAGCTATGCCACATGTACCCATAAATATCACACTAAAGAGTTGTGTGTCTGTACTAAATAAATGGTCTATACGTAAGTTTGTATTTACTAAATGAAAGGATTTGCAGTTGCTCTGAACTTTCCTTTCATAATGTCGCCAAGGACAGACCAGATACATTTTGTGGTGAGATCTGTTTATTGATTAATTTTGGTTACTACCTATAAAGAATGCTATGAGAGTAATTCAAAGTCAGACAGTCAGATATGCAAACATCGTTAATTTCAGCATTGTTTAAGTTCAGTCATTTTGTGCACGTCGATTTTCATGCTGTATTTAATTCCATGCTCGCATTTATGATTTTTCCACAGGAACACTGCCTCATTTAATGGACAACACTATTTAAGCAAAATGTATTTTATACTGTATTGCTTAATATATGACAACAAGCTTATTTCCTGTGTAGCTCCTGGACATTCTTTCTTGTGTTCGCTATAGTACGATAGAAAGCAAGCAAGCAAGCAAGAAAGAAAAATCCCAACAACTTAGTTAATCATCACAGAACATTCCATGATATTATGAGGGAAATTACATTCTCATTCACACCTGCACCAACAAACTGATCCCAACAATGAGAAGAATAATTATATTCCCATTAGTGCAATACTCCTAGAGAACAATATAGCGGATGAGGTTATATGGAACATGAATTTGCAGTGAGACACCACAGTAACAGAACATCAGCCACCTATTTGCTGTACCCATGTTCAACAGTGCAGTGCTATTAATCACAGGAACTACAGCAGGTTTAATGTGTTAAAATTCAAGTTGCCTCATTCAAATCAGTTGTGGGGTCTGAGCGGGCCCATATAGAACTAGCACAGGTATCTGTAGGCACATGGCAATCTGTGCAGTAACCACACCCATTGATCCATCTCTGCCACAAGTTTCTGAGGCAGACTTTTGCAAAACAACAATGCTGTTCTTCTCCTGTCAGTAAACCTGGGACAATAATATTCAAAATATTTTGAACTCTCAAGCATGTAAAAAACAGATGTAGGCTGTACTGTGAAAAAGTAACTGCAATTCTGTTTTTATGTCCCTGATCTAGGCTAGATAAGGGACTGAAATATTCAGGCCACAGACTGGGAATATATCAAAGGTTCTGACTTAACACTACAATAAATTGTGAGCCACAGCCAAGCCAACTAGTGGCATCGCTAGAACGTAAGGTTGTTCTCAGCTGTCAGGACATACGTGGTAATTAAGCTAACAGATCCTTAGGAGGTAACACCATAAAATGCTAACTAGTCAGGCAATTCCTAGCTTATGTCTGGATTCAAAGATTCAGTGCATAGCAAAAGCTGGGTGTGAACATTCACTTAGATATCACATGTGGTAATGAGGCTTTACAACAATGGTATGTCGTCCTTAAACAATAAGCTTGGCATTGTTCTACCATGCATGTCTTGCCTACTGCTATTTAACTAGGTAAAATCACGAGTTACTTTTTTCTGAAAGTATGTGAAAATTATGACATCCAATTCAATTCTCTCATCATAAAGAATTATCACATAATACAGACAATTACATTTCAGTCACAGCTCTTTAAAAAATAGTTCATTTTAACAGACTATGTACATAGGTAGATTAAACTTTCATTTTTAGTTTGACTTGATGCTGGTTTTCAATTCCCTGTTTTGAACTGAAAATATTTATTAAGTATTTTTCTGAAGAATTATTAGGCTAAGCTCAAAAATTGAGGTAAATAATTTTAGGAATCAGCATTTTAGGTTTCAACAAATTTTCAAAAAATGATGGAAGAACTCAGTTGATGTCAAGTTCCACTTTCATGAAAGAACGAGAAGGTACAAAAGTTAAAGCTATGGATTAACATTTAAGGACTGTTTCTCTCCAGGACATTGCTCACACACGCTAGACTCGTTGTGTTTATAAGGATAGATGCAGGTTAGCCCTTTATCTACAGCAAATCAACCAGTGAAAGATGGCATTGCATTTGTGGTGTGCCTTTAAATGTCTAGATAGCAAATGTCAGAATCATTTGATCTGGTTTCATAAAATGAACTTTCAAGACTTTGAAAGATAGTTTATACTTTGAAAAAGCGATTGAAAACTTCTGTGTTGATCTCAAATAATAGAAAGAGAACACTCACATGCTTCAGAGAAAGGGAGCAGTGCAGTATGAACATATAAACCCAAGGAAGCAGTCTAATATTTTCTGGCTGTGTTTTCCACACAAATTTAAGACAGACGTGGGCAACTTATATCCTGTTTAACATCTCTTCTCAGCAACATAAGAATTATGATAATGCATGGGACATTAAACACTATGAGCTATGCACCTGGACTGGCACAGAATTGAATAAGGAATAAAAAGCTCTGTCTACATGTTCTCTTAAAAAAAGAAACAGCATTATGAAATCACTTAAGTTATTAAAGCTCCTACGCACAAAGCAATGTAGGCTGAGTTTTCGGTGTAGCTTCAGAACTTACTTGCATTCCTGAAATTCCTGGAAAGCAACAACAGTTTCTTGGAAAGACTATGGATTTCCTAGAAAGCAAATGGAAAAATTACTAGAAAGCAATGATAATGTCATAGAAAGGAAGGGAAAATACAAGAAAGAACCCTTCTAGAAGTTTTCCATGTGTTAGATTACGGAATTCCTGGACAGCACTCAAAAATCCCTGAAAGGACTCTCAATCACAGATTTCCTAGAAAGCACTCAGAAATTTCTAGAAAGCTTTTAAAATTCCTAGAAAGTGCTCAAGATTTCTAGAGGCATTCTAGATCCAGTAATCCTGGATAGCATATGAAGCTTTCTGGAAAGCATTCAAAAATGCCTGGAAGGGTACTGAATCTAGTGATTCCTAAAAAGCACAAGAAAATTCCTGGACACAAGGAAATTCCCAGGAAGATCACAAAATTCCCCAAGAGTATCAACACTCAAGATTCCTAGAAATAACTCAGAAATTTCTAGAATGTTTATATATGCAGAAAATTCCAGGTTACATTGGAAAATTCCTATGAACAAGGAATTCCTATGCTGTGTTACAGGACACATGGAAAAAGCTGGGAATATTGTCGCAAGCTTCCAAATGGTAGAAGAACGCAAGCCACAGATGTTGCACAAGAAACTTTAAGAGTTAGTATCCACTACCTAGAGCAAGACAAACAAAAGGGCTCTCAGGTTAGGTCAACACGTGTGAAGCTGGATGAACAAGTGCTGATGAATAACAACATTTGGGGAGCACAAATAAATTGGTATATATTGTTTCTAGTTCATTGTTTCCTGTGCAAATCAAATTCTGGAAGAATTTATCTAATTGGGAATATAGTAAGAAAGAATACTTTCACAGCTACCGTTTATATCGTTTTTGAGATGAAGTGATGCAATTTTTCAACCACAGGAAAATGCACTTTCAAAAAAATCAATGAATTAAAAATGCATAACAAAACAAAACAAAAAGTAATAGAAGCCATTTGTGTGTGCGCATGTGTTGAAGGACTACAAATGCCATAAACGTACCTGGAAATTCCTAGAACATTTTCATCATATATATCATACATGAAGAAGAAAGTCATCATCTTCATCCTTAGAAAAAATGGGGTCCAATTCCAAACTTCACCCCATTCTTTCCGTACGATCATGAAGAAAGAACTTAATGCCCAAAATTCACTTCTCTTTTTCCTACTGTATTTTTGTACTGTATTGTACTGTAAGCATAGCACTGCTATAACATTCTGGAGTCCTATTTTTCTTTTTCACCCAGTTTTGTGGGCCAAAACAAGCTCATATGAAGTAACACAGGACAAGGACTCCTGCAACCACAGTAAGTTAGTTATTAGTAATTTCAATATTAAGATGCACTGATACTGTAACATCAGCCTCACAAGAACCAGACTCAGAAATACACGACACGGGAAAAAAAACAATGTCTGAGCTAAACAAAAAGCAGGTAGGTCTCATTGCAAAAAGCCATCTACCATTGCTAAATATGCTTTGTTAGAAGGACCACTGAATAAAATGGGAAAATGAATTGTTATATGTTGCAAATGAGAGCACTGATAAGAGGGAACAAGAATGCTAATGACAACTAATAATTAATATTTAGCATTTCTAAAGCCTTTTCATCTGTAGACCTAAAGTCCTTCTTAAAAGCATATAACTGTTACTCTCTTCATTTAATAGATGAAGGACGCAATGAGTCTCTCCAGTTTATTTGTATTAAAAAGCGTGCACTGATAGTACCTAGGGACCTGCCAAGAACAAGTCCTGTACTTTCGAGTTCTGAACCAAACACAGAATTGTAATTGAACAACTGCTGCCTCAAATTTTACAAATGATATGACTGTGAAGAGATGGGGAGAGAGGTTTAACACAAACATAGCGTTAAACATATAGCCCCTTCTCTAAGGTTTTTTGGGGGGAGGAGGGAGCATGGATTGAAGGAGAGATAAACACAAGCAGAAAGAGACACTTGAAGGAAGAGAATTCTGAACAAAATGGAGCTTAAAAGAATTACAGTGTGGAAATGTGGAATGTGGGCAAGATTAACAGGGAGAGAAAGCTGGTAAATCATAAGGCAGAGGAAATTCACCAAAATGGACAACTCCTCGCTGTTCCTAAATGCAGTACCACTGGTATTTGCCGTCTGCTACCAGCCCAACCAACGTGACTCTTTGGATAACTCCTCTCTGCAGATAATTTCTCCAAAGCTGCATGATAATGAACACCCTAGCAGCTCTAGAAGAGGACAGATCCAGCAATGACGACCGTCACCTCCACTCAGTGTACCAGGGCAAAGTTTTCTAAACTATGTAGTTAACTAGGGAAACTAATTTGCTGGAGCAATTAGGAAGTGAATTAGACTACACACAGAGAAATATTTCCGTTTCTTTGTATATGCATTTGTGTGCATGACTGAACCCAAGTATAGGGGTCCTTTGATTCTCCAAACTAGCGGATGCTGCACTAACCTGAAAGCTTATGAGGGCCTACTCAACTGGAAGAGGACAGTTTGATCACACAAAGACTATGTCTGAAGAGCTGTGGCAACAGCCGAATGCCAACAGGTAAAATACACAAAATATCTGGGACATAAAGGCAAACCCTAAATTTATTACACACAAGTCAGTCCCACACCAGTAGGTACTTCACAATTGCATGTTGTGAAGCAGGCCTGCCAGTTTCAGAGTTTAGATAACAAACAGGCATGAAGGACGGAGGCAAGAAAGAAAAAAAGAGGGACAGAGCAGGCCAGCAACTTGTTCAAGTCACCCAACAAGTTGACGGCCAAGAGACAGAAATAAAACTTTTAAGGTGACAGTATGTAGTCAGACAGCTAGATGCAATTAAATTAGAAAAGTTTAAGAAGATGTTATCTGCTACTGAGACATAAGGTTTAGGCCATGTGAGCGATCCTGGTGTATTTCTGTCCAGAGTGAGATAAACTACAACTGAAAGTGAGGAAGTGAAATTACAACCTAAAGTGAGATGATGTCAAACCACCACTAGAAATCCCATATAACACTGGTCAAACACTAAGACAATACAAACTGTCTAAAAATATTTTAGAAAGCATCAACTGGCATTTTCACCTTATGACACTTGTCTGCTAAAACAGCAGTGCAACACAAGAAAACACATCTCTTTTTCTTCCTTCATTTGGAGAACAGCTACCAAAAAACAAACAAACAAACAAACAAAAACCCTCCCACAAGATTCCTGCCATTAAGGTTGAAAGTAAAAATGCATATTTAAGAAATAAAAGGCTTTATTTACATGATAAATGGAGAGTAGGATGGTTTTCTGGAAAAGTCTTTGAGTAAATTATACTGAATATTCACTTGATAGTGAAAACAGACAGTGGAATTCTGAGATTCACAGAGCAGGCATAACTGCATTTTTTTAACCTTTGTGTTCAATATTGCGAGAATCTTTTGAAATACTGTGTCTGATGCTGACATTGAACAACAGATAAGTTACAGACAGTTCAGAAAAGAGAGCAATTAACAAAATGGTGACTCACAGGGAAATAATTATGGAACTACCTGGGCTAGCACAGAAGATAAGATGTTGGCTGGTTACATTCTATGATGAGCTAATGGGAAACATGTTTGATAGTAAGTTCTTTAGCAGAGCAGACAAAGAGAATGCAGAAAGAAAGGGTGGGAAGTTGGAGCCAGGTAAATTCAAATCAGAATTCTGTTACAGGGAGGGTAATTGCTTGCTGAAGCCAATAAAAGGTCTAAATAGGCCCACTATCTAAGGTATAAGATACAATCTCCAAGCCTGTACATGTAGAAATGAAAATATAGGTTTATCTAAAAGATAAACTTCATCTCGGAGAAAAATCCATTCAGTAAGATTATCTGATTTACAAGTGCACATTACATCAAAGACAAATATTTAAGCTTTTATGGTATTTGTTTATGCCCAAGAGTCACAAGATGTACCTAATAATTTCTGGAACACAACAAGGAGTGATTTGGTCTCTGTGAGTGTCAGCCTCAGCAAACTTAATTTAAAGACAAGGATTTGTGTTATCCATTCACTTCTCACCTGTATAGTCATAATCTTGGTCACATGCCATAGTCCTAACACATGAACAGCCTCCCATCAAACTATCACCAGTCACATGTAGACCCCTATGGCAGATGTTCCTACATGGATAATCACTGTGGACCTTTCTAGGCTTATAACCAGTGATTCTAATTCACAAATTACTGGATTTTGCAGCCAATCACATCAACTGCAATTTAAACTAAGTGAGGCATTAAACCATTACATTCAAAATACTGAAAAATACATATATATGTATTTTTTTTAACTTCTAGAACAGACGGTGTCACTACAAAACCTTACAAGCAAGGTCCTTAAATGCAGTTTCACCACAGGGCAAGGATCCCTTCATCAAGATACCTAAATTTTATTTAACTAGAAGAGGAATCGTATCTTAATTCAACAAAGCATTTACTCACATGTACAATGCGGTTACTCAAACGTAGCCATAAGCATCTGTTTTCACTCCATTCCATTTTACAGCGCTATTTTTTTGCGGTTAAAGGCAAATATGTGTTTAAGTGCTTGGCTGAAAGAAAGCTTCAGTGAGTATGTTTGCATGTAACAGGAAATGTCCTGATGGCGCAGGGAGGGGAAGTCCGCACCTGAGACTCCATGGTTACCTTAACATTGCTGCCTTGCTCTTCAATCTTATACATGCAGATTAATTTCTATTTATCATGTTAGACCCTTAGTGAGATATAGTAACTATAAAATTAGGAATGAAGATATGAGGTTTGACCAGCTAATGCTGTAGAATTCCATAACTGTGCAAAATCTTCTGCATTTTGATGGTATAACAGAAAAATAAATCATCCATGGACTCTTATGTGGGCTCTTGCAGAGATCATTTACACTCCTACCATTCAAATGTATTTAACATAGTTTAACATTTTTCTACTTATGAGTCCAAATTTTCAAAGCAGTGAGTGGGAGGTACATGCATAAATCCTGTTACTTGTTAACAGTGTTTCTGCACATACCTTCCACACTCCCCTTTGGAAATTTAGCCTATAATCTTCACTTGTGTAACGTGTCTGCTGTAGGTGTAGACATGACTGACGTAAAAGATTACTTCCCATCTGTTCTATTACACCAAGTAGTTATTCATTTTCTTTTCTTTTTTTTTTTCCTTCTCTTCAAATCGGGACTGTTGTATTCTGTATAGGAGTTCTGCTTGTAAAGACACAAGCAGATCCTTCTATGTTGCATGCTCTGATTTCCAAGGCTACATAGGTACAAGTGGCTGGTGACACAGGAAAGAATAATTTTTCAGTTTCCTTATCCATACTAAGGATACTGTATAATGATGCCTGCTTAACAACAACGAAAATCCACTTAATATCATGTATCATTATTTTCAAAATACATAGCTTCTCAATCAGAAGGAGGCATTGGGAATTAAAAAATGAGAAAAGCTTCTTCCTCTTTCTACATAATGCACATACAAAGAGATGGACAAAAATAGATTGAAAACTTGGGGAAACAAAAATAGCAAACCTAGCAAAGCCACATAACTGGATTAATTCAACTGCTATGACATTACAGGGAAAGGCTCTCTGTCTTCAATGAATTGCAACAAGAAAATATGGCAAGAATCATTCCTCATGTTGTAATGCTTAGCAGAAGTAGAAGCTTAATATCTATTGTGATTTCATTTCAGATACTTATGTTGAGAATCCAGGGAAAGTAAAGTTTCAGTTATTGAGTCCCTTTGCCTTTCTCTTCCGGCAAATGCGTTTTTAGCTGCCACAGCTAGATTCAGCTACCTCCAGAGCCACCCTTGAAAAAAGTCAGAGAGCAGCTTACCAGTATATAAGTGCTCCAAAACACAAACAGAATGTAATGATGTATTATTTAATAATAATTGTCACATCACTGCTTAGAAAAACTGCTGCATAAACTAAATATTCAGAACATGTCAAAACTAGAGCTGGCTGAAAAATGTGTAGTGAATTATTTTTATTCCATTGTAAACTGGCTCTTTTTCAAAACTGTATTGTTGTGGAAATATCTTTATTTATTTAAAAAAGAAATCAAAGGAGATTCCTTATTTCTGCAACAGAATTTCTCACAAAAACCTATATCCCATGATTTGTTATGGTGGGTCATCCCAAGATTTTTTCCAGTTGGCTACATCAGGTAAAGGATAATCTGTATCAGTGATTTGTGGGAGAAGAATTGAACTATCAACATTCAAAGTGCATTTATGGCCACATTTCAGTCCAGTTCCCATAGAATTCAGGTTTCAAACCATAACATAGACCGTTCAAGACAGGACAGAATTACAGCACAAGCAATCATATGCTTGAAGAGCTCTATGTGACATAAAGAATAGTAGAAAAAATATTTCTAAGGACAAAGGCTAAAAGAACAACAAAGCTAAGGCCTTAGATTTGAAAACTTCTAAAAGAGAATTAACAAATTTGCATATATAAATCAAATAATCCAAGTAATATCCATAAACAGCCACCAACAACATCCAACACTACTCCAGTAATTTTCTCCTGAAATTTGTTGAACAATAAAGTCTCAAATCACCTTTGTCAAGAAATAAATTATCATTTCATCCATTGCACAAATTAATTAATGTTTGTCTGGGGCAAAATCTGGAGCATTATGTATGTATTTGAAAGAGATCTTTATCACTAGTGTCCTTCAAATCAAGTACCTCTCATCACACATCCTACGATAATATATAAAACATATAAAAACAACATGTAAGCACCAAGCAGACAATATACAAAGATATTCTATAAAGCATTCATTTTACTGCTCTAACCTTAGAAGTAAACAATGCACTTCAGGTAGTAAATGTAGTGCCATATGGATAGCGAGAGATAAAAGACTGTCAGGAATATTGCCAAAATTGGTGTTTCTCCACAGAGGATATAGCATCTACAGTGTTGCCAAAATAAAACAGGGACAAGTAAGGACAGAAAACCATCCAAGCAGATTGCAACAAAACAAAATAATTCTATACTGAACTAAAACAGAGAGAAAATAATGACTCCAGTAATTGCAATCCAATAAATTTTCTATTACTTTTATATCTGAAAAATATTACTCAATATCCAAAACTGCCTTAAAAGTGTATCTTTTGTTTTTATATAACCAACCATTTCTATAATGCAATCAAGAAAAAATGCTTTTGCAAAGCATCTTTTGTAAATATTTGGCCAATATGCAGTCATTTCAAGTTATTGAGAATGGCAATTGCACTCCTGCAGTCAAATTGACTTCAGGAACCATCATTAGTCCTGAGGGGTGAATGTTATCAGCACTTGTAGCTTTTTGTATGATTTGCATCTCAATGTACATTTCTGATTACTTACACTGCATATCTTTGGAAGAATTACTTAAAATGACTCAACTAAACAACCAAAAAGAGCTAGCTCAAAGAAAGGTCACGACAAAAACAAAACAAAAGACTGTTTCAGAGTCTGTACTATTATTAGTCAACAAGTGGACAGGGATGTGAGTACAAATGGATGTACAGCTCGTATGCTCTTCGTACCTCCTGGTGACATTCACCAGCTGTCATGTAATAGGGAAACACCTCCCTCCCACCTATAATTAAAATCACCGTTGTGTGACTATTGACACCGAGGAGCCATAAACTCACAGATTTGTGCTATGATGATGTCCCACTGGGTTTGTGAGTAAAAGCATGGCAACAGCTGAAAAATGAATGCTGATAATTGGATTTTAATAGTCCACATCGACATGCCCAAATAAGCTTCTAGGTAAAACCATATTTGTCAAGGGCTGCTATGTCATATCCGTACAAATCATGTAGAGAGAAAATCTCATCCTTCAGGTCTCTGGTTAGGCCTTCTCTGAGGTATTGGCTGCCTCTTTGAGAGTGCTGAGCACAATCAACTTGAAAACAGGGTGTGTGGCACCTGCCATGATGCATAACAAGTCTGGCTGCAATGCCAATGCAATTTGCAAAGGGCTGTTACTAAGATGCTACTGATCTCAGCTTCTTTGCACATTTTTGCCCGTAGGATGAGACTTGCATGCCCTCTTTGCCTATTTTAGTACGTACGGCAAGCTAGCTTTAACCACTGTGGAAGATAACTTAGCTAAGCTGGCTGACTTTACACTGAAACAGATGATGACCACACACATTCTGTTCCACCTGCAGGAATTCTAGTGCAGAAACCTCCAGCAGAGAGGCAGCTGGAAGGAAAGCATGGGGAAAAAAGCAGGGGGAGGGAAAAATGACAGTAACATCTTCAAATATTCCAGCTAGGAGGAGAAAGCATCTGGCTATGCCTTTAGGTTCTCAAAAAAGAATCAATTTTTCAATTGTTGCACAGGTAAATTGAATCTTAGCATTTATAGTTCAAATGTTTATGGAAAAAAAAAGTCTTTCCTGATATAGCTCAAAAAAGATAAACATAATCAAACAATTGTATTTTTTCGTCTTACTGATTTAGTGTTGAACTTAGAAAACCCTGCCTGAAATAAAAAAACAGGGGTCAGATTAATTAAGCTCACTGTTGCGGTCAGTTGCTGTTTCATAAACATTTGCTTAAAGGTTTGGAGGTTTTTTCATTTAGTTCTACGAATAAAATGCTCTGCTTATAACTCTCCATGAAATATCAAAATACCTTTGTCTTAAGAATCTGCTGGAGCTGAGCATTTGGGTTCTAAGCGTTTTCAGCATTATCAGGTTAGAACAGAACAAACAGACTAAAGTCTGACATCAGCACTCTTCCCAGCAGGATACACTACTTTTTTCATTAGAATCTTTGAGCTTGAGATCAGACACAGGGAAAGATTAAAACAAATATGAATTTAATCAAGGGATTCTACTTTCCTGGTGTGGGAACAGGAACATGCTGACATAAATAGAGGACGAAGCACTAGGGCGTCTGAACCAAATCAAAGACGGCTTGCTTACCACTAACTGCTCAGATGATCCATATCATAACAACAAAAAGAAAAACAATTATTTATTCTTTTTGATGTTGCTGCTCAGAAGTAACTTCCTTTTTGAAGAGAGCAGGGTCAAAGCCAAGTTATTGTTTTTGCCTGAAACTTTGTCAGTGAGGGACTAAAAGTTATTAGGTATGACTTACTTTGGGGATTTATGTGGGAAAGTTAGAGATGTTCATTTCTTGTGGGTAATAACTTGGGGAAAAAAAAAAAGCTAATTGTAAAATGAACTGAAATTTCATTATTATGGAAAACCAGATCATTAAAGGAAAAAAATAAAGCAGATAGTGCATTGAAGCCTCCCAAAATAGATATCACACAGTCAGCTCTCAGTCTGAGCTAATGGCCAAAATCAAGTCTAAATACCACATAATGCTGAGAAGATCCTGCAGTTACAGATAAGTACGCTCAAAATTTGCAAATGAGTGGGTGCACAGAAAACTTAGAGCTTTTTCCTAGAGCACTATAGATTTAACAAATGGCTATCAAAGTCTTTTTTGATCTAATAGTCAATGCAACTAATAAAACCGATTAGAAGGACAAAGGCAAATGGGATAGGCAAAATATGGGACAGGCAAAATAAAGTATCTGCAAAAAGACAGATTTGGTGATTTGAAAGAGTTTTGTTCTTCTCTTTAAGATTCACTAAGACTGTCCTCAGCCTTACAAAAAACACAAAGACAAATTGCGCCCAGAGGAGTTTTTGTGTTAAATTTATATTCAGAAATAAATTGAATAGCTTACATTTACATAGCATTCAAACATTAACGTTCATAGCATGGTTTTCAAGCACACAAGCTTACTGTCCCTGTTTTACAGATGAGGAAAGTGATGCTAACATTTTAAATGGGAATAGAATCCACAGAATGCTCAGACCTCAGCTGGAGAACCTTAAAGCTGCAAAATTATGTGGCTCTGATTTTCTAGCAAAAGGAACTCAAAACATGAACCCCCAAACTAAGCCAACAGAACTGCAGGTTCTTAGCACTTCACAGGCTATGCAACTGTCAGATGTTTGTAGCTTTACGTAACTTCAGATAGTCACAATAATCCAGCCCTCTCCCTACTTTTTGTAGGAAGAGACAGAGCAGGTTCAGAATTGCTAGATGTTTACTTTATTGTAAAGGGATGATTGAGTAAAAATGTATTAGATTAGAATGGCTGCATTTACTAAGCTGCAAACTCAAAGTTGTGGGGATTTCACACAAAAATAGAAACTCAGTTTTATAAATTAAGATGGAACTAAGCCACAGACCCCACTCATACACTAATGCCAAATTCAGTCATTTTCAAAAACACATCACAGACTTATTTTTGTGGGCAATAGTGGAGTTGAGGTTAAAAGCCAGACAAGAGCTATCATCAGCAGTGCAGTGAAGATGACATTCTCTGAGAATGAGAATGTTTCTCATTCTGCATAAAAATAAAACGGAAGTTCATTTCAAGCAGGAGATGCCAGAATCCATGTGACACACCATACCTGATAGCAAACTCAAACCAGCATGCTCCATGGCAAGTACACACTTAAACAAAATGCATCCTTGGGAGGGCTGAATTTAGTGTTTCTCCTTTTCCTAATAAGTGCATTAATCCTTATACAGCATTTCCTAACTAATTAATTCATGAACCTATAAATATTAAACAAGGCAATTTTACAACTCCAAAGCAAAACATCAAAAATGGTATCTTAGAAAACATTAAAGATTTTTGTTTGAGATATAAAGATTTGAGAAACAAAAGTAGCACAAAGCTGACAAGAATACTGTAGGGTCTTGGAAACAGACCTGGTGAAAGGAAGAAGGTGCATCTGAGGCAAATTTCTGGACAAAGTTTCCTTTAGTTTGGTTTTCATAAGGAACAAGAGTTGAAAGACCTTAAAATACAAAGGGAGAGAAAAAAAGCACAAACAAGAATTTAAGAGATTGTCTAAAGTCATAAGAAATACAGTCGATGTATACCTCAGACATCAAGGGAACAGGGTATCTACAGCACTTGAGAGAGAACCATTCATGAACAGCAATACGACATGCTAATAACTGTAGCTGGAAGCTTTTTTATCAGTAAGAGGAAAGATGGTTGAAGCTCGGTCAGTATAGCTGTTTGATAGAGGCCATGTCTCCGTATATCCTGACGCAACATAAGCATTCTTTTTCTGTCTAAAAGTTGGAAAGCCAAATGCCTGTGTATCTGCCATTCTGCATAAAGAATCCCCTCTGTCTCCTGCACCTGATTTCTCTCTTTTCTCCGGCAGGAGGGATACTGTACTTACAAGGGCATGAGCCAGAACACAGAGCAGGTAAATCAGAAAACAACATTGAGATATCTGATGGGAAATATACCGGGGAAGAAAAAGAAGATCAATATTCAACCCCAAGAAGCTACCTGTCAGCAAAGCAGACCAAAACAATATTTAAAAAAACAGACTTAAAAGAGGAAGGGGCAAGAAACACGCTGATACAGCTGATTTAGTTCAAAGTAGAAACACAGAGGTAAACCAAATGCTTATTTTTAAGAAAATACTTTCTAAAAATCAGTCTCATGTTCAACATCTAAAACATAGACTTCATGAACATATCAGTAGAAAAAGTTGGCCTAAGACTAGAAATGTGTCATACAGTCCAGAACACTATACCAAGATTGGCACTACTGACAAAGAAACAATTCCTTGGTTGCCCCACAGAAGTGATGGAAGAGAAGTAAACACATCATGCAATCAAACTGACAAAATATTTGATCTTTGACGTATCAAATACCATTAAGAATAGTGCAGACTGCAGCAGAGTCTGGAGATGTTTCTGAATTATTATTTATGTTGTATAAGGAAAATTGGAGTCCATACACAACTAACTGACAGATCAACAGCTGGAATCGGTACATTCCATTTCACCTGCACGAAGAAAGAGAGGAAACAAATATGAAAACCATGAAAACCAGCAAAGAGCTGAATAAAATGTCCTGCTAAGCTCCTAGACAGTAAAGACAGTCATATAGTCCTGTTTCAGCTGGGACAGAGTCGATTTTCTTCAGTGTCTGATATCATGCTTTGTTTTGGCTTTAGGGAAAAAAAAAATGGTAACACACCAATGTTTTAGTTGTTGCTGAGCAGTGCTGTACAGAGCCAAGAACATTTCATTTCTCAGCTTCTCACACTGTGCTGGCAGCTAGGGGGCTGGGGGGCACAAGGAGCTGAGAATGAAGATAGCTGACCTAAACTGGCCAAAGGGATATTCCATATCATATGATATCACGTGAAAAAAACTTAACAGGCCTGTGAATACTTTGGAAAAGAGGGCACCACAGATGCTTTGGAGGTAGGACTGTCTGGAGTCGGTACGTCCACTTCATACAACACAGGGTTGTACAGAGATGCCTACCCTGATTCCAAAAACTGTTGTGTTCTTGGCACAGAATTATGATTGAACCAACGTAACTCACTGCTTAGTAAGGCTAATTCTCTTTGACTTATGTCACCCAGATATGGCTATAATTGCTTCTGGCTATACAACTAGCACAGCTAGTGCTCTCTTTGGGAATTTCTGCATTGTCCTCTGCAGTACACCAGTACTATATTCCAGCAGTTTTGTCCAAGCTTCACCTCAACTTAGAGCTGAGATTACAGTCTCAGAATGCCACAGTCACTGGTGAGTCACTGAACTCAAATTTTGACATCTGGTCTTTAGCTGAAATGCTCCTAAATACAATCCAGCACTTCTGTAAAAACAAGATCAGATGTTCTCATTTAGAGAACACAGAGACAAAAATCATCCTAGGAAAAATCTTCATTATGTCACTTTTATCTCCACCTTCTGAGGAGACCTAGCATCTTCCCCAGCTTCCTCATTTAAGTCCCAATATGGGGAACATACTCATTTTCATCACTTCAGCAAAAATACAGAATACAAAGTCCAGAACTCCTGCTTCTGCACTCTGATAAAGGAGAGTGTTTCTTTACAATAATGAATAGGAAGCACATCTCTAGATCCTTACATGTGGCCTGCAACATCCAAAGGCAAGGAAAGGAGTGAGAGAGAAAGACTCTAAGGATCCCCACTCCTCCCTTTAAAGTGTAACTAATTACATTACCACAGCACAACCCTCAAACCAGGAACACTCCCTTTAATAGAGATCCTAAACAACTTGCTGTATTTATATGCTGCAATTCTGTACAAACATATTAACCGTCTTAGCATGTCTTAGCATGATCCTGCACCCTGAATGCAAAACTGTGCTAATGCAATCTTGGTACCAAAGATCTCTACTCCCTTCTGTAGTGTAGGCAGTCATTTTAAAGAAAGAGTCACACAAATCCAGAACAGGAAGTATTATACTTACTGACATAGAAGGCTATGAATGAACTGTAGGAAGCATGAACTGAGGGAGTCAAACCAAAATTAAAGAGGACGTTCCCAAGGAAAAGGCTCCTAGGACACTGTAACTTCACCTGCTTCACTCCCACACTGCTCTGTCAGATGCTTTACATGTAGTATGTGAAGAATATGTACTCATGACACAGGAAGGCAATGAGAAGCCAGAAGTACATATTAAAAATAAACAGCAAAAGAGCACAAATCTGAAAAGTCATTTCAATCTAGAAAGAACAAGGAGGATCTGAATTGGCTATTGATATGAAGAATGAAGTTTGTGGAATTGCACAGCTAGCAGGCAAGATAACCAACTCAATTTTCATTCCGCTGCAAGCTGCAAGAACATTCCCACTAGGGGCATGTATCTGCATGGGAGAAGGCCCTCCCCTACCAGAAATATAACCAGTTTGGGGCCTATGTGAATTTCTCCGTCTGCTCAAAAGACTTTCCATTCAGAAGAATCTAAATACATTTTGGTGTGTTTATTTCAGGTAAGAAGTTTCCATAGTAATTATTCGCTATTATAACTGCATAGACAATTAACACCTATCTGTCCTCAAGCAAATAACACCTTTATAATCCTTTTAACAAGTCACATGCGAAAAGTCTTTGGGATCTCCTTACTGCCTTCTGAGAGAGGTAAATCTTTTCATGTCTTTGCTTAAAGAAAACAACTAAAAATATGAATGCAGAAATCTTAGCAAAAAATATAGGTTAAGTGCTTACAAATTTAATTATAGCTGTGATTAGATTATAATTGTATAAATTATACATGTGATAACAATACTATTTTATAATGACTTCTACACCCTCAGGATATTTTCATCATTATCAGAGTACAGCTCGTCTCCTTTTACAGAATCCACAGCTCAAATTCTGCACTGCAGGATATCCACTTAGTACCATTTCAGCATTTCACTGCAATGCAGTAAGGTATTGTCTTAGATTCCTGTCATTCTAGAAGAATCATCTTATTACCTTACATATATACTTTAAAATATATACAAATATGCTAAATACATATATGTATATATAAATAAAATGTAAAACCTAGATAGTCTTGTATCTAATAGCTATCTTTAGCCATATGATTGGCTTTCTCAGAACTCTCACAGAAGGTTATAATAAGGTTTATTAAATGCAGCTGGCCTAAAATGGATGAAGTACTTAGATTAACTTTAGAGTCATACACATGCAAATTGCACTTTTCTCCAAGAATTTGTAATTCTGTATCCACACTACTACAGAGGTACTGTAAAGGACTGTAGAAGTCACATGCACACATACGAAACACCTATAGAAAAGACGTGTAATCTTAAGTCAAACTACTATGCTTTATGGCACAGTCCTCAATTACACGATTAAATGTCCTAAGGATTCCTAGCTGTCATTCAGTACACATTATGGAGGTTGTTGGTTTACTTAAATAAGGATTAAAACATTATTGACCATGTAGTTTCAGATCTTCTTGAGCATTGCCATCTAACTTTACTACGCAGGAAATATTCACTGCCTCAGGGAATTTTTTTTTTTTTTTTTTTTGGAGTGTCTAATGCTCATCATCATAGTAACTGTTTCACAAATATAAATTAATTATGTATTCCTAATATTACATCAAGACAAAACATGAGGGTAGCAGGAAATGCTCAGATACTGTGGGTTCTTAGAAATAAAAGGCTAATCTCAAATAAATAAAATCAATAACTGAGGTATGATTAAGACTCAGAAGAGGTAGGAAAATCATGATAAATGATCAAAGAAGAATTATCTGTAAAAACTTACAGCTGAAAGACTTCTCCAGAAGCTGTTGTTTCCTCAGTTTCTTAGGCCATCCTTCTACATGATAATGTATCTTTGTATCTTGACTGGCTCAACT